>OX243824.1:29747176-30229676 GCA_945859605.1 Lumbricus rubellus | reverse complement strand
GATCAATGCTCATTACAAATTCCCTTCAAAAATCTTTCGTATTTGTACGTTTTAGAGAGATGACTTCAGATGTCACTCGACAAAATTCTGACTTGATAAGAAAAAAAGTCAAACTGACCGTATTCGCAGTGGTCGCCTGTGTATCCAGGCGGACATTGACAGACGTAGCCATTAATGATTGGCAGACAGGTTCCTTCACTCAAACAAGGATCACTCTCGCAGTAGTTGATAACTATGAGCAGAAACAACAAATATTAATTGCTTCTTACAATTGCAACAAGGTGCGTCCAGGTCACAGCGACTATTGACCAATATACGTAAATATGAATTTTCTTGCATGTGAAATGTAATATAACAATTTATACTTTTGTTCAAACTATTAGGAAATGACCTTTTGAGCCCACCATGGAAATTGAATGATGCCTTCTCCATTAAAACTTTCGAACTATTGAAGTTACCGGTATCATGTTTCATTTGAACAGATTAGGATATCAGATCTGATAATACCACATTATGCATGGAGTAAAATAATTAGATTAAACTACATATATTATCGATTAGTCTAATCAGGTATCTGTGGACGTGAAAATGTCCGGTGGAAAATAACATCTGTTGCGCTGCTTTATGGAGCTGTTTGTGACAACGACCATAACCACTACACCACCTCGCCCGACGTTATCACTCGATAACCCGTAGACAAAGTCGTTGAGAGCATATTTACCAGTTGAGCAGTTCTTTCCAGTATAGCCAGGAGCACAGATGCATTGGTATTCACCGTTAGGTTGATCAATGCAGGTGGCTCCGAATAGACAAGGGTTGCTGATGTCACAGATATTTGGATCTGAAAATAACAAGAATTGGTGCCGTCATACAATTATAGATCCATGTGAAAATCATAGCCTATCAAAATATAGTCCGTAACCTAACAATGCAATATACTTTATGGAAACGCGGGAGATTGCATCTTTGCAATTTTTATAAAGATGTTTATAGTTCTTACATGTATTAAGTGGGTCTGCGAGTTGTTGGATAACGTAAATTAATCGTTGTCGATACATTTGTGTTTATTTGCTACTGCTGGATTTTGAAGAACAAATACGAGCTTGCTGTGCAAAAGAGTCATCTGCCATTCAGTGATTTACTGTGAAGAGGCTGTGATCAGAATGAAACGAGGTCACAGTTTTCGTGATCTCTTCAGCAGACACATCCGCATTGCAGTGGCGGCACCAGACACTTTTTGTAGCCAGGGCATAGCCAGGGCAGTCACACGAGTAACCAGGGCAGAGGTCGTGTCGCGTGCTCGGTAGTACGGGCCTACATATAGGCCCTACATAAGCTCATAATTTGGCGCCATCGTCAGGGCCGGATTAAGACATGTTCAACATGTTCAGCCGAACAGGGGGCCCACACTTTTGGGGCCCACACTTTAGGGCCCAGACATGCAATTTTTTAAAGGAAACAATTGGCAAATTCTACCGAAATTTCGACCAAACGACTGAAAAACTGAAATTTTTTGGCCGAAGATCCCCCAACAAATTTTCAGAACAGGGCCCCCACATTTCTTAATCCGGCCCTGGCTAACGTGCTCGCCATAAAGTGATGTCACAGCTGGGTTTTCCACTAGATCTGGATTTTTTGGCCTTCGTCTGGGTTTCTTTTTTTTGGGGGGGGGGGCAAATTTCGGGCTTATTTTAGTTACTTGACCATTGTACACTGTGTCCGGATAAAAAAAGTAGAACACACAAAAAGTGTCATAACTCGGTAAAAGCTTTCAGGATTGTCTGAAATTATTTTAAACTCATCACCAGTGATCATAATATACACGAGATTCTAAAACCGATTAGAAATATTCATGAGTTTGTCAAATTTATAAGCGTTTAAAATGCAGCATACTTTTTATCCGGACACAATGTAGGCTATTTACAACGCATGAATATTCTGCATGTGCACTGTGCATTGCAATATACATTGTATTTATAGTGAAATGCAATGTAAAATGGTTCTGCTACATAGCCTACTTTTTGTTCCACTAATTTTAATTTGAAACTTCACAATCAAGATCTGACGTTGTCAATTCACGAATAATAATTTATAATCTGCATGGTGACGCAAAGGAATAGCTCTTCGCAGAAATAAGCCGTTTCGACATTTCAATAATATTATAGACAAAGCCCTGCGGACCCTGCCAGAACTTTTTCGATGCTAGAATTATTCCTGCTAGAACTTTTGCTAGGCCAGAACTTTTGCCATGCCAGAATTTTGCCCTACCAGATTGCCTTGCCGGATTTTTTGCCTTCCAGAACTTTTGTCTGCCAGAATTTTGCCCTAATAGAATGTTTGTGCTGACTGAAATTTCCCTTGCAGTCAGAACTTTTGCCCTGCCAGAACTTTTGCCTTGTCAGAACTTTTGCCATGCCAGAATTTTGCTCTGACAGAATGTTTCTCTGCTAGAACTATTGCCCTGACAGAATTTTTCTATCCCAGAACTATTGCCTTCATGAATGAATTTTTTCATTCTATTGAGAGCAGACGGACGTGAACAGTAAGAAACAATAATTATGCCTAACAAATTCAGCGTATACTAATAATCAGTTTCAGAATTGTCCTGACACCGCAATAACGGGATAATGATAAAGAAGCGTACTGGACAGGTAGAGTTAAAATAATTTGATTGTTACCCAATCTTTTCCTGCAGTATACTTCTCAATCAAACGCCACATAAGCCGAAGTATTTTGCCTCAGCCAGATCCATGCAGCGGCTGTGCTGATGCCAGGTACGTCCACCAAAACACTGTCTCCGTTATTACCATACTCCACGCCAGGCGCCCAAGCGGAATCGTCAAAACCAATCTCCTCCCAACCGGATTGACTGACGTTTGAACATTTCCATGAAGAATTGGTCAGAATATAGTTGTCCCCTGTTGACGCTAGGATGCCTGCAACCGATATTCCATTTCTTCCGCGGATCGCTATTAATTTTGTCGCACAAGGAAGATTTACAACGTCCGGTACATCATGATCGATGAGATGTGGCAGGCCAGTTATCTCAACGCCATCGATGTAAAGTGTCAAATTGTCGTCAACCGTCACTGTCAGATTTCGTTGTTCACATAAGAACTCAGAAACGAATGTTGCCTTCAACGCGACAGCAGACAGGAGAAGAACAGCTGAAGAAAATAATTTTTCACAAAACAAACCATAACGCTTACTTTAAGGCAAAATGTTCAACGAAGGAATTGTCTCTCTTATATTTAGGACAGTCCCTAAATCACGAATTCATGGAGATCACAGAGACCGTGAATTTCGCCGTTTGCCGTGAATTTTGCCTTTTGCCGTGATTTTCCTTGATTTTTCACATTTTCAGCACTTTTTGTAAAAGCCCGTTAAAAATGGTTGCGAAACACGTCAAAAATGGCGCAGACGACCAAAAACAGCGAGGAACCATTAATTTAATTTAAAAATTTCTCTTTTAGGGAGTGAATGACGTCGCTGACAGGTGAGTTAGGTCAATAAATACTCGTATTTCAACGTGTTTTTACAAAAAGGGCTGGAAATGTGAAAAATCACGGAAAATCACGCTGCCGTGAATTTTTGGATTTTTCCAAAAGTAAGTTTCACTTTTTGACCGTGATTTAGGGACTGCCCTTCTTATATTCGTCAATACAGGAACTAAGAATAATATCTTGATCAATGGAGGACTGGCACTGAAATGGATTCAAAGTTAGTTAGCGAACAGAAAAGAAAGGTAAGGTGGGCAACTGGGCATGCCGCATAAGTGATAAACATTCTAGCTGCCCGACAGTTCTAAGTGGAGTGCTGCAAGGAACAGCGCTGAACATCCCTTTTTGTCGTAGACCCCACTGTTCCCTCCGTGCCCGTTGAGCTAATCGTCAGGATGGCCGTCCAGCGATCAGCGGAAGTAGGGTCTGTCCAAATACGTCACGCGTGTCGTTTCAGGGGGGTGGAAACGCGAGTCCGCCTCCGTCGTCTTTCGAAGGTCACGCAGTTGCTCTAATCGACTTGCCACGCTCCAGAAACCAACGACGATGTTGAAAGAACACAGTTTATTCACGTAGAACTTCATACGCCAATTCTCGCTCTAACTCTGACTGACCCTCTCGCTGGCTGACTCGATGACTCCTCGCTGACTGCCTCTCGATGACTGACTACTGCTTAACTACGACTTGGATTTATACCTTCCAAAGGTTCCTATCGGACCCCACCGCCCCGTACATCAAAGGGGAGCCGCTCATAGAAGATACCGTGCACAAAGAGAAAGCCGCCTCTTGCACAAAGGACAAGCCGCACATAGAAGATACCGTGCACAAAGAGAAACACCGCCAATGCAATATACCGTGCACAAAGGAAAAGCCGCCTCGTGCAAGCGTGTGCAGAAGGGAAGGCCGCCACATGCAACACACACATCAAAGAGAAGCGCCGCTAATGCAATATACCGTGCACAATGGAAAAGCCGCCTCGTACAAGCGTGTGCAGAAGGGAAGGCCGCCGCATGCAACACGCACATCAAAGAGAACACCGCCAATGCGATAGACATGCAGGCCGGCAACGGTAATACGCACACAGACACCGCCACGGACAAACAGACATACAGACACACACATGCAAAGGGACACTAAGTCGCCATCTACGCGAGGGGCGGGGCTATAAAGAAACTGCCAGCCGCACGGCCAAGCGCTGCACAATCACTGTGGGCGGGTTCAAATCAGTACACAAGCTCAACGGGGGAAAAGGGTACCAACTTACTCAGAAGCGAAACCCAATTTTCGCTACAGTATCTTTCTTAAATTACATTACTGACTTTATTGTTCTACCATAGAATTGAATGTACCTTGGAGCAAATAAACAGGTTGCTTGATATGTTAGAAGGAAGTCTGTGTATTTAACGCTTGTCCCAGTTATTAACTATGCTAGCTTCATTCTGAATAATAATGGTTAACAATGGTTGGAAAGTGGCAAATTTGAGAGATAGTCACTGAATTATTAAAACAATAGCCACTTCAAAATCTTCTAAAATATCATCAAATACTATTTCTTGTTGGCAAATTGTGGTTTTTTAAAATGTGTTTACACCATATTTATTTAGAATTCTTCTGCGGTTTTTTTTATACTTTTTAGCTTTGAATCACACTTTGGTCATTATCTCGTGAATGTGTTGATAGGCCTACATACTACATAGGCCTGGTTTTGGTCAAATGGGTCACACTTGTGGGGTGCGGTGTTGCCCATATTCGTTGCCTTGCCGCCGAAGGGTTGCAGGTTCGAATCCACCTAAAGTCGCCGCGTAGATTCCCTGAGCATGTTCATCACTCGCAATAGCTCGTGCGTTTCAGCGTGAAACTCCGGTGCAGTGTCCGCTCTGTAGTCGGGAGCGCCTAGTCGGGAGCGCCTCTGAGTAGAGAGCGCTTGAAGGGGCGCTATAACAAGTGCACATAGGGCCTACAAATAAAACAAAAAAACTTAGGAAATCCCAGTCCTTTCACCGTGCTATCTTTCATAACTTGCGCATACCAATGAGCAGTTTAGCCGCGTTCGGTTGCACCGAGATGTAGGCCTACTCGTGAGAAAAGAAACATTCTAGAGCATAAAATTCATTACATAGGCCTACATGTACGCATAAGATGAGAATTGCCTGGGGGTTGTGGGTTCAACTCCCAGTCTTTCTTAGGACGTCGTACTATTAGTAGAGTCTTCATTGCAACCCAAATCCACATGAATCAACGACTCGCCCCAAGTTATTTTTCTACAAAATATCTCGTACTGCAAATGCATGCATTTTCCTGGTTAGAGATGACACCACTTTCAGCTTTTAATCAAGATTAATTATCATTAGCTAACCTCCCAATACGCAAAATGATTTCATTGCGTTGTTCTTGATGAATTCTTCTGTTCAGATGGACAGCACGTGTTAGTTCGAACACAAAGAGGAGCCACAACTACGTAGCCTAAACCTAGTAGACATCTGGACTCTGATAAGTAATTCTTGTCCTTATAAGAGCATGGTGTATGTAGGTCTATGCTGTTATCATCTGACACTTAACCGATAAATCGATGGAGTGCGTATCTCCGAGGAAGAAAGATATGCATATATAAATAGCTCTTAGACACAAAGTGAACATCAAAGCTTGCTATTGATTAATGGAGCAATCTAGTCAATAATATATTGATAACCTGTATTTACGTGGAGCACAATCTTTGTCGGTCATTGTCATCTGATTTGACTTTATGATCTTTAAACTTGAACATCATCAACGATAAGAAGGTAAGTCTACGGAGTCGAAGGTAATGGAAAGCCTTCGTTTGAAAAAAAAACATTTCTGTAGGGAGGGACTTGGAGTCACACATTTCCAGTCGAATCGAATTGGGATCAAATTTAGAATCTACTATTATATGCCTGTATAGGGCCTTCATGTAGGCTAGATGCTAATTTTTAGAATATAAAACGCGGCCTTTTGTGAAGTCATTTGGATTATGATACATTTCTACAATTAAATAAGTTCACTGAGAAAGCGAAATTAAGCTTAGACCTATTGTGACGTCACTTCGATCAGGATACAGATCTGCTATCATGTAATTTAATTATTTTTTGAGAATACAAAACTATGCCCATTTTAACGTCACTTTGAAAATGATACAATTTTATTACTGTATACGTTCACTTTGAGAATTAAAAAACTTGACCTAGTCGACCAAGTCGATCTACTGCGGGGTATAGGCCTACTATAAGTATTTCAAAATTTCTATAGAATAGTAAAGTAACCAAAGCATTTAGGCCTAATATACTACCGGTAGAGTAATTGGGCTATAGGCGATCTTCGATAGATTTTTCGTTTGTATAATATTATAAAAGTTACGCTATTTATGTTGAGTTTTAACTGCTTGTTGCTTCAAAATCAAACATCAATTTATTCGCCCTGCCATGACCCTGACGCGTCCTGCCAAAATTTTAGAGCTGGCGCCGACACTGTTTTCAACTGCCAAACATGATTATTAAGCCTATGAGTTTGCTCTTGTCAAGGGCGGATCCAGGGGGCCACTCCGGCCATGGCCCCCATATTAAAAACTGCCATGGGACGTGCCTCCCATTTGGTCTCAAATTATCAATATGAAAATAGGTGTAATGTAATGCAAAGTGCTCTATTCTCCCCATTCGATTTTCAAGTCGAGGACTAAAAAAAGGGTCATCAACATTTTGGCGGATGAAAAGTACTTTTTTTCCTCGGCCAAAGACCGATGACTAAAAAAAGGTGATCTACTTTTTTGGCGGATGAAAAGTACTTTTTTACTCGGCCAAAGACCGATGACTAAAATAAAAGGTCATCAACTTTTTGGCGGATGAAAAATACTTTTTCCTCGGCCAAAGACCGATGACTAAAAAAAAGGTCATCAACTTTTTGCCGGATGAAAAAGTACTTTTTCCCTCAACGGCCGATCACTATTTTTCAAACTTTCGAAAAAAGTTCCCTTCCCCCCCCCCCCCCAAGATCTAGGAGTTTGACCTCCCCCCTTGAAACAGTTCTGGATCCGCCACTGGCTCTTGCTGTTATTTAATAAACCAACGTCCTAATTGTGGAAAGTGAATTCATTGTGGTGTCCGAGTTGAATATCGATCCTCCTTTGCAGATCGATGGTGCGTATTAGTTTGAGAAAGAGAGCCAATAATAGGCCTACGCCTAATGCTCTCACGCACAGAAGTCAATTCTGATTAATAAACTTGATCAGTAACACGCTCATAACCTTTATGTAGCCTTCATCGAACATAGAGCAAAATCTATGTCAGTCACTGTCACTTGAAGTCACTTGATTTCACATTGTAATCCTTAAACTTTGACATGGTTCACGATAAGGAGGTATGCATTGGAAGACAAGAAGAGGCCTTCATTTGACAAACAGCGTGTTTATTTTGAATAATAATGGTAATAAAAATGACGATTTCTATGGCGCATTTGCATCGTAGCACATCCTTGCGGTATGCCTGAGTGTCATCTGCATACAGATGGTGTAACCACGTCGTAAGATTTTAAGAGCTTGCCAATGTCGGAAGTGTAGAGCAAGTATAAAGTAAGGGAGCCAAGACAGAGCCTTGTGGGAGAGGCTAAAGTACAGTATAAGTTTACATCACCAAAGGAACAACTTATAGAAATGAATGCCTATTCTCAAGGTTGAAGTGTCCATTTTAGCCTACTTACCAAGACGTTAGTACAGCCTATCTAACCTATAATCTAATTTCTTTATAAACGAACAATAATTCTAACCTCACAGTTCAAGGTTCTCTTTGGATGTATGATGTAGATCCACTTCTTGTGGGACGCGGTGGTGTAGTGGTGGCATCGTTGCCTTGGAGCCGGAAGGTTCGAAGTTCGAATCCACCTTGCCGCGCAAGGACCTTGGGCAAGTCCTTCACTTACAATTGCTGAGCGCTTCGGAATGAAACTCTGAGGCAGTGTTCGCTCTGCAATCGGGAGCGCCTCTGAGTAGAGAGAGCTTGAAGGGCGCTACAACAAGTGCACATGTATACAAACATGCAAACTATTTGCGTCCTTTGAAATACCCGCTGACACAAGCACTTTTCAGGTGACCTGTTGAGAACAGCATAACGCGCAACTACGTGATTCTTTTTTTAGAAAATCATTTGAAATCATAATTATCCGTGTCATACAACTTCATTCAAATAAAATAATCAGGCCCGGATTAACCACGGTGCTGATTGTGCTGCAGCACAGGGCCCCGAGTTGCGGCGGGCCCCCAAATTGTAAAATTACAAAATAAATAAACTGAGGATTCAGGAAAGAAACAGTGCAAAGTGCAATGCATTATGCATAGCAAATTAGCAATAATAGCTATGACAAAATATATAACCAAACAATGTCATAGATGACTTCACTTTGATGTATCCTTCGCAAACTGTAAGAGTCACTGATAACTTTTGTGGAGGAAATGCGAGGGACTTTCGATGATATAGAGAAGAAGTCCCCGGGTTACGTGATAACGTGGACAATCACCAATATAAAGAATCCGAACCCTGGGCGGTAGGCGGAGTTTATCAGGGGCTAGGGGTCTAAGCCCCGAAGAAGGCCCAGAGTCATATTTTTACCATGAAGATGGTATCTTTTCCCGGGCTTAGCCCCCCACAGAAAGGCCCAGACTCAAAAATATATGCGGGGAAATGATTTTTTTTTCACAAACCAATCTCATGACTAAAAAAGGTTGTCAATTTTTTGGCGGAGAAAAATTATGGTTTTATCAGATTTCGACCTGATGACTAAAAATTAAAGGTCGTCAACTTTTGGGGCGGAGAAAATAGCATGATTTTATGAGATTTCGACCTGATGACTAAAAAAAGGTTATCAATTTTTTTGTGACAAGGATAAAAAAAATTTCGACGCCGCTCGGTCTAGACTAAGTTTCTGCCCCAACCTAAGCCCAAGGTTTTTTATCCCCCACCAGAACGGAGACCAAACTCCGTTCATGATGTCAGTGCGTGAGCTCGTAACAATAATTGTCCTATCTAATTCTTATGTGCTGTAAAGTAGGCCTATAACAAATTATATTTCGGATTATTGTATGTCTGCCTGGCTTCTTAAAATGTAAGGGACCCCGTCATTCGATCAGCACACCTGGTCACCTGGTGCCGTCAGCTACTGGAGCTCTGGCGAAAGCCCTGGTGCATCTTCTTTAGATACACCATGACTATTTTCTTGGCAGAAGATAAGGGGTGGTTTGCCATTGCCTTCCCCCCGTTTGCCATCCGTGCCCGTTCGTTCACCTTTCCATACGGAAAGGTTACTAACAGGTCGCACCACGAGAAGGTGGGCACGGTGGACTTTGGTTCGCCAGCCCAGGTCGGTTCCGAGTCTACGCTCCAATTGGAGTCGTCGGTCGGGTCTCCTCCCCGCTTTACTCAATTTAATGAGTGACTGACAAACCTTTGCGACCCACCGATCAGCACAGGGCCCCCAATACTGTAAATCCGGGCCTGAAAATAATCATCTGAAATCATGTGCATAGGCCTACCGTACTACGCCGTGACCACTGGAAATCATTTCAAATCATAATAAGACGCAATGAAGTCATTTTTGTCCGTGGATGATGTTTTGCGGCAACGTTGAGTTGTTTGAGCAGAGTTTCCAACCTGGGTAGGCCTACTATGCATGGCAGGCTGGCATACTGGGTTAAAAAATGTAAAAACTACTGATTATAATTATCAATGCTGACGTAGTTGGATAACTGTCTTTAAAACTTATCGTTGCGTATAAATGGTCTCATGCAGCACAGCGGTTCAATACAAGAATTGAGTTAAGTAGGCTTATTGGAAGTCGTAAGGGTGAGCCACTGCAATGGAGTTACAGTAGGCCTACTACTGTAACTACGATTATTATGCAAACTATTCCGCCAGTGCAGTTCAGTGTACTACAAAACCTATTTTTCTAACATTCCTATCGACTATGTGAATGTATAGGCTACATGTAGTAGGCCTATCTGCAATGTAACGGTCTGCGGTTTGTCATTCCGATTGAAAATAAACGAAGGTAAGCCCACATGTTTCATCGATGAGATGAATTGTTATAATTTCATATTTTTCACGCATCTGGGAAGAGAGTAGCTATATTGCTTCATTTGTAGGAGGCTACCTTATAGTGACCACTGACCAATGATAGGCGCCTAAGTCAGGTCTTCTGGAAGAGTATGCTATGCCAAAGCAGAACCAGAAGCAGTGTATTGAAACTTTCTTGAAGAATTACCGGTTGGCCTACTCTTCTCGGGAAGACCTTGTTATTGTATTGTAGTTGCGTATCGAACTATCGATAGGCCTATACTTTCACAGAAGTAGCCTAGTTATCAACATTTAAGCTTAATCATTGAAATTTTTAGTATAGCTGTACCCGAATAATACTTATTACTTAGTAATGCTCTATTAATGTAGGGCTAATGTTAATTGAACACTTAGTGAGGGCAAACCAAGGCGGCCTATGAACATTGCGCAATGTGCGTTTCTGAAGAATGTTCACTTGAAACGATACGGACTTGAAGCCTAACAGATAACGAATAATCAGCTGGACATTTCTTTTGATTAATTGCTCAGCATCTTCTTGATTCGAATGATAATTATCATACATATTATTACATTAGTTGATTAATTGTTATGAACTTTATGCATGTTTCGTAAGATCTTGCGAAGATCTAAACCGATGTTCACAATAATTCGATTGCTAGAACTTTGCTTGATAACCTTTTATGGACATCTTCATGAACGTTCGAACGTTTCTCCAGTGTTCCCGTTTTGCATAATCTGAGTGTCTGATAGTTTGACATGTTCTTCGGGATTCGATTGTTAGATTGGTATTGCTTTCTGCATGATCGAATGTCTTCACTCACTGGATTTTGCTTTGGTGTTCAATAGGTCTACGCAGGTTTTTTATCTTTGAGCTTTATTTATTGTTGTTTTCCATTTCACCTACGAAGCTTAGCGAATTCCAACGTATTCACTGCAGCTTTGTGTCTCATGTCGTTTATGCACATGCCATTTCATGTTGTTCGAATCATGCTAGAGACATTAGCGAGTTCAACAAAATGACGCAATCGATTAGAAAGCCATGTGTTCCTGCCTAGACGTAAATACATGTAGCCTAAAATTGTGTTCCTAAAAAATGAATGTGGGCAGACATTAATGAATTAATTTGAATTGCTTTCTACCATTCATCAATTATGGTTTACCACACGGATTTCTCAAAATGACAACTTGTCACGCAATTATATCACTTCATTCAAATTCCATTCCGTTATTGTTGAAATAATCATTTATAGTTATGACTTTCTTGTCATTCTTTAAGTTGAAATCATTTTCGATTTTTTTTGGGGTTGACATGACGCTCTGCTGAGGGACAAGACGCAGAACAGAACGGAGTGGAGAAGGCTGGTCATGACGGTCTCTAGAGTTCCTCGAACTGACGGCACAAGGTGACAAGGTGATGACGCAATCTGAATCTTTGTTGCAAAAGAAAAATTATGTTGTAAGAGTACCAGTAAAAGAGATTATGCTAAATGTACACAATCATTGTGCGTACAAACTGGGCTTATTATTCTGAATAGAGACGAAATCTTTAAGTTACGCGTATAATTGAGTCGCTACAAGCGTATTACTCTTAGGCCTACTGTATGTCTGTCTGTGAGTCTGTCTGTGTGTCTAACTGTCTGTCTATCTATCTGTCTATCTGTCTATCTGTCTGTCTATCTATCTATCTATCTATCTATTATCTATCTTGTATGTCTTTTTGTCTGTCTGTCTGTCTGTTTATCTGTCTGTGTGTCTATCTATCTATCTATCTATCTATCTATCTATCTATCTATCTATCTATCTATCTATCTATCTATCTATCTATCTATCTATCTATTATCTATTTATCTATCTATCCATCCATCCACCTATCCATGTATCCATCAATCTATCTATCTATCCATCCATCCATCCATCCATTCATCCACCTATCCATCTATCTATCCAGTATCCATCTATCTATCCATCTATCCATCCATCTATCTATCTGTGTGTGTGTCTGTTTGTCACTCTCTCTCTCTCTCGCAAGCAAGCGAGCGCCGTCTTACCGTTGGCCAAGGCAAAGTTTAAGTACCATGAAACAAATATCAGATGACTTCATAGAATATTTGCTATTATAAGAACAAGTTATCAGAGTCAAGCTGACTACTCGGTCTACCTGTGTATCACGTCGCTCGCTTCTGTCACAAACGTTTGCATATTTTCGAGCTTCATAGAAGAGTTGATTATTTAACAAGAGCAGCACAATGAAATCATTCTGGATATTTGGAGGTCAGTTTATTTAATAGTATTAGTAACGCCCGTAAATAATTAAATTGTGTTCCTGTTTAACATCAGTGACTTGTCCCATTTAATATTTTTTATTTTCTGAAAATTTGATATAGCGCTCCTTCAAGGTTACTACTCAGGAGCGCTCCCAGTCCAACCCCGGTCGAATAAGACAGTCTTGAAAAGGAAAGAGAAATTAAGTAGAAGTAGAAAAGCCAATAGGTATTTGACGAAAGATAACAGGGAGCTCTACCTGGGTGGTATGCATGGCAGCCCTCATCTGTGGTCGCTTTAATTCAGACCAGAGTAGTCGAGATCCAGTGTCTCATCTAGTCCTCTGCTTTAGAATTCCACCATTGATCCATGATGTGCCATGAGGTCCCGTATGCACTTTGGTGTTGGGGGAGTTTCTCACTTCCAATCGGTCAGTGGGTCCCTGGACATGAAAAATCACCGAGGTGCTTGTCCGCCATGACGGCACGAACGACGTAATTGACAAATCCAATATGGCCGCCGTCGGCCATTTTGGAAAATTCATCTTCTTCATTTCTTACAGCATATGCACGTGCAATACCTCTAATGGTACTGATTCAGGTATGCAGAATTCATTTATGATATTGTTTTTGTCATCAGGGGTCATCTTGAGGTCATAATGTCATGTTCAAGGTCATTTTTTCATCTTTTTCATTTCTTACAGCTTATGCACGTGTAATACCTCTAATGGTACTAATTCAGGTATGTAGAATTCATTTCTGATATTGATTTTGTCATCAGAGGTCATCTTAAGGTTCTAGAGGTCAAGGTCAAGGTCACCGAGTTTCATTGTTTTCATTTATTACAGCAAATGCATGTGTAATACCTCTAAAGTTACTGATTCAGGTATATAGAATTCATTTCTGATACTGTTTTTATCATTCGGGGTCATCTGAAGGTTATAAGGTCATGGCCAAGGTCATTTGTTGCATCAATGATGTCGATTATAACTTGAATGAATGCAGAACTATAAACAGCTGTTATAGCTTTAATTGAACAAACGTAGCTAATTATGACATGTTGGAAGTCAATGCTGCTTTAATATGTCATTTTTCCGTGCATCACTACGGCAGCCGAATTATTCTTCGTCAGTCGAAACTCTGAGGATGGGAAGCCAGTGTCGGTGGAGGTAGGGCGTCGCAATGTCAACGAATGGGTAGAAACAGCAAGGCTTGATCTTCTGCAGGCCCGGATTAACCACGGTGCTGATTGTGCTGCAGCACAGGGCCCCAAGTTTCGGTGGGGCCCCCAAATTGTAAAAGTAAAAAATAAATAAAGTGAGAATTCAGGAAAGAAACAGTGCAAAGTGCAATGCATTATGCATAGCAAATTTAATAGCAATAATAGCTGACAAAATATATAACCAAATAATGTCATAGTAGCCTTAGTAGGCCTATATGATGACGTCACTTTGATGTATCCCTCTGAAACTGTACGAGTCACTGATAACTTCTGTGGAGGAAATGCGAGGACTTTTGATGATATAGGGAGGACCCAGGGTTACGTGGACAATCACCAATAATAAGGAAGCCGAACCATGGGCGGTGGGCGGAGTTTATCAGGGGCTAAGAGGGGAAGGGTCTAAGCCCCGAAGAAGGCCCAGAGTCATATTTTTTACCATGAAGATGGTATCTTTTCCCGGGCTTAGCCCCCCCCCCCCCAGAAGGCCCAGACTCAAAAATACATGCGGGGAAAATGGGTTTTTTTCACGAACCGAAGCTTCAATCTCATGACTAAAAAGGTTGCCAATTTTTGGCGGAGAAAATAGTATGGTTTTATAAGATTTCGACCTCATGAGTCATGACCAAAAAAGGTCATCAACTTTTTGGGCGTAGAAAATAGCATGGTTTTATGAGGTTTCGACCTGATGACTAAGAAAAGGCTATCAACTTTTTGTGCCGAGGATAAAAAATTTCGGCGCCGCTCGCTCTGGAATAAGTCTCTGCCCCAACCTAAGCCCAAGTTTTTAGCCCCCCCCCCAGAACGGAAACCAAACTCCGTTCATGATGTCAGTGCGTGAGTTGTGAGCTCGTAACAATAATTATTGTCCTCTACTTCTTAAGTGCTGTAAAGTATAAAAAAAATTATGTTTCGGGTTATTGTATATACATGTATGTCTGCCTGGCTTCCTTAAATTGTTAGGGGCCCCGTCATTCGATCAGCACAGGGCCCCCAAAACTGTAGATCCGGGCCTGATCTTCTGTAAAGGTCAGGCATTGTATGGGAAGAGGGCGAGTCCGGTTCGGGTTCCACCGTCGCACGGGTGAACGAAGTGGTCCAACTTGCAGGATTCGATGCACTGAATTTCGGAAGTCTTGACCGATGAAGGTAAGACGGAATACGATCTTGTGGCTGGAAATTGTTGATGGTCTGAGCAAATCGCATCGAGTGGTCTGCTGACATGTGTGAAGAGTCAACCGGATATCTTCTTTCGAAGGCCACTCCTGACGACGATTGACACTTCCACGAGGTGCTGTTGTTCGTTTCCATTGTTACTGCACCGCCATCTCTGATTGGTTCTCTGTTTCTACGAGTTACGTCCTGTAGACAGAACAACTTCGTTTCTTTCAGCCGTTGATCGTTTTGCTTTTGTTGAAGTCCGCCGACGGTCAGTCCAGAAAGACATCGTTGCTTCTGCTGGTCGGCTACTTCCGGGGTCTCCTTCTCATGCCGGAAGTCGGACCGGCCTTGTCCTTGAACGCCAGTCTCCGTTATCGAACGGAAAGAGGTCTTCGATCTAGTTGTTTTCACTTCCTGAAGCTGTCCAAACGTTGTTCCGTGCACTGCCTCCTAACGGTTTCCAATCGCCTCAATGACCTCGAGGTGCTTGCTGAGGCTGGCGTAGGCTGTGCCACTACTGGTATAGGTTGGTCTGCCTTCCTGCCGCCGCTCGAGGTGTGCCCGCAGCTCGTCGATGGCCTTCTTCTGCCTTCGAGGCGCTGGCTCGACATCTGACTCAGTATCCTAGCCCTTCGTCGTCATCGTCGTTGTTTGCCACCCGGCTGGATCCGACAATTTCGTTCCGTCGTTTTCCCTTTTCTTCTGCTCTGTTATGGCCATTGGCCATGCCTCGAAGATTGCTGACCTCGTTGGATCGATTCCAGTCTCGAGTTTTCCAGATTTACGAACAATGGCAACTGCGGTGTTACTGGTCGCTCCACCGATCCACGTCCAACGTCCGATTCTGGTCGTCGAGAGAAAGCCTCCACTTAATGGGGATCGACCTGTGCTTGGATTTGATGAGTTTCCAGACCTTGAAAAGGTCTGATCGTCGAATGTTCTTCGGAGATAATCACCTGCGCTCAAGGTCGAAAGATCAAGTGGTGCAACGTCGTCGTCGTCTTCGTTCGGTTCTGCCCGGTGAGAGGGGGCGTCGTTATGGTTCGTCCCCGAGGTAATTCCATCGCACTGACCCTCAGCGATGAGGGTTCTATGCTGAAGGCTCTTGAGGCTCTCTGCATGGTACTCGGATCTGGTCCAACAAATGATGAACCGCTAGGCTTCGAGGTCTCCTGCGATGGATGGAAGTCTGCCCATTGAGATGAACATGGTTGAGGGACCGCGCTAGACTGTACGTTTGGGTGTGGTCCAGCCACTCGAAATTTTTCACGGAACATCGGGGACCCATGCGATGATTGGAAGACTGACCCTGAAGAGAAACCATCATGATGAATGTCATTCTCGCCGCTACTGTTACTGCTGTTGTTGTTCATAAAGATTCGATCTGTTTATTAGACAGCTAGATCACATCCACTGTCGGAATTGATGTTCTACATCCTTCAATCACTGGGGATCAAAGGTCACATACAAAGAGGAGCCTTCCTGGTGGACAGGGTGGCCATGCCAGTTACTTGCAACACACAATGAACATGAAGCAAAAATAGAGCCATATTAAATCGCAGATGTAAGGAGCACTTCGGTGCACTGCTTTCATCAAAATGTCTGCATCCTTTGTCACGAAGTCTGCCCACAATATGACACAGTTCAACAGGTGTGACACTCGACGCTGTGGTTGCCACGCTGCTGCAAATATCTGCGCCATATTTTGTCATAGGAAGTGAAAAAAAAAACTCTTCCTGCAAAAAAGGAAGGACACAAACTTGCTTGCACACATCAAAAACAAAAATTTGTGGTTATATTTTGAAGACAACCTTTTTGATGCACTGAAAAGGACATATTAAAGCAGCATTGACTTCCAACATGTCATAATTAGCTACGTTTGTTCAATTAAAGCTATAACAGCTGTTTATAGTTCTGCATTCATTCAAGTTATAATCGACATCATTGATGCAACAAATGACCTTGGCCATGACCTTATAACCTTCAGATGACCCCGAATGATAAAAACAGTATCAGAAATGAATTCTATATACCTGAATCAGTAACTTTAGAGGTATTACACATGCATTTGCTGTAATAAATGAAAACAATGAAACTCGGTGACCTTGACCTTGACCTCTAGAACCTTAAGATGACCTCTGATGACAAAATCAATATCAGAAATGAATTCTACATACCTGAATTAGTACCATTAGAGGTATTACACGTGCATAAGCTGTAAGAAATGAAAAAGATGAAAAAATGACCTTGAACATGACATTATGACCTCAAGATGACCCCTGATGACAAAAACAATATCATAAATGAATTCTGCATACCTGAATCAGTACCATTAGAGGTATTGCACGTGCATATGCTGTAAGAAATGAAGAAGATGAATTTTCCAAAATGGCCGACGGCGGCCATATTGGATTTGTCAATTACGTCGTTCGTGCCGTCATGGCGGACAAGCACCTCGGTGATTTTTCATGTCCAGGGACCCACTGACCGATTGGAAGTGAGAAACTCCCCCAACACCAAAGTGCATACGGGACCTCATGGCACATCAAGGACTACATGTATGATGCTGAATAATTAATGATGAGACCACGCAGTCATGAAGAAAAGTAGGTCTATAAAAAAAAAACACTCAACGGCTATGAAGTGCTCAATTTTTATTAATAGCATATTAACATTTTGACGTTTGCCGTTATATAGCATTATGCCTATAGTATAGACCTACTGATACTTTTCCAATTTACAGGGTAACCAAAGTTCTCGCACAGCATATTTTTTAAGTTGCATCTTTGTCTTTGCGTTTGTTTAATTTCGGTCCTTGTGCGGTTGTATTATTTGATTTTTCTGAAAAATGTTATTTTCTTCAGTGTTTCTTCTTCACTCTGTCGTCGAATTGGAAGCAGCAAGATCCTCTGCTTCCTGTCAACACCGAATCCTGAACGTTACAGCCGATAACGTGTTGAAGGTCTACATCGATGGCATCGAGATAACTGGTCTTTCGAATGCCGACAATTGGAATGTACCAGACATTGTCGGTCTTGCTTGTACAACGAGATTAATAGCAATTCATGGAAGAAATGCAGATGCAGAAAGTCCGGCGGGTGTTCTGGCGTCAGCCGATGATGACTATGTTCTGACCAATTCTGCTTGGAAATGTTCAAACCTTAATTATTTCGGCTGGGAGGAAATTGATTTCGACGATTCGACTTGGCTGCCTGCAGTTGAATACGGTCGCAACGGAAACAGCAATTGGACGTTTGTAACAGGCATCAGCTCAAATGCTGTCTGGATTTGGCATAAAAATATGGTTTCAGATGCATTCTGCAGAAAGAAATTAGGTAAAATCAGATTTTCATCATTATGCTATTCTCCGTAGGCTAGTAATAACCCGTTTAGCTCTTCTGCCTCCTGGTCAGTCTATCCTGACCCGTCTGCTTTCTCCCTTTGCCCTCCGATACTTCAACGAACGCAACCTTTGGGGTCGGAGATTCATGGATGATGAAAACGAATGTTTACTCAATCGAAGAGGGTTGCTGGAACTGCACAAAATGTGATCTCATTCATCGACATCAAAGATACCAAACGGTGACCTCCCCCCAGACAGCGTTCTTTTGTTTTGTGCAAACCATAAAAATTGAGCTTATAAGGGATAAGCAGGATATCATCCATAGCCTTAACATACCCCGCAACGTGGTTATGAACACATGCTGTCAATGCATCAGCTTTCTTCTAAACGACGTCGCGACCAGGAAATCATCCCTTCATTTAAGCTTACATAGTTTCTGTATCAGATGTTTGGTTGGGAAAAACTGAATCGTGTCTATGGTGTTAACAGTTACCATCACCTGGTCACCTGGTGCCGTCAGCTTCTGGAGCTCTGGCGAAAGCCCTGGTGTATTCTCTCCAACGTCTCCTCTCCCTAGTCGCCTCTCGTAGCTCCTCCAGTCTCATGCCAGACTTTTCCTGTACCTCATCCAACCATTTCTTCCTAGGTCTTCCGCATCTTCTCCTTCCCTCACCGCATGCCGTCATCAGCTCCTTTTCCAGACCGTTAGATCTCATCACATGGCCAAAGTAGCTCAATTTTCTCCAAGTTGCTGTTTGCTGCAGTGTCTCCTCCCTCTCTATTCCAAGCTCCTCGCGCACCGATTCGTTAGTTCTCTTCTCCGTCCATGAAATCCTTAGCATCTTTCTCCAAATCCACATCTCACACGCGTTGATTTTCTTTTCCATATCCCGTGTCTTTGTCCATGTCTCGCATCCATATAGGACCACTGGGAAGATCAGTGCTCTTACCAGTCTTTTCTTTGTTTCCCTGCTCACGTATTTATCCTTCCAAATCTTTTCCAGACCGTTCATTGCCGTTTTCCCCATTATTACCCTCCTCCTTATTTCCATATCACTTCTTCCCTCCTTCTCTATCATAGATCCCAGGAATGTGAAGCTCGATACTACCTCTATCGTTTCTCCATCCACCTCAAAGTTTTTGTATGTTGCAGTTGTCTTAACCTTTGTTTTCTTTACATTGAAGTATAGTCCCGCCTTTTCGCTTTCCTTCCTGACTCTTCTTATTAACTCAACTAGGTCGTCCCTCTTACCCGCCAATAATGTCGTATCATCGGCATACCTCAGATTATTCAGTATTTTCCCCGCTATCCTTACCCCTTCTGTTGCCTCCTCCAATCCAGCCCTCCTCATAATTCTCTCGGCATACAGATTGAACAGGAAAGGGGGACAAAATGCACCCCTGCCTCACTCCTTTCCTTATTTTAAAGTTCCCTGTGTCACCATATTCAGTTCTTATTACCGCTTCTTGATCCACATAGAGGCCCTTTAGTAGTTTAACCAAATGCTTCGGAATTCCCATCTCAATTAGCGTCCTCCACAGTAGTGTATGGTCTATGCAATCAAACGCCTTTCTGTAGTCTATAAAACACAAGTCATATGCACCTGTTGCCCGTATTCCCTCTGTCTCTCCATAATCTACCTTATATTGGCGATGTGATCGCGCGTTCCTCGCGCCTTCCTAAATCCCGCTTGATTGGTTGGTAATTCCCTTTCGATTGTCTTCTCCATTCTTTTGTGGATTATTTTGAGAAGTATTTTGCTCGTGTGCGATATCATCGCTATCGTTCGATATATTCCACACTCTCTCGCGTCTCCTTTCTTGAATATTGGTATGAACACGGACCGTTTCCAGTCCTCCGGCCACTGCCCAGTTCTCCAGATTTGATTGCATAGTTTTGTAAAAGTTCTCACCACTGCTTCATCTCCCGCTTTTACCAGTTCTATAGGTATTCCATCATGTCCTGGCGCTTTGTTGTCCTTGAGCTGTTTTATCGCCCACTCCACCTCTACCTCCAATATCTCTGGTTCGTTTTCGACTTCCTCTATTTTGATGTTTTCCTTCTCGACACATTCATCTTCCATGTACAACTCTTCCGTATACTCTCTCCACCTTTCCTTTATCTCCTCCTCATCTCCTATTATCTTCCCATCCTTCGTCTTGAGTGAACCCATTCTAGGGCCTGCTGTCTTCGTTATTTCCTTCATCTTTGCGAACAGTTCTTTAGTCCTTCCTTTCTTGCCTTCTTCCTCCAGCTCCCTACACATTTCCTTTAGATGGTTTTCTTTATCCTCCCTTGCCTTCCTTTGGAAGGTCTTATTCAAGGTTTTTACCATATCCCTGTTCCCTTCCTTCTTTGCTTCTCTCCTTTCTATTGCCACCTCAATGGTCTCTTTGGATAACCATGGGGTAGTTTTCCTTGACGCTTTCTTTGGTATATGTTTCTCCGCAGTCTCCTGGATCGCAGTTTTCATCTTTGTCCATAACGTGTTCGTATCCTGCTCTTCCATTGTATCGTCTGTCTCTAAGATCTCAAACCTATTCTTTATCTCTACTCTGTATTCTGGTGTTATGGCTTTGCAATCAAAACTGGTCAGTCTTTTATCTCTCTTCATCTTCTTCAACTTTAGCTGCAATGTAGCCACTATTATCTCGTGGTCTGTTCCGCAATCCGCCCCCGGTCTTGTTCTTACGTCTTTTATTGTGCTCTTCCATCTTTTGTTCACCACCACGTAGTCGATCTGGTTCCTGTGTTTTCCATCCGGTGTCATCCATGTATAAAGTCTTCTTTTCGGCTGTTTGAACCATGTGTTCATTATTCTTAGCTCATTGGAAGCACAGAACTCCACCATTCTCTCCCCTGCCTCATTCCGTACACCCAGTCCGTACTTACCCACTACTTCTTCCTTTCCATTTCTGTCCTCACCAACTTTCGCATTGAAGTCACCCATAATCACCAGTATATCTCCTCTCGGTGTTGTGTCAATTGTTCCTTGCAGGTCCAAGTAGAAGGCTTCCTGCTCCTCCTCCGTCGCCATCGCTGTAGGGGCATATACTTGTATGATTGTTGTGTTGATCTTTCCACCACGAAATCTTACACTCAGTACTCTGTCACTCACCGTATTATACCCCATAATCGCATCAGCACTCGTCCTATCGCACATGATTGCTACTCCGTTTCTTCTCCTCTCATCCTGCCCAGACATTACTATCTTAAAACCGTTCCAACTAAAATGTCCTTTTCCCTCCCATCTTGTCTCACATAATCCCAGTATCGCTATATCCATCCTTGCCATCTCTCTTTGGATGATGTCCATCTTCCCACTCTGCATGCTTCTGACGTTCCATGATCCAAATTTCATAGCTTTTTTACAGCTCATGTCAAGTCTTTGCTTCCTGGCCATACCCGCCGCTGGACGTTCTTTCGGCTTTGGTCCTGTGGCTTCATTAGAACCTGAATCTCCCGACTCGACACTGTGCTCTGCCCCAGTAGCCATTAAGTCACCCTCAGGCCTGAGGGTCTCACCTTTGGTGACTATCGTTGATTTACTCCTTGAATACACCATGACTATTTTCTTGGCAGAAGATAAGGGGTGGTTTGCCATTGCCTTCCCCCCGTTTGCCATCCGTGCCCGTTCGTTCACCCTTCCATACGGAAAGGTTACTAACAGGTCGCACCACGAGAAGGTGGGCACGGTGGACTTTGATTCGCCAGCTCAGGTCGGTTCCGAGTCTACGCTCCAATTGGAGTCGTCGGTCGGGTCTCCTCCCCGCTTTACTCAATTGAATGAGTGACTGACAAACCTTTGCGACCCATACACTTCTTATTTTCAGATCCTACATATTGCACCATCAACATCCCCTGTGAATTCGGTGGAACGTGCATTGACGAATCTGAAGGTGGATACCAATGCATCTGTGCGCCTGGATACTCAGGACAAAACTGCACATTCGGTAATTATTCACTCGCATGGTTTTCTTCAGCAGAATCACTTATGCTGCCACGACAGCTTTGTTGTCATTCTTCCAGAACAGTGACTCTAACTACACTGGACAATAATTATAGAGGTTCTGTTTCCTGAAGCTTTTGGGTTTACTTACTATTGAGTTCTTAGCTGCTAGTCACAAAAACGAAAGTTTCCGATCATAAAAATTATGCGCTTTTACTGAAATCGCATTAGGCCCTATCTCAAAATTTTCGCTCAATCTAATAATATTATTATTCTATGTTGACAACAACATATTACGCTGTTTGTGCATTTCGTATAACATACTTAGACTTGTAGGCTACTCAGTGCAAGTTGCACAACGTTCAATGTAAATGGTTAAGTCTTTGGTGTGCCTGCTATGCTTTGATTCTATAAGCTTAGGCCAGTCAGGCTATAAAAGAATCGTCGCATACACAGACGCGTTGAGGTCAGTTAGTTTGTATGTTGATCAACGGACATATTATTAATTAAGTAGGCCCTAGCATCGAATATGCATAGCAACAAAATTTAATATCATAGCCTATGTCGATTCACCATTAGGATGAACAGTCCATCCATTGTTCTGCTTAGGGTATAACCTTCTGTCGAGTATTTGACATACTGTGTCATGTAGGACAGTTGCTCAATATATACCTACTTGATTCGCCATCTCTCGATGGATTTGAATCAGCGCTCAACATCTAGCTTCTTAACAATCATATGAGTCCTGCCAGTAACTTTTGAACTTCTGTACAGGTCTTTTTCTTCGGCCACCGCTGAACAACGGAGTCGTACTAATAAAATTATAATCTCAGTATTATTATTTATTTTTATTTCGATAACATGATGATTTCAGATGATTTAAATACTCTGCACAATTCTTGGCCTAATCTTATTGACGTGTAGAAATTGAACAGCCCATGATGTTTTTGGCCGATATCAGTTGATAGCAGACTGTTGTAATTATGTCTAACAACATTAGGGCCTACGACTAAAAATCTGTTGTATTTGTTGTATTTGTTTACAGTAATCGACTCCTGCGTGAGCAATCCCTGTGTGAATGAAGGCACGTGTCTCCCTATAGTGAATGGCTACGGCTGCCAATGTCCGCCTGGATACATAGGAAACAACTGCGAATCCGGTCAGTTTGGCTGCCATATGAAATGAGACATTTTGACGAGAGACAGTTGAAAGATGCAATAGAAAAGATTTTGTGATGAGCAATGTATTGAATTATGATACCATGTTGCCAATGCTCCACCTAAGCCCACAGAAAGGACATAATATTATTATGTGTGTCCGAGGTTAGGTTGCAGGTAACTTGTAATCCGTCGGCTAATGTTCTGTTTTGCTGGACTGATTAAGACAACGGGTAGAAGCAGTAGCCTATTTTCTCCTTTAATCTGAGTGCGAGTCATAGCCGGAAAGCCATTCCACAGCAAAAAGGAAAGAAGATAAGCCCGATGCTGGGCAACGGCGGTCCTAGGAGGCTCATAACGTTCTAAAGAGCGGCTTACCAGGAAATTATATTGGAGTCTGAATCAAATGTAATATATATATACCGTACTTTAACTGAAAATAGGAAGAGGAAATTACTAATTTAAATTAAAACATGATAATATTTGAAGAAAAAGTTAACAGAAATCTAGAGAAAATCATGATAAAACATTGATATGGAGTGTGGTGCTTGTATGGATCAGAGACATGGACCATGAAAAAAGGATACATTAAAAAAAACTGCACGCCTTCGAAAATTAATGTGAACATGAAGAACAAAATAATTAGAGCTTTTAACCGGTAGTGAAGGCAGCTGGATGAAGAAAATCAACTGGATGGAAAATCATGGAACATTAGCAATTTAACAAATGAAGAATATTGGGAATGATTAGAGAAGAAAGAGCCCTGATAGAGTACACACGGTAAAAGAGAGACAAAGGAAGGGGAGAGAAGACTCACTGGTAAGAACAGTCATCGAAGGTAAAACTGAAATGGAAACCGAGGACTCAGTCAAGGAGTAGGCCTACTCCTTGACTGAGTCCTCGCTTTCCATTTCAGTTTTACCTTCGATGACTGTTCTTACTAGTGAGTCTTCTCTGACCATGTTGTGCCGACCCATGCATAATAAGACTTCACTGCATTCATCATCATCATCATCAATTCATCATCATCATCATCATCATCATCATCATCATCATCATCATCATCATCATCATCAACATCATCATCATCATCATCATAATCAATTCATAATCATCATCATCATCATCATCATCATCAATTCATCATAATCATCATCAATTCATCATCATCATCATCATCATCATCATCAATTCATCATAATCATCATCAATTCATCATCATCATCATCATCCTCATCATCATCAATTCATCATCATCATCATCATCATCATCATCATAATCATCATCAATTCATCATCATCATCATCATCATCATCAATTCATCATAATCATCATCATCATAATCATCATCAATTCATCATCATCATCATCATCATCATCATCATCAATTCATCATAATCATCATGGCTTCGTCGTTTCGCATTTTATCGTGGATTTCGTTGTCAGTACTGTTCTCTGCTTCTCCATATCCGAAAGAAATTTATTTCCTGTCTATAAGTATACTCTCAAATACTCGACCAATTTTCCTCTCTCTGACTTGCATCTATTTGATTGAATTATTGTAATTTTCTTTATAATTTCTTTCACTGTAACTGACTGCAACACATCAATCAAATGAATTTATATCCTATTCGTCATTCCAAATGTTTGTGAAGCACGTCCAATTCTTTGCATGTCTTTATCGTTGCTGTCATTCATTTGCAAGAGCAATTGAGAATGAAAGACTTACTCAAGGTCCCTACGTGGCGGTTTGAGGTGGATTCGAATGTGGAACCATCCGGTTCCAAAGCACTGAACCCATCATTACACCACCGCATCCCAAGAAATCTTTGACTATTTGTTGACAAAATATGACTTTGCAAGTTTGCATGTTCCTATCGATGTCACTTTTATCGAGCCTCACTTGACGTGATTCATATCTATCCTCACTAGACTACGGTCTTGCCCAGGCATGTGGTTTGAATAGGCTGATAATGATAATCTAGACAATGAGGATTTAGACGATGTTATGAAATTAAATAATGAGTACAGACCTATGCATACTATACATTATTATAGTCATTAATTATGTTGCAGGTAGC
Source organism: Lumbricus rubellus (assembly GCA_945859605.1). Taxonomy (NCBI): domain Eukaryota; kingdom Metazoa; phylum Annelida; class Clitellata; order Crassiclitellata; family Lumbricidae; genus Lumbricus; species Lumbricus rubellus. The sequence goes on along the minus strand of OX243824.1, from coordinate 30,203,930 downwards.
AGTGGTTGCGACCACAACCCTTGTCAAAACGGCGGAACTTGCAACCTTCTTGGAGGCGACTCGTACTCCTGCACTTGCCCGATTTACGCGACCGGAGTGACTTGCGAATCACGTAAGTTCAGATCAGCTGACAAACCATTTAGTTTAGGTAAAGCTATGCGAACATGTTTGACGGGTTTGTTGAATTAATGTAACCGATCTTTACAGTTTCACCTACTTTCGCACGCTCCAACTGATAGAATTGCGCCATACACGACCAATATGGTTGGACACAGATTTTTGTCAATCACATAATTATTGGACCTTTGTCATCAATATGCAAAGTTGAAAACATCTTCGCCAATGAATTTCCTTCAGCAAAGCGAGTAAATGTAAATGTCTTATGGTCGGTTATTTGTTTTGTAATCAGCCAACTACAACGAGGCTTACACGTGCGGTACAACGTTGGACTTGTTTTGTAATCAGCCAACTACAATGAGGCTTACACGTGTGGTACAACGTTGGACTTGTTTTGTAATCAGCCAACTACAATGAGGCTTACACGTGTGGTACAACGTTGAACTTGTTTTGTAATCAGCCAACTACAATGAGGCTTACACGTGTGGTACAACGTTGAACTTGTTTTGTAATCAGCCAACTACAATGAGGCTTACACGTGTGGTACAACGTTGGACTGGTCGCAATTCAATGCAACAAATGGCTTCACGAGACTCTGCTATTTCTGGACGTATCTGGAAGACACCGAAGGACGATTCAACCCATGTCGTAACACGATCAAAGGACTTCCACTGTACGATGATGCCAATGGTTTGCTGAATGCAGGCGGTAACTTCGGATGCGCCGTCAGTCAGAATTACCCAGAAGACATCTTGGCGACGAGGTATTTATCCTGTGCGGATAATTACCAGCAGGATGTCTACCTCGGAAACACAACCGAATCTGATCGTCTCATGGTCTGCATTCGCTATCCGTACGAGGGATTGCCAGATGGAAAATAAAACTGACAAAATTAATGCTACATCTGACATGTGACACACTAACACTGTCAGATGTAGAAGAAGATACAAAAGTATAATTTTAGATGTAGAAGCAATGATGAAAATCACTCCAATTGGTTAGTCTGTGCTTTCCTCAAGAATGGAAATGAGCAATTGTTGTAATCCTATCTATCTTTTTCGAATATCTAAGTTACTGAACGAGCATCGTATTTGTGAAAATTGAAGTGATGAAATTATGCAATTGTAACATAAACCAATTGAAAGTAAAAGAATAACGTGTTGTATTACTGTTGTATCTATCTATAATCTTTATATCTATCCATCCATCCATCTATCCATTGATCTATTAAATACCTATCTATCTATTTATCTATCTATCTATCTATCTATCTATCTTCCCTCTATCTATCCATCCATCTCTTTATCTCTCTCTATATATATATATATATATATATAATTTTTTTATATATATACATATAGCGTCAGAGACTAGGAGCATCGACAGACGACGAGGGTCACAACGCACACACACATACACACACATACACACACACACACACACGCACACACACCGACGCCATGGCTGCTCCTCGCAGATGGTAGAATACCAGACAGCATCCCTCTGTCACTGGATCAGGGTCTGGAGAAAACGACATTCGCAGCAGCCGCATAAATAGTAACTGTTGTCGAATGATTTCACCGATGTACAACTAAACGGTGGTCGCCATTTAAAATAGCCGAAGAAATTGTTGTTCACGTAAATAACCTTAGACCCCTCGACGGGCGAAACCATTTTGTCGATTGATGACAACAGTCAGTCGTTCATGGCTTCGAAGGCAAACGTTCGCAAATTAATCATCCGAAATCATGACAAGAAACAGAAACGACAGAAAGAATAATATTATCTCCTCGGAAGAATCCAAGGTCATAAATTAAAATGATAGGAAAACTGATGAACTAAAATACAGTTCGAGCAGACATAATATTTTTACCAACTCAACGATCAAATTTTACACGATTAGAAAAAGGTGCGGCCGCACTTGAATTATACGTGACCGAAGCGAAAAGTATCAGAGACGGTCACGCCCAGAATCACCATAGACCTATTAGTGCTGGTGTAATTGAAGGGATATAATCAAGTATGTGAGCTCACCTACATGTAGGTCGATGAATCAACATCTCATAGAATTTGTTGCAATCCAGCTACATTGAGTAGAGCGTCAGACCCGCTTTTCAAAACGTACGGTTAACGAGTAACAGCGGTGGCCATTTTCTTGCCATGAGTTATAACATGCCAGCCTTTACCCACCATGCCAAACGTGCCCCAGTTGGTCTCATCATAAAGTTAGGCTAAATCATGACCGTGACAGAACAGACTTCCATCTGAATGCTGATCGCTGTCTTCGTCGCAATTCACGTGAAAGATCTGCGCAGAAGAAATTCTGTTTAACTTGAACAACAGAATGAAACGATTTTGGATCTCAGAAGGTTAGCTGCTTGAATAACCGTGTGTCACTGTATCCTATCATAGACGTAATGATAATAATTATTTTCACGAAATTAATTGAAACTGATCAGTACGCAGATAGATTTCAAAATTAAGTAGGCTAATAATTAACCGATGATTACAAGTCGAATCAGGAGTCGAATTTAACAGCTAGGCCTACATGGCAGCGTGCAATGTGTCTACCTGTTATACAACTACTCATTTAATAGTCGCTTTATAGGGAGTCAACCTTATGGGTCAACTTGCGGGTGTCGAACACGTCCTTTTAATTTTCGTGTCGATGGGCATCAGTCAAAATAGCCAGGAGGACAAACTATTCCCTCAAACCCCGAAGAGCTAATAATCAGCAACAAAACAGCCTCGAATGTCTCAAATGTGTGTTCTTTTGTTAAATCATTGTAGAACTTATTTAGCGCTACTTTGACGAAACTACTCAGAGGATATTATTATCAATGTCGTAATTAATTCACCCATTTCAACTACAACGCTCCAAACATGCGATGTTTTAATGTTTTCATCCATGCTCAAGTTATACCGACTTTGTTGTCGGTATCTCCATAGCCACCTGGTAATTCCTAATACTAAGACTGATCGCAGGTATTAAAGAAATGCAGTTTCCAAATAAGTTCGAGTAACATTCGATGGTTTAGCTGCAAGTATATACCTCGAAACTTCCGGATGTCTTAACCCAGATGTTCCCACGGTATATTTTTTCATAGTTTTAGGCATTACTGTGAATAATCTGATAGAAATAAATACAAAATAGAGGGAAAAAATGTATTTTCATGTTTGCTGTACATGGTTACTTGGAAATCTACCGTCCTACATGTAGGACGCTGGGAACATACAACACATGAAGTTTCCAAATATGAATATTATCATAGATTTTTGTTTACAGCAATAATGTACATCTATTTTCCTCACAAATGATAAAATGACATTATTATGACTATTTTGACTTCTGCCTAGAGTTAATCTAGACTTGGTTCATTTCTTGTGATGGTCAATGAAACACTTCACGTGCAATCCAATGTTGCACTTGCTGTGGTGCACTTTTGATGACAGTGTCGACATCTTGTTTGTTTCTCCTGCGGCTCCACGAGATGGTCTAATCGATCATATCTGGAGTCGACATGTTCAGTCTGCACCCTTTGATGAGTTGGCATTGGTCTCCAGTAGAGCGGTTACTACGCGACGGCGGAACTGGAGATGATCCAGTGATCCTTTGCGAACTTTGTGGAGTTACCAGGCATTTTGCTCAGCCAAATCGATACAGTGACATATCAGAGGGAAGTACCACTTCCTTCCTCTTACTGAAATACGGTACAGGCTTTGAGTCACGATCATGCCGAAGACCTCAGCATCAAAGAAGGTGAGAAAGCGGTCAACTGGTGATTCCCTAAGTTCAATGACATCTTTAGGGTTCCAAGTCCTTGATGTAATCGGAGAAAGCGCTAAATCACCTTTTCTCCATGTATAGACCATTGGACCTTCATCTTCTTTTTTGCTGGAGGAAGACTGGATGCAGCTAGGTGACGCGCATCATTATCGCTGTCAGTACTGCTGTCGTCATCTGGTGGACGTTGCGTCTCAGCAACGGCACGCAACTGACTTGGAGGCAGGTTGTTTACTTGTTTATGGTTACCATCTCCTCATCTCCCGAATCCTCATCAGTTACTTCTGCACATGCGTTATCGGGTGGCAGTATAACAATGTCTAGTCCAGCAGCTGGCACAGAATCTGGATCATCCTCCAGCATGGCCATCACTTCATGAAGTTTGTCGTTCTGTAAAATATACAAGAAAAAATGTCTAATACACTGTGTTACTAGTCTGTAAGCCAATACTATATAGGCTACCAGAAATATAACAACAGTAAGAACACAAAAATTTATATTTTGGCATATTAGGCAGACCCACCTGTTCAAAATGACCATTATGACCCTAATACCAACCCCTAATACCATGCAACCCATGGAACTAGCCCTGACCCTAAAACAATTGGATGAAGTGACAAACAATTTCCAAATAATATGTTGTACATAGTCCCAGTGTCCTACATGTAGGACGGTGTACTAACGATCCATGCCAAAGCCTGGTAATATTGACTAACAAGGACTAATAATTTTCATGCATACCTTCATACCTGTAGGTAATTTAGAAATAGTTATAATCTTTTTAGTTTTCACATGTAATAGTGTACACCCACCTCTTTCTAGGCATATCGACGATTTATCAGATTCCGATTTTCTTCGAATTGAAATTTTATTTCTCTGATATGACAACGCAAGCAAAGTCAACAACAAACATTACAACGTACAGGAAATACATCTTCCTTGTAAAAAAGAGTATAATATAACACAGAGATGTTATTATATATTATTGCATAGACAAAAACTAACTGTCCTACATGTAGGACGTGGGGATTATCTGGGTTAATATCCCTGCGTCAAGCTTATTAATACCGCACGATAGCTACTTCCACTTCTCGGAGCTAGTCGACCAGTTTATAAACACAAATGTCATGTATGATGTCAGCATCTGCTGCTTGAATATTCGATGCGATGCTACTACGGAGTAAATGGTGTGAGATCAAATTGATCAATCAAGTCTTCTTCAATCTCTGCTTTCAACGGTGAATGGTTAAATGGACGATCTGCTCCTATATATAGGTTTATCGTCCGCCTTAGCAGCTGCTGTCTTTCCAATGTTCTGTGTATATAATACTATGACGTTCGTTTGTTGAGTAAGTATTACAACTTTTGACCAATCTGTCAAACGCAATCTCTACTACATCGTCAAATGGAATTTTACAAAGCATCTTAGTCTTGTCGGTGCTATAGTGAGGGTCGTTGGCGATTTTCGATTTGACTATTTTGGTTTTTATTGATTTTGACAGAGTTAGTTTGTCGGGTCATAATGCCAACGTATTACCATTCAGACATTTCCATACCCGCAGCGAGTTTGCTCAAACGTGATTAAAAGATGTCTTATATTAATTAATTTTATTAAAAATCGGTGATTTAAAATGTTTGATTCGAGAACGCGGAGCATGTGTAGATTGTGCACGTATATAGGTCTTGGGCCATAGTATGTATTGTGAAGCGCACCTTGTTGTGTCTCGCTGCGGTCTATCTATGCGTGCACTCAAAGCGCACAGGGTTCGTCGTTCCTTCCGCTCTGCTGCGCAGGGCGTGTGCTCAGCCGACTTTTTGTCCGCACAGTCAATCGAGAAAATTAATCCTTTATGACACCAATTACTTATTGCATTTTGGTTAACATGCGAATCGCATTTGGATTAGGGTATAGCCTACATATGCGAATCGCATTTATGTATTAGGTGAGTCCTATTTTGTCCTGGGCACGACGTTAAACTGCATCCATTCTCCACCACAGGGAACCAAAAACGTTCCTGTGCCGGTCCTAAGCCCGGACAAAGGAGGAAGGTTTGCCAGATGGGTGGCGATACACTGGCAGTAAAGGACCAAGACGATGGAAATCCACAAAAACCACGACACAAGTGACATAGCGATCTAGATGCTTCTATAGATGCCATGATGTGGAGCAGACATGCACACTTTGCACAGGCCGGTTAGGACAGACCGGTGGAGAGAGTCGGGGGAGAGTGTGGGACACATGTTGAAGCTGGGCAACATGGCGCGAGACTCTGCAGTGCAGGAACCCGAATGTTAAATCTGAAAGCCTACAGATCGAATAACCGTCACACCATTAGACCTATCATAGAGAAAACATGAGAAAATTATATCAGGTCTCAAAACCTAGAGACCGCTATCGGCGCTATGCATAAGCTTAGGCCTACTTCTTGAAAAGCGACATTTTAATTTAGGCCTACTAAAAGAATTATATACTGGCAGTTGCTGTTAATTCATTAGTATTACTTCTTTGTCGTTTAAGAACATGGATGAATTAACAGTATGTTAATGTAGGGCGGTCAACAGAACTCGATGGACTTTACGCTGTTATAACATAGCCTATAGGCCTATAAGTCTTATTCATCCCCTGATGGGGTCACGTGATCTGTGTTGCGCACATTCTGCCATTAGCCTACAATGCCCTACATGATGTTTTGATCTGTTTATCAAACTTTGCCATCAGCGCCATTGTGTGGAGAATAATAACATGACGACAACCTAGGTCTACTGTAACAGTTCGTTAGACTATTGTATACCATTGTATTGTCATGATCGTTCTCTATTCTGAACCATGACCGGCCGCTATTAGCCGCGACTAACCTCTTTCACGAGTTTACTTGTTGCTGTATAATGACATTACGTCACATGAAGGATTCCCTCCTCTTTTCTCCAGGCTTGGGACTGCACTGCCATGGTAGCTAGGCCTACGAGCAGTGCATGAGTTTATGAGTGCCAAAAAGTTTTGTTTGATAGAAGCAATTCCTCTCAGTCCACCATACCATGATCATGTTGGTCTGGCGCAGACATTGAATTCAACTTTAGATGTTCTGATTCTTACTCTCCCTTGCTCCTCCTCCACCTCCTCCTCCTTCTTCTTCTTCTTATTGTTCATTTATCAGTTATACATTATAATTATTATCCATTGACCACTGGCCACACAAGTTCATTCATCGTTCGTATGTTGTTTCTTGGTGAGCAATAATTATGTTCTGCCTTTAACTGTTTTAGTATCTATAGCCACAATGAAAAATTGTTGTTCTTTCGCTAATCTTAGCCGAATATCTTTGCAATAGTACAATGCAAACGATTCATCAATTGCAACTCGACTTCTGAACTCGTCAACAGCACAAAGTGAACAGAATAATTATATTTCAGAATTGAAATTATTCGTGTGTCTTCTTTTCAGGTTCCACCACCGTGACCATAACCTCTAGGCCTATTCAATAACCATTTCCGTCATGATGTTGAATAGACATGGTGAGATATCAGACATTCCTGTCAAAATAGGCGCTGTATAAAGTGCATGTAAGGAAACGAAACCTACACATTTGTGTAACTGAGACCATTTATACAAAGGATAGGCTACTATGGCGTAACTGGTCATTTTCAATTTACAAGGCGATTGTAGCTACTGTATTGATGAATCAAAACAGGATCATAATTGTACTTTATATTGATGATAGCCTATGTTGAGCGTCTCGCCTTCGTATAAGGCTTTATTTGTGAATAGTCCGCTGTACGAACGAAAATAATGTTATCTTTTCTTCAGTTGTCCTTCTTCTTCTTCTCTGCATGTATGTGTTCGACTTGGAAGCAGTGGCATCTGTCCCTAAGTCCTCCTCCTGTCCACAACGCAATCTAACGGCCGCAGTCGACGACATCATGCGACGGTACATCGATGGCGTCGAGATAACTGGTCTTCCAAACGCAGACATCTGGAATAAACCGGACGTTGTTGATCTTCCTTGCGACACGAGATTAATAGCGATTCATGGAAGAAATGGATACGCATACGGTGAGGCAGGGATCCTCGCGTCAACGGACGATGGATATGTTCTCACGAACTCTTCATGGATCTGTTCAAACGTTAGCTACGGTGGATGGGAAGGAATTGATTTCGACGATTCTGATTGGACGTCTGCTGTTGAGATTAGTTGGGTGAGTCTACCTGGTGTCAGCTCACGTGCTGAATGGATCTGGCTGAGAGAATACAACGGCAAAGAGATGGATGATGAAGTATTCTGCAGAAGAAGATTAGGTAACAACCGAAATGCATTTACATTTCTATAGGATTAATGATCTCATTCACATTGAACTTCTTGTATGTATGTATGTATGTATGTATGACATTGTACGTACGTACGTACGTATGTATGTATGTATGTATGTATGTATGTATCATGTATGTACGACTTGTATGTATGTATGTATGACTTGTATGTATGTATTTATGTATGTATGTATGTATGTATGTATGTATGTTGTTGCGTGCACGCTCGTATGTACGGGCATGCACTGACAGTCCAACCTGTACGAGGGCCTACATGGCGGCTATCAGGTGTTGACCTGGACTTGTGCAGGTGGACACGTGATAGACGTGAAGCTACGAGGGGAGTGACGAGGGCCGGGAGGGCAGTCAGGTTTTACCTCGTTGGTGTGGTCGGTTCTGACTCTCTCTTGGTGTTTTGACTTCTTCGGACGGATGCCCTGTTGGCGAGTCCTGGATCGGTCTTGCTTGATGTACATGTACATAGCCTTCGTTAGGCTCGTCTCTGTTGTACGGGTTTCTTCACCGTGGGACTGTTCTACTGTGTGATGCTTGTCGATTTGAAGGTATCTGAGAATTTGCTGTATAGGCCTAAACCTAGTGTAAATAGCTCGCTGCTGTAAATAAGCTATCGCTATTAAAACAGAAATTGAATTTGGGGCCTTATTCTCATTTCTCCCTAGACCAACTAGCCACAATGTATGTATGAATGTATGTATGTATGTATGTATGTATGTATGTATGTATGTATGTATGTATGTATGTATGTATGTATGTATGTATGTATGTATGTATGTATGTATGTATGTATGTATGTATGTATGTATGTATGTATGTATGTATGTATTTATGTATGCATGCATGCATGTATGTATGTATGTATGTATGTATGTATGTATGTATGTATGTAATGTATGTATGTATGTATGTATGTATATGTATGTGTGTATTTATTTATGTATGCATGCATGTATGTATGTATGTATGTATGTATGTATGTATGTATGTATGTATATAAAATTATATATGCATGCATGCAGTATATGTACATGTATGTACATTATATGTTTTATGTACATAGGCATGTATGCATGCATGTTTGTATGCATGTATGTATGTGCAAATGCGTACAATGTGTTTAATTAGACATGACTTCAATATTATATTTTATAATCGATATAAACGAATGCTATATGTATATTTATTATGTCTATACATAAATTTCGGATATATTTTACTGCATAGATATAAATGAATGCCTTCTCGGTGCCCCTGACAACGAATGTGATCCATCGATGGGAAAATGTATCGACGTTTATAGTGGTTACAACTGCAGATGCTACGAAGGATACACGAATGATGGAAATAAAAGATGCACCAAAGGTCAGTATATCAAGTTGACCGTCAAAAATTCGTTTCTACTGTTTTCAGCTTAAACAGCAAGTAAGTGAGTTTCAAATTCAGGAGAATGGTTAGAAATGCTGTACACCTCATGTTACGATTGTGCAAACTGCTGGTACCTAATGACTAATGACGACGATCTCAGGTTAAGAAAAAACGCCTCTATTTAGAAGTCGTTCATTCATTTGGAACATTTGTATAGCAATATTCGTAACAGACGCCTGTTTAGAGATGCTTTCATCACATCCCCCGGCGGCAGAGAAAATTGGCGCGGCAACCGAGAGCATTGTGTTTTGCATTTTTCTTAACGCCACGTTAAATAAATTGCTATCTCAACATTTTTGCGCACCCTCATTCGTGCCTCTATCGCCTCAAACCTTAAGACTTCAGTCTAATTAGCAAGAGCGCCCTAAACTTTTAGTCAGGTCTAGGCCCCAGCCTAACGCTGTCAGCAAGAGATCTGATATAAACCTGGTTCCCGATGAACAGTAGACTCCGAGAAAAAGTGTCCTAAATCGGTCAAAACTTTTAGGATTTGCCTGAATTTTTAAAAACAACACTGGCAAACCTTCCTCCTTTTGTCCGGGCTTAGGACCGGCACAGAGACGTTGTTGGTTCCCTGTGGCGGAGGTTGGATGCAATTTAACGTCGTACCCAAGACTAATGATAAAGAGCAGGAATATAATAAAAAAATATAAAAAAATAATAGTAATAAAAAATAATTATAATAATAATCATGTAGTGTCTGCCAGTTGGCAGGTTTGGATGTCCGATGGCACCACTCCTCTCAGCATTTCACTTTCATTTCCATGAATTATGAAAGCAACTTTCCTTTGTTATGCTCCTCATGACTGAACGGTGAACAATAACGATGCTCTGACTTATTCGTTTAGCTGTTTCAAAAGGCAACAATTCAACTGCCATCATAATCTTGAGCGTTTTCCTCGGAGTTTCCGCTCTTGCCATCTGATATCTGCAGTTTTGGTTCTTAATTTACGAAGAAAGAAAACAGCGAAAGATGAAACTAATGATGAAGGTAATGATGATGGTAATGATTATGGTAATGATGATGGTAATGATGAAGGTAATCATGATGGTAATGATTATGGTAATGATGATGGTAATGATGATGGTAATGATGATGGTAATGATGAAGGTGATCGACACTGATCAATGTTTTATTAATACGAAAACATATTCTTGAGACTACGTTGCAACCTCCACAATTAAATAAGGCTTTATTTGTGAATAGGCCTATGTCATTTACATGACTCATTGTCTTAACAAATCCAAGACGATTAGCTCTACGAAGTTTATCTTCGTGACGTAAACGTTCTTTATATTACTAGCTTTCGAACCCGTCTGGTCACATTGCTGATAATAGAATGGATGACCACAATTCTTTAGAGAAGTCGAATTCAACTGTTTGGCAGCCATGCAAGGCTTATATCACGTGACCATTTTACCAACGCCATCTTGCTTTTGGAGGATGGCGAGAAGCGATCTCATGCCCGTCGTGTCAGAGTGACCATTACTCTAATGATAGTCTAATGATCTAATCCCATCCACAAGGACCATACCCGGTAGTCCTTTACGTCAAATTATAAACTTAGACTTTTGCATTGTATACAATCCGTGCATTACAGTAACACAGAAATATATATTACATATATATACAATTTACTACTTAAGACAGTGTACAGTGGCCCTTTACGAAAACCCATGTCAATTCGCAATTCCAAAAAAACAACTATAAATGTCTTAGAACTTCAGTGTTTCATCTTGAACTTTAAGCTGCATAGAACATTTTTACTTCTCATTTTCACATTATCTTCAATTTAAGAGAAGCAGATATTTTTTAATTTATCACTGCTAAAGAACTTTGCATAGTCTTAAGATTATTATTGGGAAATGCTAGACATGAACGACGAAACTGTGCGAAAATTCCCCACACACCATCATTGAAACCTTTATAATATTGGTCCACTTAACGGTAAAATCAAAATCTTGTAAACGTGTTATGGAGACATACCACATCACGATCAGTGTCAAATGCATTCAGAATGTTTTCAGAAAATTTATGAAACACTTGTGAACTTTCAAAGTTTCTTTTTAGAATATCTCAAACTCTTCAAAATTGACTTTATTTGTTCTTCCAATGACTCCAAATGACTTTATGTATGTATGTAGGCCTATAAGCCTATTCGTTTGATGAGCAAAAGCATGTTGACAAACCGCAACCTGGTAACCTCAGTCTTTTAACCTAATGTTGAATCTTTTTGTTCCTCCTCAATATACATAAAGTGAGACTTCAAAGTGCATTTGTTCATATGATGATGATGATATCCCGTCTAGCTAGCCCGGAGGGCTAGCCAATGGGGATGAAGTGTTAGCGCCTTCATTTTCATTTGTTCATATATGCAACTGCAAATACAATGTGTATGTCACTTCTTTATGGTTGCAGGTCAAAGTGGTGTAGATAGGCCAACTCCAATACGACGGAATGACAATACTGCATTTGATGAGACAATCGTTGAAGACTTTTCGAGTGTATGACCCATTAGAATTGTTTTGTGCAGCAAATAAACTGATGTGTATGAGAAACTTCAGAATAGGTTTAATAATTAATTATTTATACAACGTTCTCAAAATGTTGAAGAGAAGGAAACAATAATTCAACATTAAATTTTGCTAAATATTTGGTGCATTAGCCTACATTGTTCAATTTGTAGGTCTACGTCAGGGGATCAACACTCGTTCAATTCAACTTGCATGTGACTCTGTGTATTACGAAGCGCTTAACTAGTTCGGCCTACACGTTCTTTAGAGCGAAGAGTACGAAATACACATGGATCTACGCTATAACCAAAATTCCAGAGATACAGTGAAAAGAAGTAAAATTCAGCTAAATATGATGGTCAAAATGTCATTTTGTTCACGAACACACGACCATAGACGTAGAGGCTACTGTTTGAAGGTCCGATCGATGATCACCTGGTCAAACAGCTGCCACTCTTCAATCAGACGCACCCTACGCTTATCGATGTCATGAATACGGGAACGAAAAACGCGCTACTCCGGTACATGCACCCGGATCGAGGTCTGGACTGCTAGGCGGCCACAGCTACGGATATGAAGCCGAGTGTCTTCCGGGACAGCTACTACACTACTACGTCTATGGTCGTGTGTTCGTGAACAAAAATGACATTTTGACCACCATTTATAGCTGCATTTTGCTTCATTTCAGCTTTTGCATGTTGGAAAGTTGCATTTTTTGGTGCTGCATCTCAAACGCTCATAAATTTGACAAACTCACGAATATTTCTAATCGGCTTTAGGATCTCGTGTCACTATGGCCACTGTTGTTGTGTGTAAAATTTCAGGCAAATCCTAAACATTTTGACCGAGTTATGACACTTTATTGTGGGTTCCACTTTAACGCGGACACAGTGTACAACTGCACAAATCCATTTAGAACTGCACATTTCGTGTACAACTGCACATTAAAAAGCCCTGAGCCTAGGCATTATAAATTACCTTGGGCCATCATCGCCTACCAAAGTCTAAAAACCGCCGGTGCTTCCTACTTCTTTTGGAGACTTTCAGAATTGGACAATAAAACTACAACCAGACAAGACTGCACTGCCTGGATTCTATATCGTGCCATCTGGTCTGTTTCCTTGATGCCTCCCGAGGAAACCGTGAATAGCCTAATTTGCGTTCTGAACGATTTCAACATCTAGCCTACGATCTCCACAGCATGACTGTCGCTTGTGTCTTTACAATATTAACAACCGCGTCAATCGCGTCATCCAAGAGTTTCGCTGTAAGGCTGCAGCATTTGACTATGTGCATATTAGGCCTACAACATTTCTAATCTTTTACCATGATTATCTTGGCAGGAGTATAACATCGGCATTTATCCTTCATAATACATCTTTAATTGGCAGGACATAGGCCTAATGGTTAGGCTACTCAATAAACCTTTTCCTCTAACATTTAACATCAACAACCAGACAGTTTATGGCTGCTGCTCCTTTATTTTTAAACTTTATTATTGCTATGCTTTATAATTATTTATGTGTTTTATTTTACATTTTTGACATGTAGGCCTAACCGGGTGCGGTGTGTCACCAGGAGTTGTCTGATTTTAAATTAAACGAATATACATTAGTATATAATGACTGTAAGATATTCGGCCCTACTGTAGTAGGCCAAGCGCTCTAATCAACACTATAGATAATTATTTCCCTGTTAGCTGGTTATTATGATAGCAAATATGTGGGGCGCGGTGGTCTAGCGGTGGCGTCGTTGCCTTGGAGCCGGAAGGTCCGAGGTTCGAATCCACCCTCAAGCCGCGTAAGGACCTTGGGCAAGTCCTTCACTTACAATTGCTCAGCGTGAAACTCCGATGCAGTGTCCGCTCTGCATCGGGAGGCCTCTGAGTAGAGAGAGAGAGAGAGAGAGAGAGAGAGAGAGAGAGAGAGAGAGAGAGAGAGAGAGAGAGAGAGAGAGAGAGAGAGAGAGAGAGAGCTTGAAGGGGCGCTATAACAAGTGCACATACAAACAAACATCGGCATTTATTCTTCCTAGTAGCCTACATCATTAGCAGGACATAATGGTTACTCTAATAAGAAACCTTTCCCTCTAACATTTAACATCAACAACCAGACAGTTTATGGCTGCTGCTCCTTTATTTTTAAACTTCATTATTGCTATGTTTTATAATTATTTATGTTTTTTTTAACATTATTGACATGTAACCGGGTGCGGTAGGCCTACGTGTGTCGCCAGGAGTTGTCTGATTTTAAATTAAACAAATATACATTAGTTTAATTATAATGACTATAAGATATTCGGCCCTACTGTTTGTGTGATGCTCAAATCAAATAGGCCAAGCGTTCTAATCAACACTATAGATAATTATTTCCCTGTTAGCTGGTTATTATGATAGCAAATAATTATTGCAGTAGTCTTGCCAACTTGTGCCAACATCAATCGTCGCGTGTTTAACATCGTTGTTTCTCAAAGCGTCACCTAGCGAATGCCAAAAATAAATCTTAAGTTATCTATCCTATCATTCGTTTGGTGCGCCAGATATTCAAAGAAATCCAGTTTCGTGTTCATAAGTTTTGAATTCGGCTCACAGCCATTTTGTTTGTCGAGGGACAAAGACGAAGCATAATTTTGTTTGTGTGGTGCTCAAATGCCTTTGCTACTGATTTTCATAAGATTGCCTATGCCGAAATTAGCAGAAAAATTAAATATATAATTGTGTGTTTTATATTTTGGACTGAAACGAGGCATAATTGAGATTGCAACCGTTCGCATGAGGTACACATCGTCATCATTCTGAAATTAGACTTACTGGTGTAAGTCTGTTTGAAGAAGGTATGGTAAACACGCACACTGAGTCACCGTACTCCAAACAATATGGCCACCGTAGATGCGTGCATAACAGAGCGGCCCGACATGCGGCCTAATATTTTCGCGAAAATTAAAGTACGCTTCAATTTCAGCAGAATGACTGCACTAACCCTAAAACTAACCCTAACCGACCCTCACGGCGCCTAACCTGAGCCCTAACCGACCCTCACGCTTTGCATGTTGAGATACATGTTGCGATGTCGTCGATCGGTCGCGTTCTAATTTTACGGCATTCGTTGGCAGCCATATTGTTTGGAGTACGGTGACTCAGTGTGCGTGTTTACCGAAGGTATATAATGGTCATCAGTAGCGTTGGGGTGTCATATTAAACAGAGTCATAGACGTGGAATGCAGAAACTACTTAAAGATGGTCGTCATTCTATTATTCGGTAAAAGCCCAGACTGGCTGCCCGTACTCCAAACAATATGGCCGTTAACGAATGCAATAAAACTAGAGCGCGACCTTTAGACGACATCGCAACGTGAGGGTCGGTTAGGGCTCAGGTTAGGCGTCGTGAGGGTCGGTTAGGGTTTATTTTAGGGTTAGTGCAGTCATTCTGCTGAAATTGAAGCTGAATTGATGAACAATGTCGTCGATGGTCGCGCTCTAATTTTATTGCATTTGTTGGCAGCCATATTGTTTGGAGTACGGGCAGCCAGTCTGAGCTTTTACCTATTATTCTAAATATTCTCTTATACACCATGCAAGTAAAACAGCGTCTACGTTGCTAAATTATTTTATGAGCACTCAATTAAATTGAAGCTTAATCAATGAAAATAACGGTAATCCCAAAGACTGCATGCCCCTACTCCAAACAATATGGTTGCCAACGATTGCACTAAAATAGAGCGCAGCCACCTATCGACTGCATCCCAACATGCATTCGAACAGATTTTTTCGTAAATATGCAGGTCATCTTCAGGGCACTCCTACAAGTAAACAGGGAGGGAACGGATCATTCTGCTGAAATAAATGAACAAAAAAGACTTCAAGACTCACAGTTTCAACTCCTTACTTACTGGAGCCTTTCGCAGTTTCACAGAAATATTTATAATATATATGTGTTGGCTTTATACTAAATATTCTATGTAAATGGCGTCTCAGCGTCTGTCTGTTGTAATTTTGTAAATAAAAGCTAATGATAAATGAAAATAGTACAGTAGTACTGTAATAACAATAAATTAATAATTGAGAAAAAAATTTGTAAGCCTAATATGAAGTGGGAACAGATGCCACAGGAAAGTAAACTTACAAGCTATGTATAAATTTACATAATTACATTTATTAATTTTTTTATTGTTTTACATTCAACAGTTTCAAAAATAGCAGCGCTCACACTATGCAAAATTCTTGCAAGATTGCACTTTTTTCTACAGTTGCTACTTCAAGTTCCAGGTGTTCCCCCACTTCATTTTTTAGGACTACACCACTGCAGCAGTAGACCTAATTTGTCAGAATGAATAATAAAGACAAGATTATTTTTATTTATTTATTTCTGGCATTTTGCTATAACGCTTCTTCAAGCTCTCCACTCAGAGTTTTGCTCCCGACTACAATGCAGACACTACGTCGGAGTTTCACGCCGATGGCATGATCAATTGCGAGTGAAGGACTTGCTCAAAGTCCGTATGCGGCGGCTTGAGGTGGATTCGAACCTGGAACCGTCTGACTCCAAAGCACCAAACTTCACCATTGCACCACCACGCCCCGGGCGGGCAAGTCCGGCAGTGGCCCTCATTTAGAAATTTGCATATTTCTCATCAGCTATTCTGGTGGGGGAAAATGGATGTGCCTCCCCCATGAGGTTCACACCACCCCCACCACCCCCCCCCCCCCCATGAAGTTCGTACAGGCTTTCAACAATGCAGTGGGACAAAGGTCATCGGATTTTACGGCCAAAGACCAAACAAAATTTATTCCAGACCCAAGACCGAAAATTTTGCCCCTCCCCCGTTCAAAATTTTATGTATCCGTCCCTGCCTATGCCGATATTGCATCAGTGTGTTGATGGTGCATCTCAGTTTGTCCCTTCCACAGTTTCGTATGTGTCTGATGTAACTTCTATTCAACACGAATTTTCTTGGTTCAGGTTTTGTCTTGAAGTGGTTCTTTATAAATGTCGAATTACAATTTGACAAACATGGATCTGTAGGCTTATCTGCTTCTCTAGGCTTAACCCTTCAACATTTTGATGCGTTGACCTCTAAGTTTAATAACTTTTATTATTATTATTTTTTGCGCTAATCATCTGATTATTTTTATCTAGTCATACATTTCAATCAAGTCTGTTTCTGATGAATCAGCTTCATTTGGTTGATGTAAATACCTTTCAGAATTCTCTCTCCACGTTTTTATCGGTTCTGCTCCGTTCCTTGTTTCATTCTATTCTCAACTTAACCTCCTTCAAATGGCTTATCGAATAAATGTAGTACGATCTGGTTTTATTGGGAAATCGGTTGATGCCTTGTATGCAAATGAAGTAACTAATTGCGATTAATATAATTGTATATTTAATGTGCATGATGGTTCCTCTGTTGACAGAAACACAAGACGGAAATCGCAAGATAGATGCCAAGAACAAAGGAAGTTGAAGAACTATAACGTGAGATGCAATAGGAATACGTTACAAGATCCACAACCAAAATTGAAAGACATGAAGTAACAATGTGACGTCATGAGTCACAAGACAGACAGTTCATAGCGTGTTTTGTTCAGCAATGATTTTGTGTTTGCTATCACCGTAAGTATGAACTTGTCTGTGCAAAACATGACGCCATTTTCGCGATTGAAGCAGTACAAGTGCCAGCTATGCCACAAGACGTATGCACATGATCCGAGTCTTAAGAGACATGAGAAAACACATAACGGAGAGAAGCCATACAAATGCCAGTTCTGCAGCAAAGAATTTGCAGACGATTCAGGTGTACGTAGACACACGAGAACGCACACGGGTGAGAAGCCGTACGAATGTCGATTCTGTCACAAGGCGTTCGCTGACGACGCAAGCGTCAAGCGACACTTGAGAACACATACTGGAGAGAAGCTGTACAAGTGTCTGTTGTGCAACAAAGCATTGTCAGATGCCAGT
Organism: Lumbricus rubellus; assembly: GCA_945859605.1. NCBI lineage: Eukaryota > Metazoa > Annelida > Clitellata > Crassiclitellata > Lumbricidae > Lumbricus > Lumbricus rubellus. Next base: position 30,185,809 of record OX243824.1, on the reverse strand, counting down.
GTTCTAAAAAGACACATGAGAATACACACGGGCGAAAAGCCGTACAAATGTCAGTTGTGTTACAAACGATTTGCAGACGACACGAGTCAGAAGAGACATCGGAGAATCCACACGGGCGAAAAGCCGTACAGATGCAAGTATTGCAGCAAAGCATTTTCTGATGATGCTAGCCAGAAGAGACATACTAGGACGCATACTGGAGAAAGGCCGTACAGATGCCACTTCTGCAGCAAGGCATTTGCAGACGATGCGAGACTGAAAAGGCACACACGGACCCACACGGGAGAAAAGCGATACAAGTGTCCGTTGTGCCAGAAGGCATTGTCAGATTCAAGTGTTCTGAAGCGACATATGAGAACGCACACTGGAGAGAAACCATACAGCTGCCAGCTGTGTCTCAAGGCATTTGCGGACGACACAAGTCTAAAGAGACACGCAAGAATACATACAGGAGAAAAGCCGTACAAGTGCGAGTTCTGCGAGAAGACATTCGCAGACGATGCAAGTCAGAAGAGACATGCGAGAACGCACACTGGAGAGAAGCCGTACAAGTGTCAGCAGTGCGATAGAGTGTATGCGCACAGCTACAACCTGAAGCTGCACGGAAAGACTCATCCTGAAGAGAAGCCGTCATACCCGATATGTCACACGGCTTTCGTCTGGTCGTGCTGTCACATTTCGCCGGCGAATACATTTAGGAGGAAGGCTCTGCAAGTGCCAATACTGTAGCAGAGTCTAAGCAACATTCTTCTGATCAATGATCTTCTAAACACCAAATGTATTATCATGGCAGAATGCATCTCGTTGGACCTATTACACACAGGACTGTAAACACCTTAAACAATGTCGCATGACTAGACTTTCGTCAGGGTCAGGATAATGCTGCATCATGTTTACATCACAAATGCATTCAATTGATTATATTTATGAAGGAAAATCGACGAATAATTATGTTCACAAAGTGAAAGTTGGCTGTGGAAATTCAAAGCACAGTAATAGACACATGATAAACAATATTTGAAGTAGGGCGACAACTGAGGAATGTGAGGATGAGAAATGGATGAACAATTATTGTTTTCATGATTTAAAATTCCTCTAATATAGATTCTTGCTGTTCACCAAGGTAATTGAAAATCCAGAAAACCTACAAATCCTTGGTCCTTACAGAAGCTGATGACTTTTAACTAGCAAGTACAGATTGGAGACATACCTATGTAATTCATGTAAGCTTACTAGAGAGAATGGTCATTTATCTCATTGTGTCTGGTAGTGTATATTGTAAAACTTGCAAAAGAATCCGTACTGATGTGTGCATTTATTTTATTTATTTATAATTATGTCATTATGTAACTGTTTGGCACATCTCGAAAGCATTTCCTGCATATCTAACTAATGCTGGAGTTCATTAAGAGTAAGAACAACAAGCTTAATTGTGATTTCTCAGTAAATGATATTCTAACAGCGAAAGGAGTGCTTTTGCTTTCACAGTTCCTAGTTTGTGTTGCATTGAGATTGGATGATTGCTGCATATGAAGGTATTATAGTCCATACTGTGAGATGCATTTGAAGGACAGTGTTGATGGTCCACACAGTCATTGACTACCAGCAGTGCTTTCCAGACTGCTGTCAACTGTATTCTGCATCTCCTCTACACCATCCTTATCATTTATCAATCAGGTTTCTACACTCATCCGTCAGTTGAGGTCTTCGAGTCCCTCTGCCATGCGTCAAAATGAGTATAGCCATGGGTATTTGAAATTCGCCTAACAAAATTAATAGGCTTACTATCTGTTTTTGAAAATAGTCTTGCTACCTTGTTTTATAGGGCCTGGTATGAAATGGGTTTGTTGTAGGATAACACTATTATGATTGTGATTTTCTCGATTTTGGTGTTTTCGTTACATGGCACTTCAAATGAACATACATGTATCTCAGGTTCTGCTGAATATATCTTAATAATTTTTGCACTGGTAGAAACATGATTTCACATTGTAAGATAAAATGAAAGAATCTCATTTTCCGACAAAGTAACATATGCCTGGTTTTTATGGAGCACCTCACAATGAAGTAGTCAAACATGTGACCTGATTTTAAGTGGCCAGCCTAAGATCGCTACATTAGTTTCAAAATGAAGTTGAACACCAAGTCACTGGCCAGCTGCTTGCATAGCTATTCGTTCATAACATGGATTATCAATTGACAATTGATGCCATACTTGGCATACATACATGCAAGAGGCATTATATGTGATATATCATTCAAGTCATGTAACTGTAAAGTATAGATTAATAATTACCACTTGGTGTTTAATTTCAGTAGCCTATACCTGCACCTTTGATGTCTTTGAACTTTATTCTTTTTAAATTATCTTAATAAATCAATTTATTGGTAGCTGCTCATTCATACACAAGGATTGCAATAACCATGTCCTGCTTTGGATTCAGACAAAATTTGAACCGTTCTATGTCAACAATTACCATCCAAGATATCTCATTTTCTAGACATAATTGTCATGCATTCTATCGTTCACAGTTTTTTGTTTGTCCAATTCTTAGTGGAAACCTCAAATGAGCCAAGTGTAGAAACCGGAGAGAGGGGTCAAACGTTCAAACTGTCTGCCTAGAAGCTCTTTAAGATAATAAAGTCCGTGACAAGTAAATCCGCCCTATAGGCCTATACCGAGGTCGACCACTGCATGTATCGGACAAAGCTGCATGGAAGCCGCACTCCACGCTGTCGTCAATAAAACTATCTTGAACGCACAGCTCAATCAATGCAACTCCTCTGTTGCCAGATAGGCGCTCTAATGCTTCATCCTTTCCATCGGTAGGCTAACAATGTAGCCTATAGGCCTAGGAAGAAAATATAAAACACGCAGAAACTCCATACAACAACAGTTTAGGCCTACGTACAGACGGGAATAGGACAATCCGCTCAGGGAATGAATTGATAAAGTGGCTGTATTATAAGTTAAATAGGCCTAATGGTAGGCCTAAGCTTAGGCCTATACTTTTCCTAGTTCCCAAAATAGATGTGCGATGGACTCGTGTTCGGCGAGATTAGGCCCATATGGAGTAGGCTGAGGATAGGCCTACATGTAGGCCTTATATAGATATAGACAATCATAGGTATAATTCTATTTGAATTGTTGAACTACTTTTTGTACCTGATAGGCCTAGTGGTGTTTATCAGTGTTGTTGCCAATTAAACGAATATAATAATAATAATAACAATAATAATTAATCTTGCAAAGTGAATGCTGGGACTCGTGTTCGGCGAATTAGAATAAGTTTGAGTTCGATGCATTCCACAGGTGGCGCTGCAACTAAAGAATCCAGGACAACCGTCTTTTATTATACAAAAACATTGTCCAGTGAAATATATTCAGATTATCAGTGTTTTAAAGTACAGCTGTTTATAGCAAATTAATTTTTTTAAACGCGTTGTTGCAGAATTATTCAAAATCGAACATTTCATTTCTAGAAGAGAATTTTTACTTTATTATTCCCTTCTTCCAAACACCATTTTTAACGGAGACAGAAACTTTCTTAAGAATTGTCGACCGCTGTTGTTGCAGAATTCATACTGGAGAAAAGCCAGATTTTTGTGTGCTTCTGCTTTACGCGGAGGCTGTTCATTAGATTATCAAAGGCAACGTACAAGGATCATTTAGCAACAGAAGTGTTTACGACCTCGAGATCTTGGCTACTCATTCGGACACCGTGCATGGTTCTGACTAGACAGCGCTCGTGAATAGCATAACAATACCGGTTTTAGGCCTATTATCAAACATGCTCACATAATTGCAGTAGGCTCTACCAGGGCTTTTTGAAGGACTTTTTTAACTGCGCAATCAGCTATCTTAATCTGGCGTGCGCTTTGACGGAAAAATATCTTATGACCAATCAATTTTCCAAAAATATTTGCAATATGACTTTCTTTATTCTCCGCTGCACAACTCCTTCGTTCAATTCCAGTCTTCCATGGTAAATTGCCCCAATCGGGCTGCAATTATCTTTTTCTAATGATTTTAACTGAACAAGATTGCCACAACTGCACAATTTCATTTACAACTGCACATTTTGTGTACAACTGCACGTTAAAAAGCAATGCTCTATCTATAGCCTAGGCCTAGCCTACATACTGACAGTAACACACTGACACTGTTGGCCTAACTGGTTGCGCTCTGTCAATCAGATTAGGGGCTGTCCATAAAGTACGTCACGCTATTTTTGACCATTTTTGACCCCCCTGTCACAAACTGTCACAAATCTCGGACCCCCCCCCCCCCCCATAAAGTACGTCACACTTTCGAATTAAAAAAATTAACACCGCAAGGCTATACATAGGGCCTAAAACAAGGCTTTGCAACAGCATTACTAGCGCTCCTAACGAGAGGAATCGTGAACAACACATTCAGGGATACGCATTTCATGCTATTTTGACATAAAACTAATTCAAATGTTTCACAAAATTTGTGAAATTTATTTTTAAAGCTATTAAGTTCTACTAAAAAATATATAAAAGAATTAGAAATAAAATTTAAAAAATAAATGTGTGACGTCACACATGGCCTGACCCCCTCCCCCTGACACAAACTGTCACACTTTCTTACACCCTCTGGAGCGTGACGTACGTACTTTATGGACGGCCCCTTATTTAATAGTTCATTTGTAGGCTAATAAATTTATTAAAACTATAAGCCACACTTTGAAAGAGATTCTTTTCTTAGAGTGAAGCCTTGCCAAAAAAACTTGAAACCTTTAAAATCCGGTTTAATCGGCAATAATTATTATTGTATTTGGCCTGGGACTAGGTTTAGCATTTTCAATTTCGTTTGCTTTCTGCGCTGTCATAATTATAGTATAATAGTCCCTGCTAAATAGAACCAGAAATAATTCTGTCCGTCATTGTTGCTCTTTGATAGGGAACCTGGGCGTCCATCTTAACATTATTATTTTTCTCTGCTTACTTACTCTGCTCGCTTAATGTTCCATATGAATATAATGGTTTTCTGTGTGAAGTCTGAACATTAGTTGAAAGCGCCGCATAGAAACATGAAGATGGCGACTGGTCGCGTGGAAGTGAACCTCGTCCGTCTGTTAAGTCGATGTGAAACGATGGCATCCAATAACAAGTCATCTGATTGGAGATTAGATAAAGTAATATTCTTATATATGGTTGCCTTTTTTACAGCGATTGTGTGTTAATCGTTTCGATCTGTAGGGAACACCTGTAAAGCCTGTTTGAGTGAAATTACACGTTTACCCCCGTTTGTTTATCTTATATACCTGAGGTCTGGCGGGGTCCCACTGGGTGGTGTACTATCCCACCAATATGCTGATGACATGCAGACTTACCTTCATGGCTCTGCAAGCACAGCTGATTTATGTTACGATTGAGCATTTTCCAAAGGCTTCAGCTGTTCTGGGGTCTTGACCTCAAATCGTCTAAACTGTACAGTTTTAACTTCTAAAGCAAGATAAAACCGGTACACATGGCTTGGTTGTCGTGCCCAGCCAACCATGATTGATCCCGATTTTCTACGTCTTAGGTATCCAAACATGCACTTCTCTTCCTCTGTCCATGCTCTTGGATTCAGTTTCTTTGTCTTCTTCCCTCTCTCTCTAATCACGTCAGTTGGCCCAGGTTGGGGGTTCTTACATGCTAAAGGGTGAGGCAATTACTGATGGACAAGAAAGGAAGAGGTAAGGTAGAATTGTATGAAACTCTTGCAGTGCTGTGCTTAACCATGTGGAATGGGGGAAAGGTTAAGCTGTAGTTTAGGTTGTTAAATTATTTTCATTAGCGTAGTTTAGGCTGATAAATTAAGAAAGACCAAAAATCGTGAATATAGTGCGTTACATTCACAGGTTTCATGAAAGGGTTTTGCGTAGATGTTTCTTGACTGTCGTTAACGATAGAAGTGCAGCCTCTTTATTTGCTTGGTGGATCGGGGCTTGAGGTATAGAAATAGAAGCTGAATAGATGAAAAAACATGAGAATTGGAAGCTGGATAAAGACATTCTTTGAGCTGAAATAGAAGCTGGATTGATGAACAGAATGCTTGAGAAATGGAAGCTGGATAAAGACAAAATTTTATAGCTGAAATGGAAGTTGGATTGATGAAAAAAGCATGAGAAATGGAAGCTGGGTAAAGGTATTTTAAGGCTGAGCACTGTCCATGCTGAGTGTATTAAGTTCCATATGAAAGTTTCCTATATCCTAAAGTGACCACTATTTGTATAAAAATTTAACAACCTCGGGAAAATGCTAAAATAATTTAACAACCTAAACTACAGTTTAACCATGGGGCAATTGGTTTGTATTAGGCCGCCACACACACTGATCTGTGAAAAGTTTTTCTTACTTTTTACCAAGTGTTGTTGAACAGTGACATATTACTAGTAATGTGCACATAAGTGAAGGAAGGTTTTCAGCATTTTTGTTTGCGAAGAAGCATCACCAAACATAAATACTTTTACTAAATTATTGAGTAAAACTTAACCCATTTTTCAGTATTTTTGGGGTAATTTAAGTTGTTACTAATATTTTCTGTTTGCTCTGCTTCTGTCTGTTCCAGTATCTGAATGCACTGAACGATTATCTGAGTCAACTGCGGAAACTTTCTGCCAAGTATGTATAATTATACTCATACATGTATTCATATTATAAGTTCTTTAAGGAACATCTCAAGTCAATTCTGTTTGTTAGTGATGACACTGATTTGAATTGTTGAGTGCTCTGCTTTATAAGTCTTTGATTATAATGCAACAGAATGTAGCTTTCAACCAGCTTAATAGAAATTTCAAGCGACATTATTGGGACATTATTATTGAATATGGTGACGAAATAATCTCTAAATAAAGTATTGTTGAATATCAAGTCGCTACAGATTCTCTGACGGTCCACTTACATTGAGCATGACCAGTGAGAAGATGGTTTCCATGTGGAGTCGTCTCTCAGCAAAAGCCTTTCAGATGCGCTCACAGTGCGATCAACCCCGAGAGCAAAGGCACGATTTGAGGCGAGAGAGAAAGATGAGGAAAGACTAGCAGGCATTACAGCAGTGCTATTCTTTGCACAGGAGTCATTGTGAGTTTCATCCCATTCACTGACTTTGCAATCGTTAACATTATTGTTGTTTGGTTGTAGCCAACCTTCTACTGAGCAGTTGTCGGACTACACGAGAAGAATTGAATTACTACGCGGCATAGCAAATGCTGAGAAGTTGGTTAGTTTTCACCTTCCTTTGCTTCATTATGTTTCCAATGCTGGTCTGCTAAGTAACACTGGTCAGCGAAATGTTTATTCTTACAGTGGCACTGACTTTAGAAATCAATTGACCAAATGTTATATTGGATGTTTGAGTGTCTTATTTCATTCAGGCCTTGGTGTAACTTAGACCTGTGTTTCCTTATTAGTCCAAGTTACTTCTATAAATCACAATGAATCTTTGGTGGATTTCATTGTATCAAGATTTGTAAATGTAATTAATTAGTTACTGTTTGGTATGTTCATTTCTTTCTATTTAATGTGCTTAGACGTATAGCTGCGTGAAGCGATGTGTCATCTGGATTTGTCTCATCTTTGAAACAAACGAAGATTATTATACAGTCGCCGGGGTTTGTCTGTAAGAGACTGCGGCTGTTTCTTTCGAGAGAGTTCTGTCCAGTGTCAGTCAAAAGTGTTAGAAGGAAACCATCGATAAAAGTCTCGATGGATGATGAATGACGAAGTCTTGAGCTCTACTTCAATCGATGACTTTGGCTTCCGTTTAGACTGAAGACTCTGGCTTCGACAACTCTGTATAATTTAGCCAGAGAAGAAGATCCATGGAATTCGGCTTGAGCAATAGAGCAACAAAACTGTGACTGCATGATGAACTTTAAAATGAATTGAGTGCAAGGCAGGGATAAAAGCCACCTTGTTTAGGCCTAAAAAAAAGTTGTGTTTCCGGTAACAGAGCTAAAAAAAATTGGGTAGGTAGGTCGGAAAATTTTTTTTTTTTGGGAAAATATTTTTATGCAGTGGCTATCCGAAAAAGTATACCCCACTAGTCTTTTTTGCACAGCGGTACATGCTGCAACAAAATACGCGTTCTAAGCAAGTATAAACTGTCTATTTCCCGACTGTCTGCACCTAAAACTGCTCTAGAAAACAGTCCTATTAATTTCATTTTGTTGACGTCTTTTCTTTTATGTCAATACAAATGTCCCCCAAAAAATTATTTGAGTCTCGGCAATAAAAGAGGGTCGGTCGGGTTACCGGAAACACAACATTTTTTTTAGGCCTTACTACTTTGTTGGTGATAAACTTTTACGAAGTATGTTAAAGGCACGTTAAACATGGAATGTATAAAATTGCTATTATTCATTTCTGTTTTGATAATGTTTCTACAGTCAACATCGAGTGAAAAGTCGCTGGCAATTGACTTGCTGGTTCCATCAAAGATGGCGAATTCGACGAGCACTGGCAGCCGTGACCTTCACATTCAGACGAAAGCCAAGTACCAAAGAAATGAGAGAGAAGAGTTGCTTGGAAGTAGGAGTTCAACACTTGTCAGCGTAATTTGCACTTCCATCTGACAATTGATATTTGTTCTTTAAAAATAGCTAAAGGAAGAACCTTTTAGAAAACATTCACAGGACGACACATTTATTTTGATTTGATTACGTGGATTCTAAGAATATGCAAATTACAATGGGTAGTTGGACAATGAATAATCTTACAATCTTGAGGACATTTATTTTCTATTGATTTTTAGAAGTCCCTAGGAAATCTGTTGAACATAGTGAAACTTACCCATGTAAGGCATCTACAAGACCCTTATGATAAAAATATCTCCTGCCTATTTTCAACCACTATTATCTGCTTTTGACCTTCCTTGCAGTCTGAGATCATTTGGTTGATCCTTGATGTAGCGCTGTCATGGACTCTCATGCATTCCATGCCACTGTACCTAACGACTGGAATGGCCGACAAAATTACGTCTGTCTGTTCAATGCTCGAACTCTATCTCTACTTTTAGAAATGCCTATATATATATATATATATATATATATACTCGCTATTTTTCAATAAACACCTAACAGCACTCTGCCTAAATATTGAAGACTAACCACAGCTCGGATTCACGTTTCTTGTTAGAATAACTATTTAGTGTGTTCAAACATAGTGTGTGCCAAGTGTGTGTCTTGTAACTCTGTCCTGGTTTTAAACCTCAATATTTTAATGTGGATGAAGTTGAAAGTTGTTATTCTGTGGAGCATGTACACCGTTGTATGTGGGAAAAGGTTGTCCAGTTGTTGCACTGCACTGACATAATCAGTGCTTTCAGCCAATGTCTTTCACATGAGCACAGCACTGCCTATTAAGGAGTGATGTTTGCAATTTATCTTCTGCTCAGTAGTATAGTGATTAGCAAGTTGTCTTCTTGTCAAGCGATAAGTTGAGGGTTGAAATCTCTGCCAATCATTTTCTGCTCGACGTAGAAAACTCATCTCTATTGAGTTAACTGACGAAACACTGTCAGTGGGAAGATGAGATGACAGAGGAGAGGACTATCCCAACCACCCTTATATCTTATATGCCAGGGCCAAGGAATTGAAGACCTTGCTATCAGTTCATATCCAATACAATATCCATGGCTGCTTCGAGATTTGTTCGAGGGACTGCTGCACTTCTTCATGTTTTGTTTACCATCCGACACACATGAATGCCTTGCTCACCAACCTATTTGAACAATGGAATTTCTTGTAGAGTGTTATTTGCAACTGGGTGGATTCAATGTGTTGTCCTTTGTTACCAACATACATTACATATCCTATCTCATGACAGGAGATCGAAAGACAAAGACAGGAAGACACACAGAGAGAGAGAGATCTGTTTGGTGTCTGTCCTGTTCTCTATATCCAGCACTGGAATGGCAATGCGCTCACAGTCCATACAGCCACATTTAAAACCTCAAGACTGTTCTCATTAATGCTATATAATGTAGCCAGGGTTTGGTCATGTGTTCTCCTGAGTAAAAGGGGGCTCGATTTAAATCTCTCAAATGAAGGAATTAGATTTAGGATTTAGATATGTTCAAGGCTGTTAAGGTGACAGAGAAGATTTTGGCTGTGATGTTGGTTCTGATGTTATTGATAACTGAACATTTGTTGAATTTAATGTTTGGCATGGCCTTGACATTTCAGATTTACCTGTAGTTAGAACTTAGCAAAGGAGACTTGTGATTTGGTAAAGTTCGTTTAGTTGCTGTTCACTGTTTAGCATCACTATAATCAATTGATTAGCATCATCGCCCTCCTCCTTTCTTCAGTGTTGAGACTGGCACTGCTATATGTATGGTAGTGGTAGCACTGGTGAAGTTGAACTGTTTAAGAACTGCATTGAATGATGATTGCAGGTGATGCGGATGTTGACGCAGGGCTGAGGCTGCGAAGGACGACCGCCGTTGGCAGTGGAAGTGGAGAGATGGTTTCGAATGGAGATGAAGCGGACGTTGATACGTTGCTTGGACATCACAGACAGATTCAGGAGAAATTGGCGGAGGAGATGGTCGACATGGTGCGCAACCTCAAGGAGAACGTCAAAGCAGCCGGCAGAGTTGTTCGAGATGACAAAGAGGTATGATGAATTGATTATATGTATATACTATACAATAAAAATGTACAATTAATATTTTCTGTAGCATGCAGAGGTGCTTAGGTATGATGGATTGATTGATGTAGGAGATTAAACTTAGTCACTGATGCGGCATGGCTGATTGTAAGTAAGCAAAACACACCTGAGTTTTGCTTCTAGTGATTTTAATTATGTTTGGTTTGTATTTGTGTATTAAGTTAACTTCTCTCTTGTGTCTCACATTCATTCATTCATTCAGAGGATACATACATAAATAGCACCCTCCTATCTACACAGAGATGCTTCCAGCCGAACTCCAAAGACAAATTACAGTTTTCAAGTTCTTGTAAAAGGTGTGTGCTGTGCATTGCTGCATCCATATGTAAAAGAGCAAACGGACGTGAAGATGCGCATGATCGGCTAAGCGACTGAAAAGTCATGATGCTGCGTAACATTGTATTACTTTTGTAACATGTTTTCTTATATCTGCCATTTTCTGACTATTTGTTGTTTTGCATTGAAGGCAAATAGCAGGGTTGGTTAGATGCTGTTTAGTGGCACACTGTCATAGCAAAGATGATTTAATAGTGCCACCCTCCTTCTTTTTTCTGGCTTGGTTCTGGCACTACTAGAGCCATCTTGTTTGGACTTTAAATATGTTGGTGAACACCAACATAGGCCTCAGTTAATGAACGATGAATAAAGTGAATAACGCGTAAAACTATTAACGAGATGCAGAGCAGACGACTTTGATGTCTGAGATGATGCCATGGCACAATGCAACTAAATTGAGTCACTGTGTATCAACTGGCTTGACTTTAAAAGTGTCATTTGGTCGAATGTGCATTGTCTGGAATTAAATTTCTTATTTCCGCTTTTCAATGCATTTGATTCATTTAATCGATTCATTTAATCGATTAAACGTGGAAATGATTCTTCTTCTTTAGGTAAGCTGCCTCTCGGCAGGTCCAGATGCCCAACGACGCCACTCTTCTCGATGTTGTGCTTTTTCTTTGAGTTTTCCATATCCATCCTCCATCATCCAATCCAAGAACTTTTCCCTAGGTCTTCCTCTTCCCCTCTTCCCCTCCATTTTATTTTGTCAATGGCATTGTCTTGGGAAAAATAGAGAGGTAGTTTCCCGTTGCTTTCCTCTCGGTGTTTTTATTGAGACACCATCTCTAGCGTCGTGTCCTCCACTGTCCGTCCTTTTCTTCCTTCTCCAGGTGTGTTGGGTTCGCTTATACCGGCGAAAGCTCGGTCGTCCACCACGCACTTTGCTTCCACAGGGGACCACGAGAAGGTGGCGTGGTGGGCAGTTGAGGGGCAGAGGCTTTTTGAGACGCATTCCACCCCCATTTCCACTCCCCTAGATTGCTGATCATCATATTGCGTGATTGATGTTGACATGTTCTAGAAAATAGTCGACTCAACGCGTCTCGCAGACACAAACTTTGGCAAGTTGAAGGTGGAGAGCGCTCGGCTGGACGTGCACGTGCAGAGAGCGTGCAACTGGTGGATCTGGATCATGCTCATCGTCGTCATAGCAACGTTCATCTGGATGGTCATCTTTATGAAAATGTTTCCGAAGAAATGAACTCAAGTTGTGCCATCAACTCATTTGCCGCTCTGTCTATTCCATTTGTAAATAGTATGTTAGCAATGTACTGATAGTTTCTGTTCATCAAAGCACTTACTAGCTGCAGCAGTGAGTAAGTGTTATTGACTCATTTTGTTCAGTGTTTTGAGCATACTGAAGCACGTTTTCCATCTAATTTATTTCTGTAATGGGTGTTGGTACTCCCCATGGTAGCTCCCCGCATGCAAGCTGGTAGTTTAGTGTAAAATAAAACTATTTTCTTGATAAATTGTGTGGGAGTTGCATTTTATGAACACTGCTGAAGGTTGTCAACGGCCATCATTGGAAGATAATGATGTGTAGTGTGCAATATTTTTGTTTACAATGTTCCGGCTTTATCATTGGAAATTGTACGTAATGTTTGGTGCGTAGTGCGTTACTCTTTGGTTAGAGCAAAAGGACTTTCTACACACGAGATGGGAACTCCTTACTTCTTCTTGGGATTAGTTTCTGGGCGATAAATGAGGGCCATGAAAATGACACATCTTGTTTACATAACAAAACAACAGTTAATTATATTTGTCAAGGTTATTCTATATTTGCAAAGTAAAAAATTGTCTTTGGAGATTTTTGCAACAGCATATTGAATCTATATAAATAAAAATGAAACTTTCCAATAGTTTGTTCCCCGTGTTCTCGAAAAGTTACGCACAGATTGTTTTGAAAATTTTACAAAACCTTCCATTCCAATAGAACAGTGTCCAGTTTGCTTTTTATCCGAAAAACGCAATCTTTTCCACAAAAAGTGAAGTTTGCATTCCGCTCGACCGCCATTTGCAAATTCAACAAAGCCGCAGGGTTGCCAGATTTCAGAAACGCGTTGTCCCGGAATCACGTTGTAAAGTCGCCCAAAAGTCGCGAGATGACCAACTTACTGGAAGATTCGATCAGGGTTGCCCAAAAGTCGCCCAAAAATTGCGATAGCGCATATGTCGCTGTCGGGAAAGAACGGTGTGAGGGAGGAACGGAGGGAGGGGAGGGGAGGAAGAGGGGGAGGAGGAGAGGGAGGGAGGTCTTTTCTTCCACAGCAACGCGTGGCCGGGTACAGCTAGTATCAAATGAAATTTGAAGTGGGATGATAGCTGTGAACAGTGTGAGAAAGTCGTCTAAATATTGATCCATGGGTTGGGATCATACCGCAAAGTCAAAGTTCATTATAAGTCTGATGGTGATCATTGCTCACAATGCCTATCTGGGGGGGGGGGGGGGACTGGACAACACCAAACACAAACTATCTTGTCTAATGACTTCTGTAGCAATGCCGTATCAGGCGTCTCAATGCATATTGAATTATTGATCAATGGCTACTTTATTGTAAGTTCAAATCTAGCAGAATGCACGGCTCCCGAAATTTGCTCCTGTCTCTGCGTATATGCGGGATGTGCTGCACTGGCTGCCTACGTCCCAACGGATCTCATACCACATTGCTGCGGTGGTCTCTCGTTGTGTCTTTGGCCACGCGCCATCTTATCTGCTTGATCTTTCCCGCCCAGTCTCTGACGTTGCAGCGCGTCGTGTACTTCGCTTTTCAGCTAGGGGTGAGCTCCTGGTTCCGCGGGCTCGCTTAGCTATTAGGCTGCACCGTGCTTTCTCGGTTTGTGGGGCCTTCCGTTTTGAATGACGAACTAAGGTCACGGACTCAGGTTGAGAAGACAAAATCATGAAAGGCATCAGCAATGTTTGTCATATCTAGTTTTGCCAGCTCCTGGCGGGTGCCTAGCCAAATAAATTGAGTTTTTAAAGAATTGAGGTGGAGTCGATTTGATGACATCCAGGTCCCGAAGGTTTCCATTGCAAAGCACATACCCCGGACAGTTGTAACAGAGGCACGGCAGTGCTTGTAGGCTTGCACATCATCTGCATACAGATGGGCTCGCATAGCATGGGAAGCAAGAAGAGTGGCAAGGTCTGAGGTATAGATTATGAAGAGAAGGAGACCCAAGACAGAGCCCTGTGGAAGACCATAGGGAGCGGGGACCCAGAGATTATGCGTCTATACACCGTGAGTCAAAAAAACTAAGCCAAATTGTTTTTCATATATCTCTTATGCCTGATAACATATCACGCTAAAATTTTCCAAATATTTAGAGAAGTGGACCAAGAATATGATTCCAAAATTTCATGAGAAAAAGTTGGACGGATAAAAAGATATGAATATTTAAACTTCATATGCCAAAATTTCAGTTTACAAGCAATTTTCTGTCAGATTCAATAAAATGTTTCCTTATTATTTCTAATGCCTGATGATTAATCTTTCTAAAATTTTCCAGATATGTAGAGAATTGAACTAACAATATGACCCCAACAGTGTGGTTTGATTAATTAATTAAATAAATGCTCAAAATGTCCTCCTCCTGCTTGCACGCAAACCTGGAGGCGCTGGCGCCATGCATTGGGCAACAGCATCGTCGATTATCCTCTGGCCAGATTGTTTAGGCTATGTCATGGATTGTTGTCTGCTAGACTCGGTCTTGCATCATGCATACTCCACACTTTATAGTCGGCAGGATTCAAATCTGGGCTTTTCGGAGACCATAGTGTGGGAGAAATGAAGTCTGGCGTCTCTCTTGTGAGCATTTCGATGGTTTCCTTGGCTCTGTGGGCTGGCGCTGTTCTGTTGAAAAAGAAAACAGCCTTCTGGGGCTATAAATTTCTGATAACAGGTGGAAGATGTTGTGACAGCAGAACGTTGCGATAATATACTCCCTTAATTTTACTCTAGGATCACTGAAGACCAAAATTTGGAACTATCAAGCATCGAAACCGCAACGAACACCATAACAGACTTGATGAAAACTGAAATTTCTGGAGATGAAGTTGAAATATTCATATCTTCCTATCCGTTCAAAATTTTTACATGATATTTTGTATTCCTATTCTTGGTGCAGTTCTCTAGATATCTGGAAAATTTTATTACGTTTAATTATCAGGCATCAGAGAAATATGAAAAACAGTTTGGCTTACTTTTTATTGAATCTGACAGAAAAATTGCTTGTAAACTGAAATTTTGGCATATGAAGTTTAAATATTCATATCTTTTTATCCGTTCAACTTTACCTCATGAAATTTTGGAATCATATTCTTGGTCCAATTATCAAAATATTTGGAAAATTTTAGCGTGATATGTTATCAGGCATTAGAGATATAGGCCTATGAAAAACAATTTGGCTTAGTTTTTTTTGACTCACGGTGTATAGTTCCTTTTTTATTGACTTTCTGTGTCCATCCTAATCTCAGTGTCTTCCGATACCACTTTCTCTCGAATGTAAGTATCCTTTTTCAATGTGTTTAGTTACCACCCAAGCCTCACAACATTGTGATACAAAAATGACAAGTTTGGCGCATTTCAATAATAATTATAATTATCTCTTGACGTATAATATTATTACCCTGTCCATGACTGGAGCAATTAATTATTTCCTGACTCCTGAGTGAAATAAATGAACTGATGCGCAGTGTTTAATCTAGATGTCTCTGGGGGGGGAAAGTTTCCCCCCCCAGGATTGACATTTCCCCCCCCCCCCCAGAAAATTTGACAAAATGATATTGTTTTTTTTTACTGTTTTCATCATTGTTTTACATGAAGTGTTATAATATACGGTGATATTATTTACTATTACAATTATGATTATAAATTATGACATTATTAATTTTACTAACATAATATATGATACTATCATGTTGCAATGAGTATAACTTACTGTATATGTTTGTATAAACACTATTTTTGTCTAACTAAAAACAGAGATGACATTCCTCCAGAAAAATTTGGCAAAATGGTAATAGTTTTAGCTGCTGCTTACATCATCGCATTACATTAACTGTTATAATATAATATACCGTAATATTATTTACTATTATATGGTTATAGTAAATATTTACTATTATAATATGTGACACAATCCTGCTAAAATGAGTGTTAAGATGACACCTTAAAATGCTGCCATTGCAATGTGGAAATTCCAAAAATTTCTCATGAGGCTCTGAACAAGTACAGGTTTTTGTTAAGATGACACCTTAAAATGCTGCCATTGCAATGTGGAAATTCCAACAGTTTCTGGTGAGGCTCTCAAAAAGTACAGGTTTTTTGTTAAGAAGACACCTTAAAATGCTGCCATTGCAATGTGGAAATTTCAAAAAATTTCTCATGAGGCTCTGAACAAGTACAGGTTTTTTGTTAAGATGACACCTTAAAATGCTGCCATTGCAATGTGGAAATTCCAACAGTTTCTGGTGAGGCTCTCAAAAAGTACAGGTTTTTTGTTAAGAAGACACCTTAAAATGCTGCCATTGCAATGTGGAAACTCCAAAAATTTCTCATGAGGCTCTGAACAAGTACAGGTTTTTTGTTAAGATGACACCTTAAAATGCTGCCATTGCAATGTGGAAATTCCAAAAGTTTCTGGTGAGGCTCTCAAAAAGTACAGGTTTTTGTTAGGAAGACACCTTAAAATGCTGCCATTGCAATGTGGAAATTCCAAAAATTTCTCATGAGGCTCTGAACAAGTGCAGGTTTTTTGTTAAGATGACACCTTAAAATGCTGCCATTGCAATGTGGAAATTTCAAAAGTTTCTGGTGAGGCTCTCAAAAAGTACAGGTTTTTGTTAGAAAGACACCATAAAATGCTGCCTTTGCAATGTGGAAATTTCACAAGTTTCTGGTGAGGCTCTCAAAAAGTACAGGTTTTTGTTAGAAAGACACCATAAAATGCTGCCTTTGCAATGTGGAAATTCCAAAAATATCTGGTGAGGCTCTCAAAAAGTACAGGTTTTTGTTAAGAAGACACCATAAAATTCTGCCTTTGCAATGTGGAAATTCCAAAAATTTCTGATGGGGAGGGGGCAATCCCCCTCCCCATACCCCTCCGGTCCCGGTCCCCCCATACCCCTTCCCACCATGCAGCCGCCTCACGAGCGTCCTTCGGACGCTCAATTGTCTCCCCCCCCCCCAGAAACCTGAATTCCCCCCTCAGAGGATGGGGACTAGATTAAACACTGACTGATGCGTTTTTTTATTTACCCTGACGATCGAGTCTACTTGTTCGTTTCAACCACAGTAAGTGTTCCATCACAGATTCACAGCCGACCAGCCCTTTCGGGACCACATGTATACAACGACGCATACGTTATGAATAGACGGAGAAGAACTTAGACACGGGCCAAGGGACAGACACGATTAACAACTGCACAGGGTGTGTTCGCTCTTTGCGCAAGACCCGAATTTATGAGCCGACTCACTTCCCACCATGCAGCCGCTCTGTGCCAGCAGCCGGAGCTGTGCAAGGCGCAGGCATCGCTGGCTGTCGGTGTCACTAAATAAAGTGTTCTTAATAATCGCATCACCCCGCGCAATGGAGAGAAGTTTTAAAAAGCCATTTCGCGTGTGTCTATTTTGAAAATAAACGTTCATATAATTTTTCTCTGTTTGAACATTGCCACCAACTCCTACTATAACTTTGTCAGCTTTGGTTTTAGAGCAGAACATTTAGGACATTTAAAAATAGGCTACTTGAGAGCACTTGGAGTCCCTGAGTTGCCTTGCTCTGAACATTGCTTAGGAAACTTAAAACAATTAGAGTCACTTTCAATTTTGATTGCAGCAAATTATACGCATTTGTAAATTATTATGCGCTGGGGGAATAGAACGGTTTAGGCCTATTCCTCCGGATAAGCTTACTCTATCTCCGGTATTAATTCATGCCCCGGATAGCTTTTAGGTGGAATAAAATATCTCGTGACACCGGCCAAACACATTATGTTTAGTTGCAAGGCACTGCTTGCAAACTCAAAGCCAGACGATGTGTTGCAGATGGTGATGGAGTGATGCTACTGCTGATGATGATGTTGCCGATGTTCTCTTAGTCTTAGAAACATGATTCAAATCTCTGACTAAACAAACATTTCGAGATGTTGTCATCAGAATGGATATTCGATATAAAGACGGATAATGTCCGGTTCTGTGTAATGGCGACGAGGCTCGACTGTTCGCTGTGTCGTCATGCTGTGTCTGCGTATGGACACTGGAGGACTGCAGCAGCAGAAGCGGGAGGGCATTAGTCTGCGATGGAACGGACGATGGACCAGACACTGTTTACTCAACTCTCCAAACATCTCCCTGGATAATTATATCGCACATGGTACGCTGCTTCCGAATTCGTTCAATGTCACTTGTAGGTCTAGCTGATTACAAAGTCTTAGGCCTACTTCTTGCTTTTTAGCGCAACGGACCTTTCCCTACTGCCAGCTACTGGACAGTCTGGACATATTCCCTCTCGGGAAGTTCCTCTGGACGTTTCTCCCCCCTTAAATAGGACACCCCCATTCCGAAAGTGGTGAATATATAATAGGCTGGAGCAAAGTAGATGACTAGGCCTATCTCTAAGCAAGTATAAGTTTAACGAACTTTATCCCTAAGTATTGATAAATTAATTGGAAGGTAGGCATGGCAGGCCTAGCTCACTGATGAATGCCATTAAAGCATCCGTTTGGGAACATAACGTGCGAGGAATAAATATTGTTCCGTATGAATAGCTTCACAGTAGCCTATTATAGCGAAGACTAAGTGGTCAATTAGGGTGTAACTGTCTTCAAAAACTTCAATTGTCTCTACGAGTCAGAACTTAAAGCAAAATAGTCATGGTAGGCTACCTATGTTTGATCAAATTAGTATCGGTTTCAAACATAACATATTTTGCCGGCAGCATTAATTGGCAGCATGTTCGAACGTTTTAGGCCTATACGTTTATCTATTCGTATGGATTTCTGATCGTTTAGGCCTATACTTCAGAACTTCAAAGTAAGCCTATTCGTTTTTAAACATTACGATATTGTATAGGCCTACTACGTCTAGATTTCAGGTTCTGACTTGTATTGAGGTGGTATATGTAGGCCTACAGAGGGGTAACTGTCCGGGGGGGGGGGTAAATGTCAGTAGATGTAAAATTAATTAGCTGGCTATTTTTGAAGAAGCCTGATATTGAAGATAAATTAAGTTAAAATGGTGATAAAGGATAAGCTGGTGTTTTTCCTATTGAAGCTAAAATAAGCTGGCTGATTTTGGTTTTAAGAAAAATTCTTAATAGAATGGATTCTTTGGCTATTTTTAAAGAAGCCTGATATTGAAGAAAATATCAGCTAAAATGGTGTTTTAAAAAAAATCAGATGTCTTTTTAATTTTCTGGATGTCTTTTATTATTTCCTGAGGGGGGTGCTCGGTAGTACGGTGGATAGCGCGCTGGACTGTCGACCAAGAGGTCGGGGGTTCAATTCCCCGCCGGGGCAGAAATTTGTAACGAGATTTCTGTTCCTCTAGCCGACTCAGCTATGATGAGTACACGGTCAGTGGATGATGAGACGGCGAGGGAGAGGATTGGTCACCGCCCTTTGGAAGTCTTTTATTATTTCGATCAGCAAGGAAATTAAGGTCGTAAGAATACTGCCGAAAAGTCTCTAGCTAATATATTTAGTGCGATGTGCGAATAAGCGAATATCTCGAGAAAATCGGTATTGGTTACGAAAATTATGCAACTACCGGTTGAATTGTTAAACGCAGCTCCCGTTCCCCCTCCGCCCGCAATTTGCATGTAATTCGCCCCATTTCTATACAGGTAGACGTTACCAGGAGTGGTACTACTGTTACCAAATTCTATGTACGTCGAAACGAAATAGTATCCGGCTTTACCGGGAGTGAAACGGGTCATTCCCGCACTTATAACACCATCGGTTTTGAATCTTACACTATCGAAAGTAACTCTTGTGTGAGTTTTAGCGATTAAGAATTGCCAAGTTAAAGAATGAATGCTAAGCGCGGGACCGATTGAGATAGAATCTACATACTGCTTCGTAGCTGCATCGCTGGCGTTGTTGGGTTCGTGTAGTCCTGTAATGTAAGCATCATGCATAAAGATGGACTTATACACATTTATTTTAGACGGAGGAGTGCCATCGAGTGACTTAACCATCTCTAACATGATTTCATTGTTTATTCTAAAACGAAATCCATCCATCGATTGTAATGTAATAGGATTGTTTAACGAACATTGTAGTTTATTTCGTATACTACCTAAGAAAATAGTGAATTCTTTATTTTCTCCTCTCAAGTCCTTACAACCCATTGAACGCAGACGATCGGAGCCAACGTTTAAGATTAGATCACCAGTCATGGTATCACCAGTTTTAGACACCTTCAATGTAACTTGTTCATCAACGTATTTCTTATTCGTCAAATGATTATCGTTGGACGGAGAATCGTCGTGATTCGTTATCAAATCAATGGCTTGACCCCAACTTAAGGCCTCATCCATTCCTGCTGTCAAAGGCTTCGTTGTGGGCAGTCCTTTAATTTTGTGACCACCCATTTTTAGATTTCCAGTCGCGATGTTTGCTCCATCCAATCGAAGAAAACTAGCATTTACTTGACTAAGAGTGACACCTCCAGCGATTACTCTTTGTGATGAACCAACATCGGTGTGACCAAATTTATCGACAGGCATTTCTCATATATAATAAATTTTTTAATGCAGATTAGTCATCGTATACATATAATTGCATTACTTGAATCCCTCGAGGAAGATCATTATTCCATGGTATAAATGTAACTCTGTAATATTGATACGCATCCGTATTAGGAATATCAAAAAATGTCAGACCAACCCCTGAAGGAGTTTGTGAAAGAGAAGGTAATAATTCTGCAAACTCTGCTCCATCATTGCTAGCGGTTAAATCGAAAACAGATAAAGATACTGTTTTCAACGCAATTCTCCAAATTTTAACTGGCTCAGGACATTTAATTTGTAACCAATCAGTTTTATCTCCATCCGAAACCCAAGCTGCGTCAGTGAGATTAGTGAAAGCATAGTAGGCTTTGTTTCCGGCCAAACAAGAACTGGCACTAACAACGAATCCTGTCACACTTACATCAGCTTCCAAGGGAGGAATATACCCAACACGACACTTTTTCAGAGATTTATCGACGTAATTCTTTGTAGCAGCATCTTGAGCTGAAAGAGGATCGCTTAAATCGTTGATATTATTACTATTCATTAGGATATTTTGATAAACGTCGATTTTACGATCGTTAGACGCTCTACCGATTCTCATTATATTTTCTACACCTATTTTGCATAGAAATCCATCCGTCGATTGTAATGTAATAGGATTGTTTAACGAACATTGTAGTTTATTTCGTATACTACCTAAGAAAATAGTGAATTCTTTATTTTCTCCTCTCAAGTCCTTACAACCCATTGAACGCAGACGATCGGAGCCAACGTTTAAGAACAAGTCGCCAGCCATTGTATCACCAGTCTTAGACACCTTCGAAGAATCAACGTATTTCTTATTCGTCAAATGATTATCGTTGGACGGAGAGTCATCGTGATTCGTTATCAAATCAATAGCTTGTCCCCTACTTAAAGCTTCATCCATTCCTGCTGTCGAAGTATTCGTTACTGGGAGACCTTTTATCACATGTCCATTCATTTTTAAATTTCCAGTCGGCAGATTTGCTCCATCACATCGAAGAAAATTAGCATTTACTTGGCTAAGAGTAACACCTCCAGCGATTACTCTTCGTGATGTTCCTCCAGCAGCGGTGTGACCAAAT
Source organism: Lumbricus rubellus (assembly GCA_945859605.1). Lineage (NCBI taxonomy): Eukaryota > Metazoa > Annelida > Clitellata > Crassiclitellata > Lumbricidae > Lumbricus > Lumbricus rubellus. The sequence goes on along the minus strand of OX243824.1, from coordinate 30,163,937 downwards.
TTATCGACGGGCATTATATATATATATTTATATATAATAATTTTTAATGCAAGCCGTTTATAACTTCTTGGAAATTCATTCCATCACCCACCATCTTCGTCACATACAGACACAAATGACCACAAAATACTTCGTTATCGGGTTGTATTCGCTCACTGTTATATAACACTGGACGGCGTAAATACTTTATCAGTTCCAGAGGGGGAGGAAGGCCGTAACTATCGAAATATATTTTCTCATTACCGCTCTTTAAGAAAGCGCACCAATGCTGACCGGTTCCTTTAGAATCGTCTAGATTCAATATCCCACATTCAATCCGTCTAGGTTTATTCGGCAGCTCGTCTCGCACGAAAACGCCTCTAAAATTCGGAATATTCAGCTTCTTCGCGGCATCCAATAATTCAAAATTCGATAAAGCAATATTCGGTAGCACTACTCCACAAACATCGATTTGTTTGACGCTCATTTATTAAATATAAACATTAATTAAAAGTTTTCAACGAATAGTGACCATATGCCAAAGTATGAATGCCATCTTGCATTATTACCCGTTTATCGTCGTCTGCAGATAATGCAACTTTATTAATTTCTTCCGTATAAATATCGTGATGATAAGATCTAATAACATTCATCGTTCGTTGTTGTTCTTTTTTAGTAAATAAGCAGTTTCTATAATCTTCGTGAGTAATAGTTTTCTGGACAACATTCTTCTTAATACCTTTACATTTCTTGTGCTCATCTCCAGCAGCCATCTTATAAGAATACAACTTTGCTCGCAACCCGATAAATTCTTTTATCTGTTTCCCACTAGCTTCATCCTTGAACATTCCAATAACTTTTTTATTTACTCCAACCTCAATACCAGATGGATGATCTCTCGGGTATTCACTCGTGTCAAATCGAGTCTTAATATTGCCTGCGATATCTGAGTAAAAGTCTTCAGTTTTAATTTCGTATGTCAAAGAATCTGTATCGGTAAATAATAATTTAGCTCTATTTCCGTATTTATCCTTGATGTAATTGTAATGAAATTCATACATCAACGTTTTGCTCAAGTCTAATATACACATGCCAAGATATATAGGTTTATTATAGTACAATTTAGTTTTTTTCATGTGAACGGCTATTAGATTTTCATCGAAAATAGTACATCTCTCATAATTAGGTTTAGCGGCTAGTTCAATAGCCCTCTCCTCTTGACACACTAACTCTACATCAACACGATTTTCAATGTTCTCACAAGTTTTTCCAAAGACACTGTTATTCATTAATTTGAAAAAGTCTTTTTCAAAGTCATTAGTAGCTTTCGTTCTAAGAGCTGTATTTAAATCGATATACTTTTTCAACCAATCACTTTCTTCGAATAGTACACCTCTATGCACCTTTGTTATTTTCAAACCCAAGCTCTCATACAGCTTCAGATTATCGTAGTGCAGCACATACTTCTTTTTATCGTTTAAGTTTGGAATTAACTTTTTGACTTTGTTAATCTCAATGCTTTCGGGGGCTAACGGAAAATCGTTATGCAGGTCGTGTAACTCTTTAGGATATTCCAAATCAACTTCCAATATGCATGGAATACTTCTCCAATTATTTAATTCATCTTCGTTCATCCATTTGAACCCGTGAGTAGGTAAATTTTTGATCATAGCCCATCCATATAGATTATTCGCATCCAGGTAAGTAATAAATGTAGAATTTTCGTTACTATTGAAATCGCTCATATATTTATTATTCGCTTTCCCGTAACGATTTGATATTGTGCTCACTCCTCCTCTCATCCCTTGCCTAAGCATCAGAATCATATCATAATCATTCAATAACTCCAATTTCACGCCTGTCAATTTTAAAGCGGCATCCCAGGCTAAGCCAGGAGATGTATAATACCATGCAGGGTCAAGCGTATAGTTCTTCATACACACATCTCTAAAGTTTTCGAAAACATCGGCAAGCAACAGAACATCCGAAACGTTGTATAAATCGTGATATTCTCTGAATGTTTTGCATCCAAATTCCTTCCATACCGTTTTTGCATGCTCGTAGTCTTCATCGCTAATATTCGAATCATTTAGCTTAGAATAGAATGCGGATTTTGGTGGTAGTTCGGTTTCATTAAAGGTAGTAAATGAATCGACGTAGTCATAAGGATATATGCCTTTTCTCAGCAAAAGATCGAGCTTCTTTCCAGTATATCGTTTCCCAATATTTTTACACTGGTCTTTGCTTAGGTTCCTCGATAAAGCATCAAGACTAGAAGCCATAAATTTAAAACTGTCGATAAAGCGCAATTCGCGCTTGACGGTAATCTCTTTTCCCTCTTTATTTACAAACTTATCAACAACGACCTCTCTGCTAAAAGATATATACTTTTCCTCGTTATTAGGTATGCAATTAATTTTCTCTCCATTATTACCTCTCAGTTTCTTAATGAACAGATGACAATCGTACCCGGAAAGATTATGAAACACTACAGGGAAAAACTTGGGGACTTTATAGTTTACATTACAAATGTTATGAGCAGCCCCTCTAAATTTACCGCTAAGATGACAGTGATCTCTCACTCGGTCTTCGCCCAACGGTTTTTCACAGATATGGCATATAGTAGCTCCATCAAAACACTTCTTGTCCTCTTCTGTAAATATCATCTTCTTAGGGAATTTAAATTGATTATATATTTGTTTCATATTCTCTTCTAGTTTATCTACAAATATTTGACCAACATCATCATCTTCGCTTTCAGCCGTAAACGTCACAGGATCTTGAGAATATACACTATCGTCGAAACATTTTATGTGGTAACAAAAGGAGCTAGGAATATGCTTTTGATATTTATTAGTGTACGACAACTCTGGATTTGGTTGGCATGTATCGATCGGTTTTACAAAAGACTCAAAATCTGCGTAGACTATAAACGGAACCCTCATAGAATTGTTATAATTTTTAAAACTTAACATAGTTCCTTTTTCTGGCATTTCTATTTTTTGTGCGTTATGGAGTTTGCAGTACTCATTATGGTTTTTAAGCGCTCCTGTCGTTGTGAAACCATTCATACACCTTTTACAATAATACATCGAATTAGTCCGAAATCTCATCAATCTGTTAAAATTCTTGATCCAGCAATAATGTTTTTTTTCTCCATCAGATATAAGCAAAAGATCAATACTACTTTCACACTTAGACAGATAAAGCGGGTATACTTCTTTTTCATAACCGAATACATTAACATTAATATTATTATTTCTCTCGAACCTACCTATCACATTAGCATCAACAGCAACTGGAAACTCAATACCACTCCAGTGAAGTTTTTTCGATTGTTCTGTCAAAGCTTTCGTTATTTTTTCCGGATTTTTCACAACCGGATTCAAAGCTCTAGTGATACACCATTTGAAGCATTCTTCATCGTCGTTTTTCATATTTATAATAGCCTTTTTATTAGCTAAGAAGCTGGGTAGAGGAATGTAAGAACTACCTCTTAAGGGTGTATATTTTACCGTATTTATATCTAATTTCACAACAGCTTTAAATCTCCAATTACTTCCACGCATCTGAAAACTAGCAATAGACTCCATGATTTTATCCTTTTTTCGGCTGTATATTTCATTCAAGTCGGTTGCTTCTAAAATAACTTCTGCCCTGGAAACGAATGGTATATCCTCAGAATTAACTACTCCAGATTTCATATCGACGCGTTCCATAGTACAAGTAAGAATTAAATTTGTCTTTGTCTGACGATTACTCAACAACATATTAACTACCTGCGGTCTTACGAAATCAAGAAACGACGAAGCATCCATTCCATTAATTCCATCTATTCTATATTGCTTGGTGAATCCTTTAATAGCTGACGCGGTTTCTCGAATTTTAATTTTATCAAATATCCTGGAAACAGTTGATTTCAACGATTCCAGTTTTTCATTAACGACTTTATTGTCTCGTTCAGGCACGTAACTAAGTAACCAATCCGCAAAATCATTAATCTTGGATCTAACCTTATTTTTGTATGTTCTCGTAGGCACTACTGGTTTGTACTTTCTCGGCGTAAGCGTAGGAACCTTAATGTCAGGAACCGGTGAATCGAGCAATTGTTCAACATGGTCCATATTTCTTAAACTACTTTTCTTTAAATACATTTTATCTTACCACGCAAAAATATTAATACACTCTTTATCCATATTCGCATCTCTCATACACTTTAATTTCATATCATTCTATCGCTCATACACTTTAATTTCGTATCTATCTTTCCAGACATTTCCGTTATGATAAGCTATTATGCCTGCACTCTGACCATGCGCCTTAGCGGCTTTGTACATAGATGGATACGCGGTAACAACGCCAGTCTCTCGATCTATAATATCTACTCTTCTCGGTTGTTTCCTGATACTACTCAACGTGTCATGTCGAAATGGCATAGCCGTGTAGTCTGTCGGAAGAATATTCTTTTCAATCAATACAGCTATCATTTGAGGTTTGTTGAGATGCGAAGTGCCTGTAACATCGTGATGCTTGGCTAACATTCTAAGCTCTGGTAGCTTCATAATATATAAGTATTCTTTAAATCAATTTTCCATACACAACACTCATTTTCTGCCCATCCGATTGGAACTGCAGCAACCTATCTGAAATTACGACAGCATACGCTTCGGTGTCGGCTGGCACTGCTGCATTGAAAAGAGCCTTAATTTGTATATCAACGACTGACGATTTCAAACGCTCGGATTGTTTGCTTACATCGAACACGAACAGCGGATATAATTCTTTATAATCTATAGGTGTTATATTTCCTTGCGTAATCAACTTATCCATACCATAGAATTTTTGACTAAAGGAGGACGCGTCTCTGTACGCTCTGGAGAATTGTTGATTAGGAAACGACAGGTTATGATCGACAGCTGGATATCTTTCTTGATTCATCATCACATATATGTTCTTGAGATCGCAGTGATTAAATAGCGACGGATTACTTTCCTGATTACCGCTACGGTCCGTTTGAAATCCTACGATGATATATCTAGGTTTCTCCGGTGAAGTTTTAACGCTTAATCTCCAACTGAAACTTGTCGACTGAGGAACTGTTATAGTGTCGCATTGACGAGCTCTATACGCAACTGGCAACGTTAATTTTGATTCAATCGTCTTATACAACTGCATTCGTTCCATGTCGGAAGGAATAACGTGTGGAATAAACCATGAAATTTTGTTTATCGCAACTTTTCCAGCAGCTGCAGCGTTATCTCGGAATATTGCATCATCGTCGGCTTTACGAACTAAAGTCAGCGTCTGTTTAAAGCCGTAAATAATCTTGTCGTAATCATCGCAAAACCCGAAAATATGCTTCAACGGAACAATAAAGCTGAACATTCCTTTAGTGTTTGGTTTGCGAATGAGAAAGCTTTGTCTAGTGGCAAATCCGGGGTTGTCCGCAATAACAGCAGTCGCCCCAGTGTCTTTATACCACAGCTGATTTAAGCCTTGAGTCAACTGAAAATCGTTTGGATACGTAAGTAAACCGAGCATCGTTGTAGCTTGACCCGGATGAAATAGCGTTTCGATTTCTTGATTAGATAACTGATAGGATATTTGACTGAATAGATACATAAGCCCATTATTCGTAAGAGCGACTAAATCGGCATTAACGTATGCGGTGTCATCGGCTTTAATTAGTCTTCCATCGAATTGTAGATATGACTCTGCTGGGTGACTGTATAAGTCTTGTAATTCAATATTTATTCTTATTTCACCAGAACTGTTAAGGTTAGTTCTCGCTACAGGTTCGTACTCGTGCCATTCGTATCGCTCTATACCTTCATCGATCAATGGTTGCTCTGTGAATCTTAGAATATCGGATTGCATTTTATTATACATATATTTTTAAATAAGAAAATATGTTTAAGCCATTTTCAAACCACCTCCGTTTAAGCGTTTTACTAGATCTTGAATTCTAATAGCTCCTCCCGTCATTTCTGGATTCGATCCTAGTAATCTAGCTAGAATGACTTTAGTTTCCTGAGTTATCGGCTGCTGAACGGGAGCTTTAGGGAGTATCTTATTGAGTAATCGTTTTCCAACGTCGATCGCCTTATCCTTAGCAACACCTCCAATCTCTTTGACAGCTGTGCTCGCAATTTGTTTGGCTGCATTCGATGTCAGTAGTCTTTTGAGAAATCCTGCAATGGAATCGAATATTCCTGCTCCACCGACAACGTGTACTTTTTTATAACTTCTTCTCGCAAGGACCAGCATTTCTATATCATCAATTTTTAAATTAGATCATCAATTTTTAAATTAGATCATCAATTTTTTATATTCATCTTTGGTTATCACTCTTTGTCTTAGTAACTCATCTGTCATACCTACAATTTCATTCCTTACACCCGTATTTCCCGCTTTGTAGCTATATATTCGCAACTCTAATTGTTTTACTAATTCGTTAGGATCTGAAGGAATGGTAATTATTCCGCTTCCTGTTTTACCTCTTAACTTCATGTAATCGTCCCATATGGGTTTTATTATCTGTTTATATTTTACACTTCTAGACGATTTAGGTTTGTTTGGTTTATTTGGCTGACTCATGGCATTCGTTTTAGTTAGAATCTCGGCGTATTCTTCGAGATCACGATTATCATAAATTGAACTGTTTGGACTAGCTAACGTTAACAATTCCCATAATCCTGGAGTTCCTTGATAAGTTGTGGTTCCAACTGTAATATCATTTCCTTGGATTGAGGCTTCGCTGTCACCGATGTAGAATTTTCCATCTCTTGATCTTAATCCGAATGTTGTATCCACAAGTCTTCTATCGGAAGCATATTTTTTAAGGTATTCAACTGCAATATTTCCTAATTCTAACCTTCTAATGTCTTCTAATGGGTCAGCGTCATCGTACGCCTCTATAGACGGATACTGGGGAAATTGAATAGTTTTCAACGAATCTGGAAGTGATTTTAGAGCGAGTGATGTTGCTGCAGAGTTATCTTTTATTGTCGACAACAAAGCGTTTTGTTCTTTTGAAATTGCTGATTGAGAGTCGACTATTGGTTTGTAGATTTTCGTTAATTCTCGTTGAAGTCCAAGATCGTCTATTCTCTCTGAAAGAAAGTTTTGTTTAATATTTTTTTTCGTTTTTAAAAACTCTTCGATAATAAAATCTCTTTTTGCAGGATCGCTAATTTTCAGTAGTGACATTTTTTATTATAATGTTTAAAACGTAACGTAAAACGTAAACGTAAAACGTAAACATAAAACGACACGTTATGCATCGTAGTAATTAACATAACAAATTGAGTCTTTTTCATTTATAGTAACTGGTGAATCTGAGTTGTTTTGAATTGTAATTATTATATCCTCTGCGTCCTCTAGGACAGTACCATCTTGAAGACTCAGTCTGAGTTGTTTCAACTTCTGTCTAAGAGAGACTAGACACATTCCACTGGTCATTCGGACTCCAAGGCCTACTTCTACTGTAATATTTGTCTTTGGTTCAATCGTTATCGCTTGCTGAGCAAAAATCTCATATCTGTCGCCTGCTCGTTGTCTTGCAGGAGCGTGAGTGACCACTTTAGGCAACCAAATTATTGTACTCACACGAGGCTTCCGTTTGGTGATAAATTTGTGTATTGGGTGACCGTATCCAGACATTTATATAAGAGATTGTTTAAAGTAACATTCCAAGAATAGGAATATTTTTAAATGGTGAATTGGGTCCCAAGATAAGACCTTCACCGCTGACATATCCTGCTCCTCTTTTCAAAAACAGACCGGAACCCGATATCGAACTACCCTTTTTCCACGGAGATAGAAAAAGACCTTCCCCAGCAGGCACTATCTTACAGCATATTCCTCCTTTCTTAACGTAGAGCACGCCAGATCCACTTATCGGATGTGAGATCGAAGATCCACTTATCGGATGTGAGATCGAAGATCCACTAATTTTATCGACAATTTTGGAACCAGCTGCAGAACCCAATCCTGTTAAGGCTCCTGTGGCTAAACTCGGGAGAACACTAGACAGTAGAAACTTTCCAGCTGTTGCTAAGAACGGTAGAATAGCACCAATAAACCCGCCTTCGACTCTCGCATTGTCTTCTAATTGCTTTTTACCCATTTTAATTGTCACTCCAGTTCCATTTTGATACGCTTTAGTTAACTTGTTAATTTGCCTCTGGTTTAGAGCTAATACATGCTCACCAGTTATATCTTCATGAGAAAGTCTTATACTCACTCCAGTTCCTACTTGAACAGCTCGCTTAATCTTCTCTTTTTGCCCTTCAGAAATATTAACTTTGACCTTAGCGTAAGCGCTCATCTTATATTAAATATAAACTTTAAATTAAACCTCTCTTATATGAAATCGTATCGATAATTCCTCACCTCTTAAATTAATTAGTTTTCCATTTTGGTCTATTAGTTTTGTTTCCATCGATGAAATAGAGTATAGCGTTATTGGAAGATACACGAGATTATGAGGAGATTCGATTATCTTGTAACCAGGCCCGACCGATGGAAAGAAAGAATAAATTATGTTCTCCGTAGTTCCGTTGGCATACGATGATCCTATTATATCACTGGTAACACGTAAACTATTCACGCTGTTTATATCGACTATGTGCTCGGATTCGTTATATCCTTCGGAGTATACACGACTCTGAAATCCTAGAACGGTGCTAATTGAATTTGGTACTGTAAAATCAACTTTATAGTTCTCATCAATTTCCAAAACAGCCTTCAAAGTATTGTTATTTGGTTGCAACTTTATACATTGACCATGACCTTCTTCTTTTAGAATTCTCTGTATGTAATCGTTTAAGTCTTCGATTTCATAGCAACCGGTTGGAATGTCTAAATCTTCCCACGTTACACCGTTATCTGACGAATATACGAATTTATTATTTGTTTCGTCTATATTGGGAAAACTGTAGTAAGTTTCAAGATTAACAAGGGCCATTTCATACTTCTTACTTTTGTCCAGTTCGATTAGTGGATTAAATTTCGTTCGAATTCGTGTGCTCCTTTCGCTCAACAAAATGCAAAAGGATTCTTTAGCTTCTGTGTTGCGTGCAATCGTTTGAGTAGTAGATAAAATTTCGTCAAGAAGGGTTTCCATTTTAGATAGCTATTTTTAAACCTAGAATATAAAATCTTAAATTTTGTTATCATTTTATTATTGCTTTTATTTAATGTAAAATGTATCTAATCCAGATCTGTACCTGCCCTTATTTGTTTTACTAGTAAGGTCTATAACCACAAAACCATGCGTTTCATCCCACGCAGTTTTGCATAGTTTTCGAAATTCTTCAATAGTCATATCATCTACGCCTATATGATCGCTGTATATATGATTAATATTTTTGAGGTCTTGAGGGAATAGACATATAAAGTTAGCATTCTCTCTTATAGTTTGTCTAGGCAGTTTGAAATAATTTTGTGCTAGGTAAAAGCAGTCTACATTACTATGCCTACCTCTTATATAATACGATTCGCATTTATTTTGCCTCTCTAATTGTAAATCATCAAAAATCATGAGATTCTTTTTATCTCGACTTAAGTCTCGTGGATCTGGAACATCTTCAGAGGTTTCAAAGAACTTGCAGTCAATATCGGATTTCTTTTCCATGTTTTTAGACATCTCTTCGACTACGGCGGTCGGTGATACATTTAATTTCATTATTTCATCTCGATTATCAAAAAGTCTTATAATTGCTTCCTTTGGTAATTTCTCTTCGAATGCTTTCTTGAGTATCTTGTATTCTGATTGAAAAAGCGATTTTCCAAAGATTTGCAAGTTATCATAGTCTAACCAACCAGGTCTCAGTAATAAATTAAGTAGTAATATTGTCTTGCCGCATTGAGACTTACCGACGATCAAACCTCTGATGCTTCTTGGTAGGAGAGGACTGTTAAAGCGTTTACTTGATTCTTCATTCCACGATAGGTCTTGGACTTCCATTTTAATTATATTATATTAAAATGGAGCACAGCTCGTATTGCGTAAAATGTAAGCGACAAACTGAGTGTAGAGATATTCAACGAGTTGTCAGTAAGAATGGCAGACCTATGCTTAGATGTGTATGCGTTGAATGTGGCGCTAGAAAAACTCAGTTTACTAAAATGTCTACTACAGTACAAGGAGGTGATTTAGTCTCAGCTCTCAATTCTGCTACTTCCAACATTAAACTTCCATGGGCAAAATATCCGGGCGAAATGCATCTTCCAGGACATTCTTTCACGGGTCCAGGAACTCGATTGGATTTGCGATTGAATAGTGATGGGACGCCAAAAGACTGGAGTAAACCAGTAGATAGGGTTGATGCAGCAGCCTATCGCCATGACATGGCTTATGCTAAACATACTGATACAGCAGGGAGAAACGTCGCTGACAGAGCTATGATAGATGAATTAAATAATATACCTAATCCATCGTTCCGCGAACGAATTGAACGATCTATAGTTAAACCAATTTTATCAACGAAAACCCATTTTGGAATGGGGTTGAAAAAAAAACTCTGAGATGGACAGACCAACTTGCCGATGAATTACATAAACCAATAGTCAGGAAGTTCAGGAAGCGAGTTGTTTATGTGCAGGGAGTGGACAAAGTTTGGGCAGCAGACTTGATTGACATGCAGGCTTATGCTAAATTTAATTCTGGGGTGAAATATTTGTTAAGTGTTATTGATATATTTTCCAAGTATGCATTTATTCAGCCGTTAAAAGATAAGCGAGGAGAATCTGTGGCAGATGCTTTCGTTAAAATATTTAATACGAGTAAAAGAAGGGGTGAAAAACTTTGGGTCGATAAGGGATCTGAATTCTATAATAAACAGGTAAAATCATTAGGTATGGAGTTGTATTCAACTGAGAACGAAGAGAAATCTTGTATCGTAGAGAGATTTAATAGAACAGTGAAAGAGAAGATGTTTAAATATTTTACAGCAAACTCAACTCAGAGATATATCGATGTTTTAGATAATATGGTTAGTTTATACAACAACACAAGACATTCTTCCATTAAAATGACTCCTGTTAAAGCGAGTATCAAAGCAAACGAAAAAGCTGTTTGGTTAAATCTATACGGCGACGCTGTACCTGAAACTGTTAAACCTAAATTTTCGGTAGGAGATAAAGTAAGAATTTCTAAGAAGAAAAAGACATTTGAGAAAGGCTACACAAATCGTTGGACACAAGAAATTTTTACTATTACACAAATACAATACACGGATCCTATAACCTATAAAATATCTGACTATCATGGAGAACAAATACAAGGGACATTTTATGAAGCTGAGTTACAACTGACAACGCAAGATACATTTAAAATAGAGAAGATTATTAGGAAAAGTGGTAATCGGTCTTTGGTTAAATGGTTAGGCTATGATGATTCATTCAATTCATGGGTTAACAATAAAGACTTGATATCATTGTGATTTTACTACTACTATTAGCAAATTGTTTCTACTACAGCCCTTGTGCAATCATTACTTCTCTATGAATAAGAACACGCTTTATTAACAAGTTGAACTGTACATTCGCAGCCTGTTCTAAGAAGAAAAAGACATTCGAGAAAAAAAAATTCTTGACTTTTTGGAACGGATGACTAAAAAAAAAAAAAAGAAAAAAAAAGAAAAAAAAGAAAAAAAAAAACCTAGAAAAAAAAAAAAAAAAAAAAAAAAAAAAACCTAAAAAAAACCTAGAAAAAAAAGTTTGAAAAAACCTAGAAAAAAGTTAGAAAAAAAAACCTAGGAAAAAAAACTTAGAAAAAAAAACCTAGAAAAAAAAGTTAGAAAAAAAGTTAGAAAAAAAACCTAGGAAAAAAACTTAGAAAAAAGTGTGTGTGTGTGTGTGTGTGTGTGTGTGTGTGTGTGTGTATACATAAGTCTTGTAAACAGCGATTTTCATTTCGCGTCTTCATAATAATGACCGTGACCTATAAACTTGTCTTCATCATACAGCAGCGACAAGAATTTATCTTGACGACAGAACCGGAAGTAGAACGACAAGATTTTTGGCCAAGGTCGATTTTTCCACAAATTGCACCGCGTACGATAAGATTTAATCGCATTGTACCACGTGCGAAGTGTCAACGATGTTATGGATCGGTTGCAACGATAAGGCCTTCTTGCATACAATAGCTTATACAAAAGACTAAGACTTTTAACTGGTTTGTAGCACTATTTTAGCTTAATTTATCGGCAATGGAAACACCCCCAGATTGCTCGTTTATTACCTCAAAACCTTTCCCTAGCTACTCGTTTTTTCTTCAATGGAAAACACCCCCAAAGGAGAAGAGGAGGAAATAATAAAAGACCTCTTGGTTGACAGTTCAGCGCGCTAACCACTGTACTACCGAGCACCCCCCTCAGGAAATAATAAAAGACATCCAGAGGGCAGTGGCCAATCCTCTCCCTCACCGTCTCATCATCCACTGACCGTGTACTCATCATAGCTGAGTCGGCTAGAGGAACAGAAATCTCGTTACAAATTTCTGCCCCGGCGGGGAATTGAACCCCCGACCTCTTGGTCGACAGTCCAGCGCGCTATCCACCGTACTACCGAGCACCCCCCTCAGGAAATAATAAAAGACATCCAGAAAATTAAAAAGACATCTGATTTTTTTTTAAACACCATTTTAGCTGATATTTTCTTCAATATCAGGCTTCTTTAAAAATAGCCAAAGAATCCATTCTATTAAGAATTTTTCTTAAAACCAAAATCAGCCAGCTTATTTTAGCTTCAATAGGAAAAACACCAGCTTATCCTTTATCACCATTTTAACTTAATTTATCTTCAATATCAGGCTTCTTCAAAAATAGCCAGCTAATTAATTTTACATCTACTAATGTCCTGGTCAAAATGGAGGAACGTCCCGGGGTAACTGTCCGGGGTAATTTGTCCAGTGGCGTCTAACCCCCCCCCCACTTCGAGTGGGAGAACAAACACCCCCCCCCCCCCATTTTCGCTGACTTAATTTTTATGAGAACCTGTTCTTATATTACGTATGCACGGAGGAGAGGGATCACGGAATTTAGACGATTTGCGTACGGGGTGGGGGTTGGGTTCGGCCGAATGTACGCATGCCAAATAAATGTACGATTATGACGTATACATTAGGCTAATAGGATAATAGCAAAGATAATAGGATATGGGGGTGTCAACAAAATGCACGGGGAGGGGTCGAAAATACGATTGTTTGCATACGTTACATATGGATGGTCGGTCAGTTGGTCACTATATTGTCTGACTTTTAATTCTGTGATGAATTTCAAACGCAAATGTTTGAGCAAAGAACAGGGAATTTAGGAGCATTAAGGGCCTAAGCCAAAATTAATTAAGACGCAATATATGGCTCAGCTCTACCTATGGCCAAATAGACCTAAAATGGTATGCTTAATAGACCTAGAAACGTTCTTCTTCTTTAGGTAAGCTGCCTCTCGGCAGGTCCAGATGCCCAACGACGCCAATCTTCTCGATGTTGTGCTTTTTCCTTGAGTTTTCCATATCCATCCTCCATCATCCAGTCCAAGAACTTTTCTCTAGGTCTTCCTCTTCCTCTCTTGCCCTCCATTTTGCCTTCCACAATGTCTCTTTGCAAGGAGTTGCCTCTCAGTACATGTCCTATCCAGTTCTTCTGCATTGATCTAATTGTATTCATCAAAGATCTTTCCTCTTCCACCTCCTTCAATACTTCTTCATTTGATTTATGTTCTGTCCAGCTGACCCTTTCCATCCTTCTCCATATCCACATCTCGAACGCTTCTATTCGTCTGACATCCTCCTTTCTCATCGTCCAGGTCTCTGCTCCGTACAGTGTGACGCTCCAGATCAGTGCCTTGACCATTCTTTTCTTGATGTCTCGACTCATTCCTCCTTTCAGTAGCTCTTTCCTTTTCGTGAACGCTTCTTTTCCCATCGCTATCCTTTTCTTGATTTCCTTGTGGCACTTCGCATCTTCCGATATCAGGCTTCCTAGATAGCAAAATTCAGTGACTTGCTCCACTTCTTCTCCATTGATTGTTATTTTCATATTCTTTTCCCCTTTTGCTTCTCTACTTATTCTCATTACCTTCGTCTTTTTGATGTTTATCTTCATCCCATATTCTTTGCTGGTTCTGTTTAGTTCATCCGTTATGTGTTGTAGATTCTCTTCTGTGCTTGCCAGCATTGCCTGGTCGTCCGCAAATCTTAGCGCCTTTACCATCTTTCCTCCAACCTCTATTCCTTCTTCCTTGTCATGCAGTGCTTCCCGTATCAGCTCTTCTATGTAAAGATTGAATAGTATGGGTGAGAGTGGACACCCCTGTCTCACACCCCTTCCTATTTTTCCCGGTTCCGATAGTTCCCCCTCTATCCTCACTCTTATCCTCTGTCCCATATACAGGTTTCCTATTAACCTTCTATCTCTCCAGTCCACGCCCATCTTCCTCAGGATTGTCATTAGCTTCTCCAGTCTACCCTGTCGAACGCCTTCTCATAATCCACAAAGCATATATACACTTCTTGGTTGTTTTCCAGACTTCTTTCCGTCAGCATTCTCAAAGCTCCAATGGCGTCTCTCGTTCCTCTGCCCTTTCTGAATCCCAATTGATCGTCCCCAAGACACCCGTCTGCCTCCGCCTTTGCCTGCAGTCTCCTTGTCAGTACCCTCAGCAGTACCTTCGAAGCATGGGTCAGCAAGCTTATGGTACGGTATTCTTCGCATCTTACTGCATTCGCCTTTTTTTTAATGGTATCTGTATTGTCTGCAGAAAGTCGTCCTGCCACATTCCAGTTTTGTAGATCTCCTGACAGATTTGGATCATTTCGTTCATTGCCTTTTCTCCCAATTCCTTTAATATTTCCACTGGTATGTTATCGATTCCTTCCGCCTTGTTGTTTTTCATTTCTGTGATAGCTGCTATTATTTCCTCTTTCAGTATTTCTGGTCCTGTTTCTTCATCCTCCATCTCCTGGTTTAAACCCGCGGGTCTGTTTTTGGTTTTATAGAGTTCCTCTACATATTCCTTCCATCTCTCCTTTACTTGTTGGGGGTCTTGTATAACATTGTTAAATCTCTATCCTGTACTCCAATTCCTCCATTCTGCATCGTGTTATTTGTCGTCTTTTTCACTATTTCATACATCTTATCATATCTTCCCATCCTCTGCAGTTCTTCTATCTCTCTGCACTGGTTCTCCCACCATTGTTCCCTCGCCTTTTCGGTTGTTCTCCTTAGTTTGTTGTTTAGTCTTCTGTACTCATTTTTCGCCTCTTCCGTGCTCTGGTGTCTCCACTTTCTTCTCTCTTCCATTTCTCTTATCATTTTTTCCGTTATCCATGGCTTCCGTGGGGTTTTTCCTTTTTGGTACCCTATTGTCTCTGTTGTTTCCTCCACGATTATATCCCTGATATTTTCCCACCTTTCCTCCACCGATATCTCTTCGCTTTGCTCTTGTTGTGTCTTCTCCACTCTGCTTTCTATTCTCTGCGCCATTCATATTCCTAGAAACGTTGTATAATCCTAAATCATTAAAACTCACCACTGCGAAATATCCTGTTGCTGCATTAGCCTACATGTAAATGAAATATTGCTCTTAAACACAGACGGAGACTTGGTCCTGGATTGGGGAGGGGGAGGGCTGAAAGTGAGTCGGGTCTGTCCGGGTCTCAGACCCGGCATTCATTTGGTGGCGCTTGAATAAACACTGGTATTTAGCACACTTTGGCCGAAAGAGACCTGGCAATTTTTTCAAACCACTTTCAGCCCTGGGGGGAGAGACAAACGAGCGGCCGAAGGACGATCGCCGAAGCCGAAAGGGTTTGGAAGGATGCTTCCCTCCCCAATGTTGAAAACGTTTGAATTTCCACATTGCAATGGTAGCATATAATAGGCTGTCATTTTAACTAAGTCTAAATTGTTCATCGCGACCTGGTGGCGGACCGGTAACGCATCCGCTCACAGAGCGGAAGGTTGCGGGTTCAAATCCTGGTAACGACCTTGGGCAAGTTGTTCACGCACACGTGCCTCTGTCACCAAGCAGTATAATTTGGTACCGGCGTAAGCTGGGAAGTAAACGGCAAGTCCTGGGAAATCACTGGCCCCGTGCCCAGGACCTTGGGATTCGTCCATTGGCGGCTCAAGGGCTTAGGAAAGGAGATGAGCGCCTCGCCAATGGGCCTGCGGCCCAGGGACGACTTTAACTTTTTTAAATTGTTCATCATTGCAGTGCTGATAGTGGGGGCTTGAGACTTCAAAACGCAGAATACGACCTATATCTCTTGGGATGGACCCTAAGACTCTACGGCGAGGCGATTCACCCTCAAGGCCGGAGGTATATAACATACGTTCGAGCCGGAAACAACTGATCTATTGGCGCTCTTTACGAGCCTTATTTATACTATTCCAGATGGGGACTTAAGTCCGGGGGAATTAAGTCCGGGGGACATAAGTCCGGTTTTGTTACAGTATAATGACTGATAAGTATGCCATCACAATGTCATGTGCAGCAGTGAGATTAACAGCAACAGGAAATCTCCCTCTCTATATCCCTCTTTATCTCCCTCTTCCTCTCTATCTACCTCTCCCTCTTTCTCCCTCTCTCTCTCTCTCTCTCTCTCTCTCTCTCTCTCTCTCTCTCTCTCTCTCTCTCTCTCTCTCTTTTTCTCTCTCTCTCTCTCTCTCTCTCTCTCTCTCTATATATATATATATATATCTATATAAGTAAAAATGAAACTTTCCAATAGTTCGGAACATGATCACGCCGAAAGTGACACACCGATTGTTACGAAACTTTTACAACACCTTCCATTCCGATAGAACAGTGATAACTTATGCCTTTTTCCCGAAAAAACGCAACCTTTTCCACAAAAAGGGAACTTTGCAATCCGTTCGTCCGCCATTTGCAAGTTGAACACGTCCCTCACGGCTAAACGCTGTCTCTAAACACAGCAGACGAAATATGAATGAACATGAATGATGTCGCGTCCTCTGACGTCATAAGCGATTCGCGGCCTTCCCCGAGCGGCCTTGACGGCGTGACGGCGGAAAGGAGCGGAGGGAGCGGGACGAAGACGGTGGGGAGGGAGCGGAGGGGGAGGGGAGGTGGAGGTCGAGAGGAAAGGCAGGGGAGGCCTTTCCCCAAAGCGGCCTTTACGGCGTGACGGAGGAAAGGAGCGGAGGGAGCGGGACGAAGACGGTGGGGAGGGGGAGGGGGAGGGGAGGGGGAGGGGGAAGGGGAAGGGGAAGGGGAGGGGGAGGGGGAGGGGGAGGGGAGGGGGAGGGGGAGGGGGAGGGGGAGGGGGAGGGGGAGGGGGGAGGGGGAGGGGAGGGGGAGCCTCTTTTCAGCCACAGCAACGCGTGGCCGGGTTCAGCTAGTATATATATATATTCTTCTCTATCTCCCTATTAAATTTTTATGTCTTTATCTCCATGTTTATGTCCTTATCTATATCCTTTTCTATCTCACTCTCCATCTACATCTCTATCACCCTCTCTGTCTCTGTCTGTCTGTCTGTCTGTCTGTCTGTTTGTATCTCTCTCTCTCTCTCTTTACCCCTTTCTATATCTCCGTCTCTATATATAGGCCTATCCTTCTCTATCTTCCCGTCTATATTCCTCTCTATATCCCTCTCTATATCCTTCTCTATCTCACTCTCTATCCCCATCTCTATATCACCCTCTCTATCTCCCTCTCTATCTCCATTTTGAACTCTATAATTTTATGATCGGCCTGCAATTATGACAGAAGTCTAAATATTTATGATCATACTTGTAAGGGAGGACGCGCGAGCGGCGCGACACAAAAGCATAAAAGCATAAAATGCAATTTTAATCCGGTTATCAATTCCTAAAAATTATAATGAAGATTATGGACGTCTTGTCTTGTAAAAGTCCTTAAGGAATGTACTTAGATTAGTTAATCAAATGGACTTATTGCAAGTCTTGATTAATAGCAGGCTTGAGACAATCCAACGCCTAATTAATTTGGGGCTGAAGAGTTGTGCTGTATTTTGCAAATGCCTATAGCTATAATTATTATATCCTAGGCCTACATGATAAATTCATCGACAGACAGCACCTACATGTAGCATCTCAACCCCCCCCCCCCCCCCCCCCAGTGTAGCAGAGATGGCAAAACACGATGGTCAACGTTAAAACTTTTTTAACAAGAGGTCAAATAATGCAAAGCGGGGAATTAAGAACGTGCATGGGTATTTTTCACAGAGGTTTCTTGATGTAAATTTCTCAGTTTACCTTTTTAAATTTTCTATTATGAATTGTTTCTTTTTGCAAGGAAATTTGTTTAGAAATTCGAAAAGTATTAGTTAAAAGTAGGTTTTTAAATTCTCTGACACGAATTTTTTTGTTAAAAACCCAAAAGTAGTAGTGAGAAAAATAGGTTTCAATTTTCCAGGGGGGGCAAGTGCCCCCCCTTGCCACTATGTGCGGGCGCCCATGCTTGCGGTACTTGATGTCTTCTATTACCCGGTCTATACTGCGCTTCTGCACCTCATTATCAAATTACAGCAACAATGATGAAGATGACAAATGTAAATACGTTTTTCTTCTTCTTCTTCTTCTTCTTCTTCTTCTTCTTCTTCTTCTTCTTCTTCTTCGCATTCTTCTTCGCATTCTTCTTCGCATTCTTCTTCTTCTTCTTCGCATTCTTCTTCTTCTTCTTCGCATTCTTCTTCTTCTTCGCATTCTTCTTCTTCTTCTTCTTCTTCTTCTTCTTCTTCTTCTTCTTCTTCTTCTTCGCATTCTTCTTCGCATTCTTCTTCGCATTCTTCTTCTTCTTCTTCGCATTCTTCTTCTTCTTCGCATTCTTCTTCTTCTTCTTCTTCGCATTCTTCTTCTTCTTCTTCGCATTCTTCTTCTTCGCATTCTTCTTCTTCTTCTTCTTCGCATTCTTCTTCTTCTTCTTCTTCTTCAATACATCTCTGCCACGGGGCAATGGCATGCATCAGCTCAAGCGTCTAATGACACCATTCATCTCGATACATGTCGAGTCTTCCATTACAGTTTCCTGTAGGCCCATATACTTCCATCGTCATCTTGTCTTTGTCTTCCTCTTTTTCTTCGTCCCTTCATTCTTATTTCAACGTCAATGACTCATAACGAAGATGACTAACGTCACCCTCTTTCTTTCGTCAGATCTGGGGCGGGCATTGCCGGAGCACGGACAGTTTTTAAAGGCACTCATTACATCCGCTCATTTGCCGGACGGATTGAGAGAGAGAAAGAGAGAGAGAGAGCCACAGACAGACAGATAGACAGACAGACAGACAGACCGAGAGAGAGAGAGAGAAAGAGAGAGAGGGGAAAGAAGGGAGACAGAGGAGACAGAGGAGAGAGAGGAGAGTTCTTTACCAAAATAGTTTACAAGCGTTCATTTGTAATAGTCACCAACCAATCATCGCTGTGTCAAGATGAGTGTATACTAATCTTAGAATTAACATTCTTAATTTTACATACTCTGTCCGAACATGCATGGCAGAACATTTCTTGCTTGTCCCAACATAGGCTACTGGTCTCTGCTGCTGCTGCATGCAAGTTCTGTTGGAAACAATCTCCGTAAAATAATCATAATTTTTGAGTCGATTGTATTTATTCGACAGATGAATCTACGAATTATGACGACAGCAGCTTCTTCATGTGGACACTGCATTGTCTGCAGAGGCAGAAAACTGAAGACGATCGCAATCGGATTCCTTACGTTGAGTCTCTTTGCTCTGATGTGTTGGATAATCCGAGCAAAACGACTTCGATCTGTTCATCGCGTGCAGCATAACTACTCGACCGATTTCCAGGCACGACAACTCCTTATTTTCTCTCTATTATTACGTCTAACGGTCTAACCTTTTCTCTATGCTAGACATACACAGTCATTTATTTATTTCGGAAATTTATATAACGCCTCTTCAAGGTAGGCTACTCAGAAGCGCTCCCGGCCCAACCACGGCTAAATAAAAGTTTTTAGATCCTTAAGGAACAGAGCGGAGTGACCTTTGGGAATTAAGCGCAATGCAACAGAGAGACCATTCCAGATGATAGGACCAGCAACAGAGAACGAACGACGCTGTCGGATAGCAGTCCGCGAGCGGGGAACCAGAAGCTTGATTGTACAACGTACATGCCTACATGTCGAATGACACAAACAAGCATTGAAACCCAGACTGGTGCCATATACTGTAGGCGTAACTTTTCTTCAGCTATAGTGATGGTGACTATTTCTCTGCTCACAACTCTTCCCTTCCCTTCCCTTCTCTTTCTCACTTTCTGGCCCACCTCATGTGCAACGGGTGAACCATACCAATCGTAGAAGGCAACCGGCAACGAAATCCGTCAATTCGATTACGCAGTAATTTCGCGGTCTAGCGATAAATTAATTCCCAACCGTTGGACTCGGCTACAGTTAAGTTCAAACTCGTTATGATTACCGATACAATTCTGCATTAAACATTATAAGCCGTCAAAATGGCGGGTAGTACATGTTTAAACGAACAAAGTAATTTGCTGATAAGCACAGATCACAAACCGAAAACGTTGTAATGAGATATCAACCCAACCTTGCGGCCAGAATGAGCTTTAAATTTGTTGTCAGCAACATTCGGTCAACTGCGACATATTAAGTGATAGCAAGAGAACTCGTCGACTCTTCAATGGAGAACTGCGACATATTAAGTGATAGCAAGAGAACTCGTCGACTCTTCAATGGAGAACTGCGACATATTAAGTGATAGCAAGAGAACGCGTCGACTCTTCAATGGAGGAAGATCAATCAACGCAGCATAAACAAGATTCGATTATATTGATTGCTCATAAATTTTTTATTGCTTGTGCCTGCAGTTATTGTCAGCTGCCCTCGTGGACTGAGAAGAGTTACTAACTGAACGTTAACTTATTGTGATTCTTAGAAATCTAATCAAAAAGTTTGAATTCATGTTTGTCTTTAGGACTGGTTGTCAAATAAGCTTAGGCCTATATCAAGATTAAAGACTGTTCTCTACATGAATAAGTTGGAGTCTGATGTCATTATTTTGACGACTATTTTTTTATTGAAAATAATGCAGTGCACCATTCAGAGTTCAGGCTAGGCTAGTGCAGGATCTAATCATAGTTCGTAAGTTGCAGCTAACAAGGAATTATTATAATATCGTTATAGTCCGCATGACAGTTCGGCCACGCGGCTCCGAGTTATTATATAGTGACGCCGTCTGGGTTCTATTATAAAGACGGCAACTGACAGGCACTGTGTAATATCTGACTTCAGAGTCTGAGACAATTGAAGGGACTATGGAGTACTCGACCCCACCTAAAAGCCTGTTTTAGATCAGATAAGAGGCCAGTGCCAGATTAGTTCAGAATATTGTCCTATATTATACGGTACACGGCGTCTAATGCCTATAGGGTTTTTGAGACCTCGTTCTAAAGTCTACTATTAAGAATTTAAGACTGTTAGCTTCTTTAGCCGTGGTTGAATTGCGAGCGCTTCTGAGTGATGGTCTGAAAGGGGCGCCATATAAATGCATTAAACGACTGAATGAACGATTGCACAGTAGTCTAATGAGAAGCGAACTGTTCATCGGTATACATGTACGTCGGAATTCGAATTAATTCTTGCTCATCTGCGCCAAGAAGACAACTCAGCTGTAGCGAGTGGACTGCAGGCCGCACGCCTATAATAGGCCTGTATGCTGTCGGTGGGAATATGAGACGGTGAGGGAGAGAATTGGCATGCACCCGTCCTCACAATCATAAGTTACCCAAGTAACCCAACATTATAAGAGTAGGCCTATACTTCATACTCGAAGCTGCCTCAACGGGCTGATCTTCTTCTTGTTCAAATTTAATTTGAAAGTTTATCGCGTAGCATTTTGCTAGATCTGAAGCCTAATCAAAGAGATCCAGTCTTTCTGTTCTATACTCGGTTGTTTGTTGAATTGTAAACGATTGCTATTGACTGCTGCGCAGATCGTTGAATCTCGTTCTGGCTTCGTCTATTCGGCTTACATTGACGATCGACCAGCAAGAGACATTACCTCTAAAGCCGATAGCGGCGTCA
The DNA here is from genome assembly GCA_945859605.1 of Lumbricus rubellus. NCBI lineage: Eukaryota > Metazoa > Annelida > Clitellata > Crassiclitellata > Lumbricidae > Lumbricus > Lumbricus rubellus. The sequence continues at coordinate 30,141,897 of OX243824.1, read as the reverse complement.
TTCGTATCTTCGTCTATTTCATGAGGACAATAGATGTTCAACGCAAGTGGAAATGCTTGCTATGGTCTGACGATGAGGAAGAACCCAGCGCTGCACCCATCATCACAGTTACCGATTTAAACAGCATGGCCACACTCAGGTATACGCTAAAAGCTGCTCTTCTATTCTTCTGCAGTTTAGGCTCTATAACAATAATTAATGGTGTCATTGTAAATCTATGAAAACTGATCTCGAACTGCTCATCTCTTCCACCTCATTCAAACTACTGTCCTTAATTGGTCAATTTAAGGGAAGGGAAACGAGATCTTGCAAAAAAGAACATTCGCAACATGTGAATGGAATTTGCACGAATACTCGTGAGAGACAAATAAATGTCAGGATAAACAATCTTCGACTGATTATAATCAGTCGAAGATTGTTTATCCTGACATTTATTTAGAACTTTTATTAGAAGTTAAATTAATTCAGAACTTGAATGAAAACTGAAATTACTTCAGAACTTGAATTAGAACTTAAATAGGAATTACTTTCAGAATAGGAATAGAATTAGAACTGAAATTAGAGTCTTAGAACTGAATTAGAACTTTTAGAACTGAAATATCACAGGTTAAGAGGCGTATAATGATAGGCTACGGTATAGATAGATTATTATGAGAATGAAGAAACCACCAGATATCGTTTGGCAGTCGATTTCAAAGAGCGGGTGCAGCATAATTTATACATGGGCGTCCGCAGCGGGGCGCAAGAGGGCGCAAGTGCGCCCCCTGGATTTTTTGCATAGGCTAATTGCACTTAAATTTAGATTATTTGGTTGTGATTGTTACAACATGATTTTCAATGTGATTATATCGATTCGTTCTACAAGTTGAACCTATATATCTTTCTTTGGCCGCATAACGTATAGGTAGGCTTTAGGATTCTCTCGTGGCAATAATTTTATGGAAATTCAAACTGTCACCCATTAAATTTAGACCATGTGACAATTATTTAAAGTTCGCGCCCCCCTAGAAAAATTCTTGCGGACGCCCATGAATTTATATGCAGCATAAGGAGCGGTTGCAGAATCTCAGAGAGTATAAACTTACTATATAGGGAAGTGGAAGCTGAGATAGAGAAGGACATAACATGCTTCCGCATTACGTTGTGTTTCCTGTCGTTGTTCTAGGTTCATGGTGGCCATGGTGATTTGCAGCATGCCGCCAGAGAATCAATCGCGTCGTCTCGCTGTTCGTGCAGTCTCACTTGTATCGTCCGATTCCAATCAGACGAACTTGGTCGGCATCGTTGATCTTCGACGGTCAAAGTCTACTTTACATGTGCGAACTGGTTCTGCTGTTGTCCTGCAGTCAAACGTTACGTTCACAGTCTGCACTTCACCGATTCACGGAAACTATTACAACGCAAGTGACATCGTGAATTTCATCGAAGTTGGTCGGATCTTCGGAGCTCAAAGGTTCGTCTTCTACTTTGATGAAGACGTCGATGAGTCAGTGAGAGACTGTCTGGAATGGTACAGAGACAGAGGCATAGTGGAGATGTACCCGTTCACTCCTCCAGTTCTCGATGGTCTTCATAACCATGGACAGATTCTATCGATAACCGAATGTGTGTACCGTACGATGTACAGAACAAAGTATCTCATCAATCAGGACATCGATGAAGTCATCGTTCCCGTGAAAGTCAATGATTGGCCAACGATGCTCAACGCTATTCACAAACGCAGAGAAGCAAAATCCGTTGAACAGATCGCTTCATACAGCTTCCAGAATCAGTTCTTTCCAGTTGAGGCTCCGGATGACCGGACCTTCAACGAATCGTTTCTCATCAAACGTTACAACATCAAGACTCTACTAAAGACGATGAAGGAAGCTTATGTGTTTCCACACAACGAGCGATCGAAAGTAATGGCTCGACCAGATCGAATCCTCATTTGGCATGTCCACCTCATACTTCCGGAGAACGTCATCCATGCAAACAACACGATGTGCGACGTGTCGACGAACGATGCCATCCTCCATCACTATCGCTCGTGGCCGACTACACGCAGGTTGAGACGCGATCAAAGAATGCATAGAAACGCTTCGCTGATAACTGAAAGAGTTCACTCTGCAATGGGATTCTGCTCAAAGATTGATTAACAGATGCATTCAGATCATGGCAACAACTTATTTTTGGCCGATCCTCTTGGAAACGTCACTGATTCTAAACTCGACCAGATCCAAGGCCTAGGCAAAGACAGTGCTACGATGAGAGGAGATCAGAAATCAAATGCTTGGTACAGAATCAACGAGACCTAGGTGGTGGAGTCTTAGAAGCCATTAGTCGTGTGGATTTCACCTGCAATCAAGAAACCACATGCTTCATCTAGAATGATGGCCAAAGACAAACTTCAATCCGAAGGGTTTAGGCTACAACTGTCAAAACCGCGCACACAGAACCGCGATGAGCATAACCACGGTTGTTTGCGCATCTGTTCAAGTTCAATATTGTGAAATTTCTTTGGAAATAGCACGTGATGGGTAATGAAAATTATTATCAGAAAATAGTTCAAATGGGACAAATAGAGGAAACGTGACGAGGAGCAATGCATTGAATGCAAAGGATCCACTGCTACTTGTGGGCAGCGATAACTGCTTAGAAGGTGCATCATGCAGAAAGAGCAGAGCATGATCGAAACGAAAGTCGAGCAATAGCCTATAATATATTGCTGACCAATAGACATCCTCCTCCTCCTCGTCGCCGCCGCCGGATCTTCCAAGACAGAGCCGACAAAATTAGGATAATTATTGTTGCCGGATATGCAGAGTTGCGTTGCTTGACTGTCTGCGCGGCATTCCACACAACTTAACTGGTCAACTTAACTGGTCAACTTAACTTGTACACTTAACTGGTCACCTTAACTGGTCAACTTAACTGGTCAATTTAACTAGTCAACTTAGCTGGTCAACTTAACTGGTCAACTTAACTTGTCAACTTAACTTGTCAACTTAACTAGTCAACTTAACTGGTCAACTTAACTGTTCAACTTAACTGGTCAATTTAACTAGTCAACTTAACTGGTCAACTTAACTGGTCAACTTAACTTGTCAACTTATCTGGTCAACTTAACTTGTCAACTTAACTTGTCAACTTATCTGGTCAACTTAACTTGTCAACTTAACTGGTCAACTTAACTGGTCAACTTAACTGGTCAACTTAACTTGTCAACTTAACTTGTCAACTTAACTGGTCAACTTAACTGGTCAACTTAACTGGTCAACTTAACTTGTCAACTTAACTTGTCAACTTAACTTGTCAACTTAACTGGTCAACTTAACTGGTCAACTTAACTGGTCAACTTAACTGGTCAACTTAACTGGTCAACTTAACTGGTCAACTGAACTGGTCAACTTAACTGGTCAACTTAACTGGTCAACTTAACTGGTCAACTTAACTGGTCAACTTAACTGGTCAACTTAACTGGTCAACTTAACTGGTCAACTTAACTGGTCAAGTGTAGTCATTTAACAATCGTCAGCGGCCTATTTAAAAGCATCTAAAAGTAGACCGTTCGTAATTATACGTCTACCAATAGATGTAGAACTTTGAAAGACAATAATTCTTAGAGCACTAGGCTCTCTCTATCCTGTTCGACTTGATCTTCAACCTAGAATTACATCGCAGAACTATCCAGGGACGTCGTTTGGTGGGAAAAGGGGCGTACAGCCCCTGAATTTGAAAATTGATGATGATATTGTATTGGTACAAATGCATACAGTAAATTCATAGGCGTTTGAAAGTAAGCCTACTTGTCAAAATAATTATGCCTACATCAGATTCTGCCTAACTCAGCCACTGGTTGCACTGTGCAAATATCAGACCCATGTCTGAATAAAGAAGAAGGACATCACTTGCATGTGAGCTTTACTATCACACAGTGACGTTAAACTGCAAACATTACTATGGGCGTATAGCCGTATAATACATCTGTATCTGCACGTTCTGTGAATCGAAACAGCTGCAACTAACTGACCACTTTGATCATACATCCTCAAAACAACTTAATCTCTCGGTTCATGTCCCTCAACCCTTAACTCTGGTACCCCGGTAGTTATTTAATACTGTTTACCATCTTATGTTGCTATAGACTACTATTCCTCCATTGGCTTAATGCCAGGGATCACATTGTCTTCCGAAGTTTTCCCACAAAATTTCCACAGACATTGCAACGCAATAAGATTGCAATAACGTCACGCTCTCGTCGATTTTCTAGGAAAATAAAAAGACAGATAGAGATGATATGGATATATAATGAGCGCCTCTGAGTAGTCTTTTTTACTTGAAGGAACGCTATATAAATGTCCCAATGAATGAATGAATGAATTAATTAATTAATTAATTAATTAATTAATTAATAGGGATTTGTAATTAGCATATGCAATAATTATAATTATTTATACACTAGCTGGGGTACCCGGCGTTGCCCGGGAAATTTAGGATTCGACCCGCTCGCATTTAATGAAAATACACATGGAAATTTATCCATAGGACACCCGCAACCAATAGCTGTTGCTAATGACATTCACTGCGTTATGAATATTCATTAGGTCATCTGGGTTGCGTTAGTCCGGTAAATAGCAAAAATCTGTTGTAAAAGCATTCAGTGTCAACAATCATTCATTAAAATTTGTAGCAATTTCAAATATATAGGCTAAGCTGGCTTACGCCTAATTTAATTTTTTAACGATATTCACATGACGATTGCATGGTGTGTCGCGAAATTTGGTTGCAAGTTTAGGTGTGTTAGACACCCTATTTTCTTGTCTAAATTCCTTAATAAACTATCCAATTTCCAACACGGACTTTCCGTTCTAAAATAGAAATCAAGTTCCTATAGACTTGACACCACTTCGTTCGTAAGAATCACGTTTTGTTCCAAATTTACTTGCACACACGCAATGTCATCATCATCATCATGGAGCATGCCCTCCTGGGGCGTTGCATGATGTGGCAACAAATTCCCTCCAGAGACCGCGATCTTCCTCCAGCTTAATTCACGCGACGGGCGATGTGGCATCCGAATTGAATTGTTGCTCATCATTTTCATAGGCTGAAAGTTCCTCGGTTGAGTCGCCACTCCAACGCGAGTAGATCAGATCCAAGCAAGTTGATCATCCTGGCGTTGACTACCTCAGTCATCCGTCCTCACTCCATGACCCTGGAGCAGGGGGGGTTGTTTTAGGCTAGCCCATAGCCGGATGCAGTTTAATGTCATACCCAGGACAGGATGCAGTTTAACGTCATACCCAGGACAAAACATTGTCACTAGACCAGAATTTCACTTACATGCATGCATTACGATAACTCTTTGCATACTGAATTATATGCTTCATGAAGCGAAATATTATTCCTTAAAAACATGAGGCTTCGCAGCTCATTGTCCTTCTTACTTCTGGCTAGAGGCCTAACATGAATATTCATTAGGCAAATTCAAGCTCATTGTCTGATTGGTTGCGGGACTCCCATGGATCAATTTCCATGTGTATTTTCATTAAGTGCGACCCGCTCCGTCCACAACCCCACCATACCTCCTCCTTCACTCCCCCATCCACCCCTTCCATCCACCTTCCTCTACCCACCCCCACCCACCCCAACCGCCCCACCCCCTCCACCCTTGCCCCCATCCCCCACCTCCACCCCTCCAACTCCCACCCCTACCCACCCACCCTCCACCCCACCCCTCCACTCTTGCCCCACCCCTCCCCTCCTGCCCGCCCCTTCCACCCCCACCTCACCCCTCCCCCACCCCACCCTTTACCCCACCCCTCCAACCACCCCAACCCCAAGCCATTTTTCCTTCCCATCCCCATCCCCAAAATCCCACCCAGCCGACAACACCCCACCGCACTCCGACCTCTCGATCGGTATGCCACCCGTGAAATTTTGGTTTTCGGGAAAATTTTCCCCACCACCCTCCCCACCCTCACACTCCCCCACCTCCAATAAACTGCCGTGTTAGGGTTTTCGCCCCACCACCCTGGCCCCATGGTGGTAGAGATTAGCCAGCCCCTCCACCGTGTGGTTCCGATGGCCCTCTGTCTGGCTACAAAGTTTGAAATCAATAGCTGCGATTTGATGAAACAAATTTGGGGGTTTCGCTCCCCATTCTGGCCCCCATGGTGATAGAGAGTCGCCAACCCCTCCACTGGGTGTCCGACGCCGAGACGGACAGAGTAGTGTAGGTTTGGAGTGAAAAGATTTTTTAAAAAAATTGAAATGCATCCCGGTCAAACAGACAGACAAGACAGACAGACAGACAAGACAGACAGACAGACAGACAGACAGACAGACAGACAGACAGACAGACAGACAGACAGACAGACAGACAGACAGACAGACAGACAGCATCTTCTCTTTATTTATATAGATAATTCGCATCTTGTTTTCCGCAAGCGGAGGAAGATCCAGATTTGACCAGAGACCGTTGCCCTGGACAGAAATTTGTTCGGCATATTTCCGCAAGCAACCAGGTCGGATCATTGATATGTATTAAGGTTAGGCCCTACTAACTATTATACATATCAATGGGTCGGAACATTATAACGTCAACCAGGGATGCCACTCTGAATTTTGAAAAAAGGTCAGATAGGGCCGAAAAAAGGCTAGAAAAGGCTAGATTGAGAATTTCGGAGAAAATACATGGAATTTTCGATTTTTCGCGCTTGAAATTCAAATTTCTGAGAAACTGCTTAGTCATCCGACCAAAATTTGCTTCCTTTCTCGAGAAAAATTTCTGATGTCCTTTTTTTAGTCTTGCGCTCCAAAATAATTCTATAACTTTTGGGGTCCGTATTCACAACATTTTCGACTTTTTTTTACGTCTTTTGTGCATTTTCACCTAGCTAAGACAATTTTTATGCGTAAAAAGTGGGAAAAACCGCCATGAGAAAAAGGCTAGATCCTGCCAAAAAAAACTAGAAACCTAGATAAGGCCGAAAAACCTAGATCTAGGTGGAAAAAGCTATGAGTGGCAACCCTGACGTCAACGAAAACGGGGTTAAAGCGTCTAGCGTTGCTTTCTGACGTCATATGTCACGTGAACCAATAACAGACGTTTTCTTATAGTTTTTGTTGCCGCATAAGCTTACACATGCGTCAAAGTTTGTGCGTCCAGGACCTGGCAGGACGTACCCTAACAGAATCACTGGTCATGACGTAGTAAACAATACGATCGTCTTTATTTGCAAGCCTATTGCGTATTAGTTAATTATCAATTTAGATTTCGTGATATAAATTAAATTAAGCATTTCCTTACGAACAGCCAAGGAAAAACTGAAAATATTTTCGCGTAACATGTGTGGTGATTTGCGCTGCTATGGATCTAAAATGTTCGGATAATAAATATAGGCCTACGACTGAAGTCAACGTTGAACGTGGTGAGTGGGCTAATGGAAGCTGTAAGCTTACAGAGGAATTAGCATAGGCCTGCATAAGACGAGTCTATTGTTTCTGTTTCTGCTGGGTTGAACTTCATGTTTCACTAGGCTAGGCCCCTCCGAATGTCGCATTATTTTGCCTGGTCTTGCACCAAGACTAGTCAAGCAACAATGCTTATTCTAGGAAAGGACCCCAGAATTTACTTACCCCAGAAAGTTTAGCAAAATGGTGATAGACTGTTTAGGGCCTACATTGGGGCATTCTGTATTATGATAAAGTTGTTATAATACATCGTGATATTTACTATTATATGATACAATTATACTATTTACTATTATGATAATTATATGATGCATCCTATTATAATGAGTATAATGTAGGGCCAATATAAAATTTGTACAAATAGTTGTTTGGCTTTTCTCCAGTGTTTTATTTCAAAATTTTCAAAGTTCTGGTCCTTGAACACTAACTTTGTAAAACAACATCGTTACTGCATGAGTTCCCAAACTGATAATGCAGGCCTTGTCCTTTCTTAAGTTTATTAAGTAGTTTGTATACCATTTGCAACAATTTTAGTCTCTTGTGTAGGCCTAATCCAGCAATCCAGGGCCGCTTGGACCGACAGGAATAAGCTGATTCAAGTGCAACAGAGTAGGCTATTGTAGTTTATAATACTCCTATCGGAAGTTATTCATTATAATTATCCAGCAGCCTCAGAAGTGAGTCGCTGGACATGATAAGTAAAACATTATTATTGTCAATTGATTATTTGTTTTTGCCTCTACTGGAATTGACTTCCTCATGACTTACTTTATATCTCTTACTTAGGAGCCATTTGTTTAAAAACACATCCATGCATAACTGTATCAACTCCAAGAAGCCGTGTCATAGGCCTATGTGGTTATCTTTTTGTCATTATACTAACGTTTTGTAGTTAGACCTAAGTAGTTTTCTGTTATGCATAACACATAATTTTCAACTTGCCTTACATTTGTGACATTTTTGTTGATCTTGTTATTCATCGTTATTGAAGATCTGTTTCTACTCCTGACTATTAATTTTGTGCTAGTAACTCAATATTTGTATGGCATTTATAATACCCATTTGGAAAAGCAGACCAGTATAATTATGCTTCTGTTGCGTGGTGGCTCCTTTTTCTGTCTTACTCTTTCTTAGCATAATTGTCAGAAGCTGGACTTCTGAATCACAACTCTCGTTTCTAAATTTTTTTCTTTTCTACTGTGGGTCCCGCCATCTGGAATGGCCTCCCGCTAAACTTGCGACTTATGCCTAGACTGAATTCACCCGCCTTTTATAAGTCGCTCGAAATCTATTATTTTTGCTGTGGCTAGACTGGGAGCGCCTCTGAGTAGGTTTCTTTCTTTGTAGCTTAATTGTTTTCTTTGGTGTGATCATGTCTTGATATTTAGTAGAGGAATTTTAGCAGAAAAATCATCAATCGACTCAATAAATTTTCAGGAAGTAAAGACTTGGCACAGTTGTTAAGTACATCCCACTGATGAAAATACCAAAAGTCCCCATAAATCCGAGCTGTGCTCGAGCCGCCATCTTGGAAAATGGCGGCTGAATTTCGGTTTTTTGACAATAACTCCCGAACCGTCAGAGCTACTAAGAAATATAAAATGACAAAAATGACCCTCATTTAAAGGCAATCAAGTTTGGTTTATAACATTTGTTTCTAGGATTAAAAATAAAAATGTTACATATGATAAAGTAGTCATCATTATGTATATCAATGCGACACACAAAGTTTTATGGCGGGAAGAACATATGGAAATACTGTGCTGCGAATGATGATTGAAGATCTACCTAATCCTAGCCGTAACATTTTTATCTTTGATCCCAGAAACAAATGTTGTATACCAAACTTCTTTGTCTTTTAATGAGGATCATTTTTACTCTTTTATATTTCTTCGTAACTCTGACGGTTCGGGAGTTATTGTCAAAAAACCAAATTTAGGCCGCCATTTTCCAAGATGGCGGCTCGAGCACAGCTCGGATTTATGGGGACTTTTGGTATTTTCATCAGTGGGATGTACTTAACAACTGTGCCAAGTCTTTACTTCCTGAAAATTTATTGAGTCGATTTTCCTAAAATTCTTCCACTAATTGGACTATACCAGACACATGATAGCAATAGGCCCATAACGACCATTCATTGATGAAATCTCTAACTATTAATGTTGTTGCAATATTAAGTGTCATCATGCTACACTGTTACAGCATGATGTTTCCTTCAGTTGATGGATGGTCAGGATATTTTGTGGTTTGTAATGAACTTTAATGCTTTAATGGACTCTAGGCTTAAGGCACTATGGTAGTTCTGCTTGACTAGATACTGAAAGGTGTGTCAAGTTTGGCATGGCTGTTGTATAATACACAACAGCCATTTATATTTACATATTCAACGAATCATCATTTATATTATAAAGTGGAGCCAAGGATTGGCATGTATAGTTTGACAGAAGATTTGTTGAGGCCTGATGTCTGTATGGTATACATAGTGTATTCTCGCAGACCTGCCAGATCTCCAGTTGTGCATTTAACTTTAGGACCTAGGGTCTAGTTAACTGGTCATAATTGTGGGTTTCCTGTACACAAGTGACCAGCCGAGACTTTACTTCTTGTTCATTGCAGTCAGTCACTTTTCGAGAAGTCGACGTTTGTGAACGTACTGCTGCTGTCGGCGTAGCAGTTTGTGTTCTTTTGCTTTTAAAAGGAGAATAATTGAGGTTTATATTTATGATAGATGTAGTTTTCCTCATCTCACAGTAATGGGTCATAGCAATATGTATGCTGCAAACACTAGGACTACATTATTATCCGAAGCCTATTGGATCTATTTTTATTTTCTCTATTGTAATGGTTAATTTAGTCTTTAGGCCTAACGGCGAATCATTTTATTATTAACGGCGAATCATTTTATTATTGCTAAACCGTGATGGATGTATACTTCAACACCAGTCACCAGACTGGTTGATTGTAAGACCTACCGATATATTATACAGAAAGAAAGAAGCCACGAATTAACTGCAGACGAATGATGATTGTAATGTAATGTAAATTCTCGAGAATTTCTCAGCGCCCACAAAAGCCACGTCAGGGAGACCAGCTTATTCACCGGCGCTATATCAAATCAAGACCGCAATAGCCAGAGCAGCCGTTTCCGTTCCGGTGCCAGGTCAAAATCCGGGGAGGTCAAGCCGAGGAGACAGCGTGGTGCTACGGTGGTTGTCGGTGGTGGTGGAAGTTGGGTGATGGAAACTGATTGGAATCTGGATAGGATAGCTTGAAGAGTTCGGTTTTCAGTCGTGAATGGAAAGCAGCAGAGATGAGTGCAAGTGGAGGAGAGGTTGAATTTGGAGGGGAGATTGGGGAGATAGGAGGATGAGTGAACATTCGGAGGTATGTTGGGAGTCCGTTCCAAAGAGCTGGTGCAGCATAGACTAAGGAGCGGTTGCAGAATTTCAGAGAGGATGATACTGGAGTCCGAGAGAGAGAAAGATATGATGATGAGCGAGTAGATCTGGGTGGTTGGATATTGATTAGTTGACGAATGTAGGAGGGCTGAGAGGTTTGAAGAGCGTTATAGGTAAGAGATAGAATTTTGTAATGGATTCGCTGAGGGACTTTTAGCCAATGGAGAGACTTAAGAACAGGGGTTATGTGATGATGTTTGGAAGTCTTAGTAACTGCGCGGGCAAGAGCGCTCTGGATTATTTGTAGGCGTTTAATTTGAAAAGAATCTATTTTATGGAAGAGTGAGTTACAGTAATCGAGTTTGGAATGAACTATTGAAGTAGCTATTGTGCAGGCGGTCTTGTAGTCGAGAATTGGCGCAGTCGGCGAAGGTCGCGGATATGCATGAAGCTGGTGCGGGATAGCTGGGTGATATGATCAGAAAAAGTAAGGTTTTTGTCGAAAATGATTCCAAGGTTGCGGACAGGAGAAGAGTATGGCGCAGGAAGAGTCGGGTCTGTTTGAGAAACTTCAGGAGGATAGGCTAGTTTGTTTAATTGCTCCCGTAGGTCAATGATGAGAAATTCTGTTTTTGAGGGGTTGAGGCAGAGTAGATTAGCGGTCATCCAGGCTGAAATCTGAGTGACGGTGTTACGTAGCTGATTTAGTGCGTCTGAGATTAAGGAGTGAGGTGAGAAAGATATGAATAATTGAGTGTCGTCGGCGTAGAGGTGATGATCAGCAGAGGATGAAGAAATGAGTTTGTTCAGTGGAGAGGTGATTTGTTGATACATACATTGTCACGTATCACCGTCGTGCACGTGGACCGATTATGCCGCCGCTCCTTGACCACTCCTCGTGCTGATCATCATGCTGACACACCTTGGGTTGCTGGCGCCCTCTGGTGATCACGGACGGTAGCTGGAGGGGCGTCAGCGACAGTCAGTCGAGTGACCACCGCCGACCTGTCTAGTCGAACTGTACTTTGGTGTCTGGAGGGAGAGAAGGAACCCGGATGGAGAACTGTGTCTGGAAGAACTGCGACGACATTAAACTTCTTGAAAGATGTTAATTTAGATGCCTACAGAAAGGCTATTTGTGTTGAATAATAATAAGAGTTTATTCTGAAAGAAGTGTTATCTTTAAGAAGTGTAAAAGAACCTGGTTGCATCGACGCAGTAGAAGGGTCGATGTCACATACATATATATATATATATATATATAGGTATTTTTCGTGGGAATGTGGCCTGGTGGATTACATTCTCCTATGTTCTGCTCTCTACTTAAAATTAAGATTGCTCGTTTTAGCCATGCTGGAGTTTGGAGCTAGTCTGAGTGGTTTTCTTGAAGGGGTGCTTAAATTGGGAGTTATTCCAACGATCTGGACACAGCGTAAACTGAATAGGACCACCAGTGCATCACATTGGTTCAGGTGGCCCTGTTCATTGCCAGTGTTTGGGCGCACATAGAAGCCAGTGGGTGTCGTGAATAGGCAATTGACATTAATGCGAGACCTTGCTTTCCTCTGCCAGAGAAGAGAGATTAAGTCTAACAGCGCATTCGTTAGAAAATGTCCAGGGAAGTGATTTGAGGAAGAGGTTTGCAGTATATGGAGGTGTATCATGGTATCATGGCGCGGACAAGAGCGTTTTTGGACTATTCGCCGGCATTTTAACGTAAGAAGGTTCGATGTTGTAGAAAAGGGAGACAGTAGTTGTGTTTGCAATGAACAACTAGGTGGCTATTGCGTAGGCTACTAACGTCAACTTGCACAGGACGTTTTGGCGCGCCTATATCAAAATAGGTCTAACGCATGTCTCAGTCACGATAGTTAACATAATGCAAAATAGGTTAGAACAAATGTTGCGGTTTTTTAGTACAAATTTGTATTGCTCTATAGTCTATGCCGTAAACGCTCTACCTTTTACTTTCTTTCAATGAATTTGAAATAAACGTTGTAGGCCTATATCATGAACACTGTTCAACGCCCTATACCTTCTCGTGAATTTTGAAGTCCATAAATTCATGAGTCCATAAGAAATTTATGCCAGACATATTATATGCTTCTCAGTTACTCGATGAAGTTTCGTTCCATGTAGCCCTCAACCAGTGTCCTAATGCTGAATTCCTGACATCGGCTGCAAAGTATTCTCTGTGCTTTACAGGCGTCAGAACCGAATTGCTCGAACACATGGTCACGCCGTTTTGAACTGTTCGGATCAGGTCGGCGCCAAAACGGCCAGTGTCAAAACGTCACGTATACACCATACAGCACTGTGATTCAGCAAGAAGGTGCAAGATTGCTTCAAAGGTAAGATTGCCTGAAAGGTAAGATTGCTTCAAAGGTAAGATTGCTTCAAAGGTAAGATTGCTTCAAAGGTAAGATTGCTTCAAAGGTAAGATTGCTTCAAAGGTAAGATTGCTTCAAAGGTAAGGCTGTTTTCGAAGATATTTTCAAGATTGCAGACAGGCGAAGAGTAAGGCAGAAGTGAGATCTGTTTGTTTGTATGCATGTGGGTCGAATGTGTACTGTTGTTTAATTCGAAACAGTTATATAGCGCCTCTTCAATATAAGCTGCTCAGAAGCGCTCCCGACTCAATCACGGCTAAATAATACAGTTTTGAGGTTCTTAATGAACAGAGTGGAGTGAACTAAGCCTTTCCAGGTTGTAGGACCAGCCACAGAGAATGAATGACGCTGTCGGATACCAGTCTGCGTGCATGGAACCAGACGCTTGGTTCTTTGGCCTAGTTGGCAGACTATTAAGTGTTGTGATCGGCAAAGACAGAGTTTTGATAGTTCTAAGATGATTCGAAGATTAGGACTCCAAGAATTAGAGTTATAGGCAGGATAATGAATGTATGCATGTGTGCACATGACTTTGTGTAGGCCTACACATTGTGTTTAATTATGCTTGTATGAATTCATGTGTGTAGGCTATGCCTAATATGTCTGGTCACTTAATAGCTTAGAGCATTTTTGTACCCACAAAGGATTTGATAAATGAATGGTTGGAACGAGGTGATTTGTTGGAATGGTGGCTACGTGATATCAGAGCTTGTGATTGAGTGTTTGAGGGGTTTGACGAGGAGAGGTGAATGAATCCATGCATTTAAAGCATTATGAATGTTGTATTAAGTATCATGTGTAGTACGCATTGCAGCATTTTCTCATTTATAGTGTTGGATTAAGTCTGTAAGTAATTTTAATTATTCAATTCAGATAAAAAGATTTATAAAATGTGTACATCGTTATACTCAATTTTTCTTGCATGCACATGTACATGCATCAAGGTATAAAATTATGTAATGTGCGTGATTATCAGCATAGGTACAGTATATATACACAGCGTTAATTGGTCTGTTATGCAGAGGTTTCCAAACTTTTAAGAACAGGTACCCCTTTATTGTTTCTAAGCATAGCTCTCAGTAGTTGAAGTACTACAGGCGCCAATTCATACCCCCACCCCAGTAATGACTACGGATACCAATTCACCTTCCCCCTCCCCAGCAATGACTGTGGTTCACTTCCCCCTCCAATGACGTCACTGAATTGGTATACCAAATCAGCCACACCCTCCTGACCAATGGCAAGCCTCCAAATTGTCACGTGACCTGTCAATTATTTGTCCGTGTGTCTGTCTGTCTGTCTGTCTGTCTATCCCTCTCTTTGTATGTGTGTCCAACTGTATGTCTGTCCGTGTCTGTATGTCTAAATATATTGTTAATTAAGGACGAAAGACATGCCGCTGCCCGGCCGCCCCCCGCTGACACTCGTCTAACCAAATTCAACACCCACCAACGCTTGCGGCCGCCCACCCGCTGGCCCTCCCCTGACCAAATTCAATTTGACAGCGTCAACACCCCCCAACGTTTGTCTGATATGAACTTTATAATTAAAGATATAGGTGTGGTATACAATAGGTGCACGTAAAGGTGTGGTATGCCAAACGTATGAATGCAAAAATAGGTCCGGCACATAAATTTTACTGTAACAAGTGTATTTAGAAAATCAAAAACAGAACTTTACAACCATTGGTTCACATTTGAGATGTGCAAACACGCACACGCGAGAGGCGAATGTGTTAATTAGCAGAATTTTCAGAACTTTACAATCATAGGAACACATTTTTTGTGATGTGCAAACACGTGAGTGCGAGAAGCGAAGGTGACACTTAGCAGCATTTTCAGGACTTTACACCCATAGGAACACTTTTGAGATGTGCAGACACACACGCGCGATAGACGAAGGTGACACTTAGTCGAATTTTCAGAACTTTACAGTCATAGGTTAACATTTGAGATACGCAAACATGCACGTGCGAGAGGTGATGGTGTCACTTAGCAGCATTTTTTCAGAACTTTGCAGTTATAGAATCACATATGAGATGCGAAAACATGCGCGTGCGAGAGGCGAAGGTGACACTTAACAACATTTTTCAGAACTTTACAACCGTGTGATCACATTTAAGATGAGCAAACACGCACATGCGAGAGGCGAAGGTGACAATTCGAGGGTTGAGAATTATAAGACTCTATGTCCATTGCATTTTATAATATTATTGTCATGAAGCCTTATAATTCCCAGACCTCGTCTTAGCCACATTTTTCAGAACTTTACTCTATAATGTAAGTATTTGCATAGCCTTATGTATTGACTCACCTAGATGAAAAATTAGCAAACTTTAACATTTTTCAACTTTTCACCAAACATATCTTTAACGCAAGTAGTTGCATAACCATATGTATTGGCGCACACACGTGACAAATTTAACAAACTTTGAAATTGTTCGATTTTTCCAACAAATCTGTAACGTAAGCATTGTAAAACCTTAGGTATTGAATCACAAGGATGAAAAATTTAGCAAACTTAAAAAATTTCATTTTTCTGCGAACATTGAAAGCGTTTATAGGAGCAGTGGAAGTGGTGGTAGGAGCGTTGGGAGCAGTGGGAGCGGTGGTGGGAGCTGTGGGAGCGACAATGGGAGCGGTGGTAGTAGTAGGAGCGGTGTGGAGATGACTATGATGGTGGGAGCATACATACTTACTCACATAATTTCTTTAGTTCAACAACTTTTCACTTGCAGAATCATACAATTATTTCTTAGTTCCCAATTTCTTCACATCTTCAACTCACAATTCTTTCATTTTCCACTTTTGAATGATACAAGTGTACAATTCAACAGATACTTACTTACTTACTCTCATAATGTCTGCACTCCAACAACTTTGCACTTGTAAAATTCTACACATATTTCTAATTTCTTCATTCCTTCAACTCTTACTTTATACATATTTTAGCATCTCAATCATACAAATTCTACGCTTCCTTGCATACTTACTTACTTACTTACACACAAAATTTACTTACTTCATCAACTTTTAACATGTAGACCTACAAAGCTGCACATATTTCTCATTTCTTCACACCAACAATTCTTAATATTTACATATTTCAACATATCAATCGCACATTTCTACAATTTCACGTATACATACTTGCTCACTCACATAATTTCCACAATCCAACGGCTTTCACTGGTACAATCTTGCACCTATTTCTCATTTTTTCAAGCATTCGACTCTTACTTCTTGCATTTTTTCCCCATCAAATCAGTCGTACAATTCTTCAATTCCTATGCTACTTACTTGCTTACTCAAATAAATTCTGCACATCATAACCTTTACACACGCGCATATTTCCCATTTTCTCATTGCTTCAATCTTTCGACTCTTACTTCTTACATTTCTTTTTTCAACATCTCAGTCGCCCAATTCTACAATTCCTATGATGCTTACTCAAGTAATTGATATGTAAGCTTTACAAAGGTGTATATTTTTCATTTTCTCATTTCTTCATTCCCTCAGATCTTACTTCTTACATCTTTCAAATCCACAACCTCTCAATTCTACTATTCCAAATAGACTTACTTACTTCATGCATAGAACTCTTCACATACAAAATCATGCAAATGGTTCTCATTTCTTCAATTCTTCAACTCTAACCCTTAATTCGTACATGCTTCAACTCCACAATTCTGAAATTGTTCAATTACTTACTTCTTGAAGTAACAAAAATTGTAAAGTAAGAAGTTGAAGAGCCGAAAGAGATACAGTTTTCTATCATATCAAAGTGAAAAGTATAGGCAGCGTTGAATGTTTTATGATGGTATGCGGTAGAGTGGACTAAGCATAGGATTGTAAGCAGATGTTGGTGGTTGTGAAGGATGAGAATGAGTATGAGAAGGTGTAGGAGGAGAAGAAAGTTGTCATTTTCCCATTATCACCATTTTTTTTTTCACAAAGTTTCTAAATTCGCACATTTTCTGACATGAAAGGTTTCTAAGTTGGAAAATTTGATATGACATTGTGACTACAAATTTTTCTTCACAAATTTTCTAGGTGCATACATTTTCTGTCATAAAAAGTTTGTAAGTTCGTGAATTTGATACATGACTGCCAATTTTCTAAGTGCATACATTTTCTGTCATGAAAAGTTTCTAAGTTCGAGAATTTGATACATGAATGCCAATTTTTCTTCGCAAATTTTCTAAGCGCATACATTTTCTGACATGAAAAGTTTCTAAGTTCGAGAATTTGATACACGAATGTCAATTTTTCTTCGCAAATTTTCTAAGTGCATACATTTTCTGTCATGAAAAGTTTCTAAGTTCGAGAATTTGATACATGAATGCCAATTTGTCTTCGCAAATTTTCTAAGTGTATACATTTTCTGTCATAAAAAGTTTCGAAGTTCGAGAATTTGATACATGAATACCAATTTTTACCGCAAATTTTCTTAATGCTAACATTTTTTTGTCATTAAAAGTTTCTAAGTTCGAGAATTTGATACATGACTGCCAATTTTCTAAGTGCATACATTTTCTGTTACGAAAATTTCTAAGTTCGAAACTTAGATACATTTCCGCAAACTTTTCTTCACGTGAGGAGGAGTAGGAGGTGGAAGAAGGAGTATGAGGAAGAGGTGATGGGAGTGTAGGTTTCTTTAAATTGCTTCAAATAGGTTGTAGAATGTAGAGTATAATGATTTTGAGTTCTACGTATTCGAATTCATAATATGTAAGCCGAATATTTTAGAATGTATATTGGACATATGTGCAAAGTCATGTTTTGTATGAATTTTCAGCATTTACAAATGACAATTGTTGAATGAAACAAGTGATACTTAGCGTTCTGAATTGTTTCAATTACATTACTTTACAATACTTTGTACAGAATTGCAAATTTCGGATGCAGGAGATGATCAAGTATACAGCTCTTAGTCATCAACATTAAGTCTTTTAGTTTACAGACATAAATGTGAATTTAGCTGAGTCAGCAATATGTAAAAGACTAACAGTTCGCTATAGTAGAGTTCTCACATAGTGACACCAATACTTGAATGCTTGAAATGATGATGTTCACGTTTCTTAGATATAGGAATCTTATGCATTTTCGATGGTTAGACATATGCAATTTTTAGCTGAGTCATCAATTTAGCAAAAGTATACGTTCGAAGGAATAAAATACCAAGTTTGAAAGGTTCTATATGGTGAATCATACACCATTTTTAGCTAAATGTACGTCTTTGCAATTGCTGGCATTGACAATTTGATAGAATTTAACGTGAACGTCGGTTGCAATTATAAGTTTCACAAATATCTACCGCGTAAAAGCATTGACATGCTTAGGAATGCGTGGCTGGGCGACAAGACGACACGGACGTCGGTCGCTGCGGTCACAACAGCTCCGGCGGCGGCGGCGATGCTAGCGATCCGATCCGATCAGTCTTTGGTGCGAGGAATACGAACGATCGTGTGCAGCTTTATCTCATACTCCACTATTCATACTTTACAATTGCACACGATCGTCCGTCTTCCTCACACCAAAGACTGATCGGATCGAGATCGCAAGCACCGCCGCCGCCGCCGGAGCTGTTGTGTCCGCAGCGACAGACGACCGTGTCGCCTTGTCGCCCAGCCACGCATTCCTAAGCATGTCAATGCTTTTACGTGGTAGATATTTGTGAAACTTATAATTGCAACCGACGTTCACGTTAAATTCTATCAAATTGTCAATGCCAGCAATTGCAAAGACGTACATTTAGCTAAAAATGGTGTATGATTCACCATATAGAACCTTTCAAACTTGGTATTTTATTCCTTCGAACGTATACTTTTGCTAAATTGATGACTCAGCTAAAAATTGCATATGTCTAACCATCGAAAATGCATAAGATTCCTATATCTAAGAAACGTGAACATCATCATTTCAAGCATTCAAGTATTGGTGTCACTATGTGAGAACTCTACTATAGCGAACTGTTAGTCTTTTACATATTGCTGACTCAGCTAAATTCACATTTATGTCTGTAAACTAAAAGACTTAATGTTGATGACTAAGAGCTGTATACTTGATCATCTCCTGCATCCGAAATTTGCAATTCTGTACAAAGTATTGTAAAGTAATGTAATTGAAACAATTCAGAACGCTAAGTATCACTTGTTTCATTCAACAATTGTCATTTGTAAATGCTGAAAATTCATACAAAACATGACTTTGCACATATGTCCAATATACATTCTAAAATATTCGGCTTACATATTATGAATTCGAATACGTAGAACTCAAAATCATTATACTCTACATTCTACAACCTATTTGAAGCAATTTAAAGAAACCTACACTCCCATCACCTCTTCCTCATACTCCTTCTTCCACCTCCTACTCCTCCTCACGTGAAGAAAAGTTTGCGGAAATGTATCTAAGTTTCGAACTTAGAAATTTTCGTAACAGAAAATGTATGCACTTAGAAAATTGGCAGTCATGTATCAAATTCTCGAACTTAGAAACTTTTAATGACAAAAAAATGTTAGCATTAAGAAAATTTGCGGTAAAAATTGGTATTCATGTATCAAATTCTCGAACTTCGAAACTTTTTATGACAGAAAATGTATACACTTAGAAAATTTGCGAAGACAAATTGGCATTCATGTATCAAATTCTCGAACTTAGAAACTTTTCATGACAGAAAATGTATGCACTTAGAAAATTTGCGAAGAAAAATTGACATTCGTGTATCAAATTCTCGAACTTAGAAACTTTTCATGTCAGAAAATGTATGCGCTTAGAAAATTTGCGAAGAAAAATTGGCATTCATGTATCAAATTCTCGAACTTAGAAACTTTTCATGACAGAAAATGTATGCACTTAGAAAATTGGCAGTCATGTATCAAATTCACGAACTTACAAACTTTTTATGACAGAAAATGTATGCACCTAGAAAATTTGTGAAGAAAAATTTGTAGTCACAATGTCATATCAAATTTTCCAACTTAGAAACCTTTCATGTCAGAAAATGTGCGAATTTAGAAACTTTGTGAAAAAAAAAAATGGTGATAATGGGAAAATGACAACTTTCTTCTCCTCCTACACCTTCTCATACTCATTCTCATCCTTCACAACCACCAACATCTGCTTACAATCCTATGCTTAGTCCACTCTACCGCATACCATCATAAAACATTCAACGCTGCCTATACTTTTCACTTTGATATGATAGAAAACTGTATCTCTTTCGGCTCTTCAACTTCTTACTTTACAATTTTTGTTACTTCAAGAAGTAAGTAATTGAACAATTTCAGAATTGTGGAGTTGAAGCATGTACGAATTAAGGGTTAGAGTTGAAGAATTGAAGAAATGAGAACCATTTGCATGATTTTGTATGTGAAGAGTTCTATGCATGAAGTAAGTAAGTCTATTTGGAATAGTAGAATTGAGAGGTTGTGGATTTGAAAGATGTAAGAAGTAAGATCTGAGGGAATGAAGAAATGAGAAAATGAAAAATATACACCTTTGTAAAGCTTACATATCAATTACTTGAGTAAGCATCATAGGAATTGTAGAATTGGGCGACTGAGATGTTGAAAAAAGAAATGTAAGAAGTAAGAGTCGAAAGATTGAAGCAATGAGAAAATGGGAAATATGCGCGTGTGTAAAGGTTATGATGTGCAGAATTTATTTGAGTAAGCAAGTAAGTAGCATAGGAATTGAAGAATTGTACGACTGATTTGATGGGGAAAAAATGCAAGAAGTAAGAGTCGAATGCTTGAAAAAATGAGAAATAGGTGCAAGATTGTACCAGTGAAAGCCGTTGGATTGTGGAAATTATGTGAGTGAGCAAGTATGTATACGTGAAATTGTAGAAATGTGCGATTGATATGTTGAAATATGTAAATATTAAGAATTGTTGGTGTGAAGAAATGAGAAATATGTGCAGCTTTGTAGGTCTACATGTTAAAAGTTGATGAAGTAAGTAAATTTTGTGTGTAAGTAAGTAAGTAAGTATGCAAGGAAGCGTAGAATTTGTATGATTGAGATGCTAAAATATGTATAAAGTAAGAGTTGAAGGAATGAAGAAATTAGAAATATGTGTAGAATTTTACAAGTGCAAAGTTGTTGGAGTGCAGACATTATGAGAGTAAGTAAGTAAGTATCTGTTGAATTGTACACTTGTATCATTCAAAAGTGGAAAATGAAAGAATTGTGAGTTGAAGATGTGAAGAAATTGGGAACTAAGAAATAATTGTATGATTCTGCAAGTGAAAAGTTGTTGAACTAAAGAAATTATGTGAGTAAGTATGTATGCTCCCACCATCATAGTCATCTCCACACCGCTCCTACTACTACCACCGCTCCCATTGTCGCTCCCACAGCTCCCACCACCGCTCCCACTGCTCCCAACGCTCCTACCACCACTTCCACTGCTCCTATAAACGCTTTCAATGTTCGCAGAAAAATGAAATTTTTTAAGTTTGCTAAATTTTTCATCCTTGTGATTCAATACCTAAGGTTTTACAATGCTTACGTTACAGATTTGTTGGAAAAATCGAACAATTTCAAAGTTTGTTAAATTTGTCACGTGTGTGCGCCAATACATATGGTTATGCAACTACTTGCGTTAAAGATATGTTTGGTGAAAAGTTGAAAAATGTTAAAGTTTGCTAATTTTTCATCTAGGTGAGTCAATACATAAGGCTATGCAAATACTTACATTATAGAGTAAAGTTCTGAAAAATGTGGCTAAGACGAGGTCTGGGAATTATAAGGCTTCATGACAATAATATTATAAAATGCAATGGACATAGAGTCTTATAATTCTCAACCCTCGAATTGTCACCTTCGCCTCTCGCATGTGCGTGTTTGCTCATCTTAAATGTGATCACACGGTTGTAAAGTTCTGAAAAATGTTGTTAAGTGTCACCTTCGCCTCTCGCACGCGCATGTTTTCGCATCTCATATGTGATTCTATAACTGCAAAGTTCTGAAAAAATGCTGCTAAGTGACACCATCACCTCTCGCACGTGCATGTTTGCGTATCTCAAATGTTAACCTATGACTGTAAAGTTCTGAAAATTCGACTAAGTGTCACCTTCGTCTATCGCGCGTGTGTGTCTGCACATCTCAAAAGTGTTCCTATGGGTGTAAAGTCCTGAAAATGCTGCTAAGTGTCACCTTCGCTTCTCGCACTCACGTGTTTGCACATCACAAAAAATGTGTTCCTATGATTGTAAAGTTCTGAAAATTCTGCTAATTAACACATTCGCCTCTCGCGTGTGCGTGTTTGCACATCTCAAATGTGAACCAATGGTTGTAAAGTTCTGTTTTTGATTTTCTAAATACACTTGTTACAGTAAAATTTATGTGCCGGACCTATTTTTGCATTCATACGTTTGGCATACCACACCTTTACGTGCACCTATTGTATACCACACCTATATCTTTAATTATAAAGTTCATATCAGACAAACGTTGGGGGGTGTTGACGCTGTCAAATTGAATTTGGTCAGGGGAGGGCCAGCGGGTGGGCGGCCGCAAGCGTTGGTGGGTGTTGAATTTGGTTAGACGAGTGTCAGCGGGGGGCGGCCGGGCAGCGGCATGTCTTTCGTCCTTAATTAACAATATATTTAGACATACAGACACGGACAGACATACAGTTGGACACACATACAAAGAGAGGGATAGACAGACAGACAGACAGACAGACACACGGACAAATAATTGACAGGTCACGTGACAATTTGGAGGCTTGCCATTGGTCAGGAGGGTGTGGCTGATTTGGTATACCAATTCAGTGACGTCATTGGAGGGGGAAGTGAACCACAGTCATTGCTGGGGAGGGGGAAGGTGAATTGGTATCCGTAGTCATTACTGGGGTGGGGGTATGAATTGGCGCCTGTAGTACTTCAACTACTGCTCTCAGACCCAAGTATTTTTTAAGAATAAAATTTATTAATTAAAATATGAGCAGAATGGCATTCTTTTGCGACCCCTCGTATCCCACACGAACCCCAGTTTGGAGGCCTCTGCTATAACGGATCATGCGACAAGAAAAGATACTAGAAAGAAACTATATACGTTATGAGTCAATTCGTTCACAGTTCTTGATGAATCAGGCCTAGTTAAGATAATTATTGATTTCCTGTAGAGAAGTGCGCTTAGGTTGTGCTACTCCTTTATGCACGATCCTGTCAAAAACGTATTTGCCAGTCACTTTTTAGTTATTGTTATTTTATTTTAAATATAACTTTATCATTTTAATTAAATAAATTTCAGTATATTCTTTCTCTAGAAATAGTCTTTTCCTTGGGATTATTGCGTTTCCTTTGGAATCATCGTTTTGTATTATTATTATTTAATGCATAAATTGGAGTCAATGTTTTATAGCGTACATTATTTTGGTTTGTTTATAGAGTCTTTGCTGGGTTTTGCTTTACTTCTTTTTTTCTTTAAAGCTATTGTTTCCTTTGGAGTTGTTATTTTCTTTGAAGTTATTTTTTCTTTAGATCTATCGTTTTCGTGGAGTCATTTTCCTGGTAGGTATTGTTTCCCTCGGAGTCATTATTTTCTTTGGAGCTATTTTCTTTTGAGTTACTTTTTTCTTGTGTGATTCCAATTTCTTTGGAATCACTGTTCTCCTGTGATATAGTAGTTTCTGTGGAATCATTGTTTTCTCTGGATTCATTATGCTCTGTAGAGTCTTCTGTAGAGTGACTTTCATTCTGTTCGCTTTCGTTTCGCTTCTCCAAGTGACATCTTTGACAGCACTGTTCTCCAAGTGTTTTGCACTGGCTGCTGTTAATTTTCACGCAATCTGGCAGCTTGTCTCCGTATTCACATCCTGAAACATGATAAGTATAATAAAATCAGGTTTGTTTTGCTCCTGCATTAGAATGCGGTCGATCAGAAACTCCTCAATGTCACTCATTCATTCATTCATTCTGCTTAATGACAACGTATACTGTCAAAACCGCGCGCACAAAATCGCGCATATCAAAACCGCGCACGTTCAAAACCGCGCACGATCATAATCGCGGCTATCATAACCGCGCAATGATACGCACAAGCAATTAATCGCTCACTTTCTCGTCTTCAGCATTTCAATTTAATTGTTCGACAATCAAGCATTTTTATGCTGTGCGTTGCAATTAAATAATTTCTACTTATTACTTTCATGTTGAATGTAAAAGTTTGATACGTTTTGATTGCTGCAAAAAAGTGTTTGCCTAAATTCATTTATTCATTCGGACATTTATGCAGAGCTTCTTCAAGAAAAAACTACTCAGAGGCGCTCCCGACTCCAGCGCGCCCAAAAAGAACAGTTTTAAGTTTAGTAAGGAAGGATCCTGGTAGAGTCCCAGGGTGTAGGCATAGTTCAAAAGAAAGGCCATTCCAGACCACCTGGCCAACCACAGAAAAGGCTTGATTCTTCATGGTAGTAGTACGAGCAAAAGGAACTAAGTGGACTCCCTTATCAGCAGAGCGTAGCTGACGACGTCCTTGGATACCCAGTGTAAGGAGACCAAACTGATAGAAGTGCAGAACGACCTCGAAGAGAGACGCACACAATGACGAGGTAGAAAAACAGAAAGAGAGAAAGAGAAGCAAAGGGTGGGGAAAAAACTGAAGTTTTTTTTACAATAGTTATCTTGGCCAGAATTAAGAAATCTTTAATGGGCATTGTAATTAAATTTTGTTATAAATGAAAGTGGTTTGGAAAAGTTGCCGGGTCTGACTTTGGCGGACGGGCCGACGCCTTTGACCCGAGTAATTAATTTTGCTCAAAATTTCACAAATTCCACCTAGTCTTGGCACCTGGCGACCATTTTTGTCATTTGCAACTGATTTTTGGTAAATAGCAGGTCTCGAAAATCCGAACCGACCCGGCTCACTTTCAGCCCTGGTGTAAGGCTGCATACTGTGCATAGCTCTCGGAGGTAGATTGGGGCGAAGCCCTGACAGCATCGCCATACCAATACAGCTATCTCAGTACGCTGGCGAATAGCGATCCAGTGAAGTACCTCAAGTATGTAGTTTGAGACATGACTATAATTATTTAGGGATTTCCCAATTAGGCGCGCCGCAGAGCGCAACACCCGGTCAAGACAAGTCAATTTGCTGGATTGGAGGCCAAAGTAGAGCGAAGAGCAATAGTCAATGCGAGATGTAACGAAGGAATGCACTAAAGTAAGAGTAGCAGCAGACGTAAGAGAACGGATGACAGTGCTTTTAGAGCATCCAAAGTCCCGCTCATTATCCGAACCGCTTCGATAGCATTAGAAGGGAGGCAATGAGTGTAAGGCTGCATACTGCTTACCAGACACCGCATGAGCCGTTAGGAGTGTGACAAGACCTGGTGTAGATAATATAAAGTATGGGACAAGGACTAAACCCTGGGGTAGACCATCTTGTGCAGGCGCGGGGTCTCAGGAGATTAAGGACCTAGAAGAACCGAGGACCACACAGAGTTCATGAAAAAAATCTATCCATTTGTAAAATGCACCAGACAAACCAAACGAAGCACTGAACCGCTCTAACAAAATCTCGTGGTCTACAGTGTCAAAGGCAGCAAAAATGGAAGTTGGATTGATGAAATTAATCCTTTGTATGCAATTAGAATCTAGATTGAAAGAAATTACTGTTCCCCTAAATCAGGGGTGTCAAAGAGCTGGCCCGCGGGCCATTTCTGGCCCGCCGACGATTTTTTTCTGGCCCGCGGAGCCTTCCCTAAAGATTACAAAATTGGAGGATGAAAGTTCATTTTTTTAATTTTACAGTTACATGGAAGTTTTTTTCTTACTGACGTCACTTTCGCTCAGACGTACACTCGCACATCTCTTTGTAGACTGTGTAAAGTGTGTATCTGTGGTTTCCGGTTGGTTGTCTGTTGACACAATTATGAAAGTTACGAAACACTTATAGCCTAGGCCTACTATTTAAAGTGTTGTCAAAATTGAATAAGAAGCGAAAGTGGACATTTTCACGATGTTTCAATGGATATGTATTTTTTTGTTGAATACAACAGTTATCCAGTATAGGGCTATGTTCATGGGCGCCCGCAGAAATTTTTGCAGGAGGGGGCAAAACACGATGGTCAACGTTAAAACATTTTTAGGTGGAGGTAAACAAAAAAGCAAAGCGGGGAGTTAAGAACATGCATGGGTATTTTTCACAGAGGTTCTTGATGTAAATTTCTCAGTTATACTTTAAAAAATAATTTCTAATATGAATTTTTCTTTTTGCAAGGAAATTTGTTAAAAAATCGAAGAGTATTAGTTAAAAGTAGGCTTTTCAATTCTCTAATGCGAAGAAATTTGTTATAGACCCCAAAAGTAGTAGTGAGAAAAGTAGGTTTCAATTTTCCAGGGAGGGGGCAAGTGCCCCCCCCTTGCCCCTATGTGCGGGCGCCCATGCCTATGTTTGATTTGTCATGAAAACGTTAGCGTTGTGCAGGGATAGGCCTACAAGACTTAAACTTAAGGTGATAATTTTTTATTGCAATGCCTAGATTTAATGACCTTAGGCTTAGGCCAAAAGCTTTACGAGTTCTATGTCATGTCCAAGACTGATAATGAAAATCAAAATTAAGATTTTATAAGCCTCCCTATTTGACTGTTTTGTATGCTAAAGATTGCACCATTTGAGATTTACTTATACAAAAATTTTCTGGGAATTTGCTGACCAAGCCTGGAGCTCCCTCTCAGATCACTAATTCACTATACCCAATTTTGCTCAGGAGCTTCGACACCCTGGCCCGCCACTTGTTGGAAGATGTTCATTCTGGCCCGCCACTCAAAAAGGTTTGACACCCCTGCCCTAAATGGATGAAACTAAGTTTTACTCAAATAGAGCTGGGTTGATGGAATACGTTTTACCTAAATCGAAATGGATGTGATTAGCAATGTTTATCTATAATAATGGAAGTTGAATTGATGAAAATAATTAATTCAACATAAAAAATCGAACTTCAACGGATGCGCGGTTATGATCGCGTGCGGTTTTGACACGCGCGGTTTTGGTAATAGACCAATTACAATAACGCATTATTAACCTTCCACCTAAGTAACCAAACACTGCAATCTGGCATACTCAATGGTTATCGCAGAAACAAAAGTGTGCACTTCGAGGCTAAGGTTTCTTACGTACGGTAGGAGAAATGGTAGGCCTACTCCAACAAGAAAATAGAAAGTGATAGGCCTACATACACACAATAATAACCATTGTGGATGGACTTCTAGTGTAAATAACGTATACAGTATACAGAGAGAAAGATTTTTTATTATAGTCGCAGCTTGGTCATTGGTCAATTCTGCATTGAGTTATATTTTTATTATAAGCAATAGATTTAGAGCTGATTTGAATTGTGTGGGTTTAACTGGTTTCCTGATTATATGAGTGGAATCGTGTAAAATTTAAGAGATTGTAATTGAGAAAGATAGCGAAAGAAGGTATTAAAGAGATTAAGAAGTAAGGAACTGCAGGGCAAGATTGGGAAATGATGAGCATGAGAATTTATTTATTTATATTTTATGACAGAGTAAAAAGTACCTGGAGGGCCAGTAGCAAATTGCATGCATTTGCCACAACAGATCGTCTGAACTCCTGGAATGTAGCAGTCGCTTGGTTTCAGGAGCATGCATTTTACTGAACAGTCTCGACAGGTTGTCGACACTACAGATGAACATAAATTTAAAACATATTGACATTATTAACGTCTCGGAAGACTTTTTAGGATGAGTGCACATATCAATAGCCTAGATTTTTTTTATTAATATAGAGAGTGGAGAAATCAATAATTAAATTGCCTATATCTTTGTAAAAATTTAAATTGTCAACTTCTGTTCGTGACCTAGGTGTCACTTCTGACTGCTCACTGACATTCTCAGCACATGTTACCAACCTTACACGCTCCTCTTACTTTCACCTCCGTCATCTCAAGGCCATTCGCAGATTTGTCTCCCTTTCAACCATGACATTCATAGTCCATGCATTTGTCTGTTCCAGAATTGATTACTGTACAATGTAATTCTCTTCTTATTGGTCTTCCAAAGGTTCGTTTATCTCCCGTTCAATCTGTCCTTAATGCTGCTGCTCGATTAATTGCTCACCTTCCTAAGCACTCTCATATATGCAATCGACTACACTGGCTTCCTCTCTCTGTCAAGCAGAAGTAGAGCAGTGATGTAATTCTCTTCTTATTGGTCTTCCAAAGGTTCGTTTATCTCCCATTCAATCTGTCCTTAATGCTGCTGCTCGATTGATTGCTCGCCTTGTTAAGTACTCTCATATATCATCTTTTATGATCAGCCAACTACACTGGCTTCCTCTCTCTGACCGCATACAATATAAAGTCCTTTCTCTGGTACTCAAATCCAAACTGGGTCTTGCACCAAAATATCTCAGTGATCTCATTCGTTTTCCTCTTTCTGCATCTTCTCATCAACCTCTCCATTCTCTGAAAAGGGCTGACTTGTTTGTTCCACGAGCTAGGACCACTATTGCTCAAACTCGATCCTTTACCATCACTGGGCCCTCCTTATGGAATTCTCTTCCTTCCACTCTGCGTGGGACTCTACTTTCTGGATCCCTATCTTATCTTCTTAAGACCTAATATTTTTTTTATCTAGGGGCTATCGCACTGGGAGCGCTACTGAATGGCCTCGGCTGTGAGCGGCGTTATAGAAATTACTAGGGCTGTTGTTCGATTAAAAATTTTAATCGAAATTAATCGCGCGATTAATTTTTTTAATCGCAATTAATGGCAAATTAATCGCAATACATTTCCGTCAAATATATTAATCCTGCTTTTTTTTAAGGATCCTGAAGTATAAAATTTTAATGACTGAATGCATTCTTTCTATTGCAAGCATATTCAATAACCTTTGGCTTTGGACTATTTGAATTTCTGCATTTAGTTTACTGACCAGTTTTGTATGACAGACAGAATTGAAACACTGTTCAAATCAGTCAACTGCTCAAAATCGTTTATTTTTTCATTCCAGCCACCTTTAATTACATGTGAAAATTAGACAACCGTTTTCTGACTATCAAAATAAATTATTTATTCAGCCAATTGTAGGCCTATATGCAGACCTGTTTATTTGCATTGGTCGGTTCAGAGGATGCTCAGATTATTAGTTAACAATAGTAGGCCTACTATATTGAACCTCATTAGTTAGACACAATTTTTCACAAGAGGTTGCGGTTCTTGCCTAACCGCGTCTCAGTTGTCCTTCTGTAGGCTAAACATTTATCATTTGAAACCTGGATCCATTGGTCTTGCCATCTCTTGAAGTTCAACCAACGTAGTCTGACGGGGTGAGAAAACAGACTTAGTGGATGATGCGATGCGGCCGATGTCGACGGCTCATCGTTAGCGTTTAACGCGTGTTTTGCATGGTTCGCATGATGATCTTCGTTTAATTATAAAAGAGACAAGTCCAGGTGACACACCGCACCCAGTTACACGTCAAAGCACATTAAAAATCGTCAATGGCGAAAATATTGTGAACATAACAATGTCTGTCATTAATTGGAAGCAAAGAGAACCCTCGGAATAAAGTTTTTATCATCCTTAATTTGTAGAACAAAAAGATGGGATCTAGGGCGTAAGTTAGGTGATAACTGAGCAAAGATTCGCTAAGATAATACTCAATTTTTTGGAATATTTGCCAAAGAATGTATCACTAGTTTTAAGTAAGAGCCTTCCGTTTAAAACGAGTTTTTCTGCCTCTGATTCAATTTTAATCAGATAGCCTATATTTAACGCGTGCGATTAACGCGTTAAAAATTTTAATCGCACAATTTTTTAACGCGGGTATCGCACGCGTTAACGCGATTAAATCAACAGCCCTAGAAATGACTAATTACATTACATTACATCTTTGGACTGATTAGTTGACTATTTCGGCATGTTATAACTTGTGAGTTCTCTAGCTGCACCAAAATGTTTTTTAAAGTCTACTTTCGATTTCGGTGCGCACCTGACCTTACTTCTCTATGCGTAATTGTGGATTTTGTGTATGCCAACGTATCCAGGGGCCCAAGGTGACCTACTTTCTCCCATAATCACACAACTGGACCGCCCTGCTAAAGAAAGATGTGATCCACTCAAGTGGACGGCCAGAGAGTCCAAAAGAGATAGAGTGGCGTTTAATTAATATTTCGTGATCGACCGTGTCACATGCTGCACTAACGTCAAAAGGGCTTGTAGGGTCATCCACCCACCCCCATCTATGGCACCTTAGCAATCAGCTAGCAAGTGGAGCAACTGCGCCTCAGTGGAATGGCCCATGCGAAAACTCGACTGATATTTTGGAACTAAGTTGTTAGTGCTTAAGTAAGTTATAATTTGTTCCGACACAATCTTTTCGATTTTTCTCTGGTGGTGGTGGTGTGGTCGTGGTAGTGGTGGTGGTTGTGGTAGTGGTAGTGTAATGGTACGGTAGTAGTAGCAGTGGTGGTGGTGGTGGGAGTGGTAGTGGGAGTAGTAGCGGCGGTAGCGGCAGCAGCAGCAGCCGAGGCAGCATCAGCTGCAGGGTGAGAATTGCCGGGGGTTTGGGGGTTTCAACCTCCAGTCTTTCTTAGAGCCCCATGTTAAAGTATGTTTTTACACCCCAATTCTAAGTGCTTAATGGTCCAACCCCCCGCCTCCCAGTTATTTTTCCACAATTCTCACACTGAGCATCTGTGACTGGAATTATGTCGCGAACCATGATAGCCTTTAATTATCATTGCCTTATTGCACCTCGTTTATGTTTTCTCGCTTTTGTGAGTCTCTCAGACATTGAGCTCAATTATAGGCTGCAACACATCCAAAATTCCTTAGCTGACCTATTGTTCTACATGTCCCAAAACCAAAGTTCTCCATTCATACTTAATCAGCAGCACTGGCTTCCCCTTGACTTCAGGATACAATTTAAATTGGCCTGTTAGACCTGCAAATCCCTTAGCACCCGAACACGTCCTTAACAACTAACTAACACCTAACGTCCTCGTTACCTACGATCCTGAATTACGGTTCTTTTCATTCATCCTCGATGCTTAGCAATAATTATTATGAGCCTCTGTGTATTCCATGCCTCCACCCCTCCCAGACTTCAATGAATGGAATCGACTTTTGCCCTGACTTCGTTGATCAAATTGACTCTCAGACACAGGATTATCTTGCGCCATCGTCCCCTGACGGTTGACTGCGCCTCAGATTCACAGTTTGGTGTGACGTTGTATGCGTTACATATTTATTTATACATGTATGTTTATCTAAATTTAATAATAGTAACTATTATTATTGTCGTATTCACGCTAATATTAGTTTTACTAATTATTTAATTATAATAAAATTAGTAACTTAACAATTGTTACCAGCTGCAGTGGTGTGGTAGAAGTAGTAGTGGTAGTGGTGGTGGCGGCGGGGTAGTAGCAGTAGTAGTAGTAGCAGCAGCAGCAGTAGTAGTAGTTGTACTAGTTGTTGTTGTAATTGCACTTGTAATAATTATAGTAATAATATTGAAAATAATAATAGTGATAGTCATAATAAATCCTCATTACATCCGATGTAAATCAGTTTGGCCAAATCTCAGATGTGAAGCAGCAAAGTTGAACTGAGGACCGCAGTGCTTTCAATAATGCGAAAAAATTTCGACAGCACATTCTGTGATTAGGCTAGACCTACGCCTACAAGTGTGAGTCAGTATCACACAGGAAATTTCCCTTTAAAGAGGATGATTCATAAAGCGCTTTCGCAGCGAGGTGGCCGATGACAGCGCAAGACCATAATTATGATTGTATAGATTTTTCAGAGTTGTCAGAGGTAGGCCTATTGATGTCCATGCCTTACAAAGCCGACGTTTCAAGGTGTTCAGTGTCTGGGTTTCGGGTTCGGCATAAACAGTTGGATTAACAAAACCTCATAATCATTCCAAATAAAACTTCAGTCACTTCGACTTATTACATCAATGAGATACAGGAGAAAGAGGTCAAACCCGCATTCCAGCGAAGTGCAGTAGCCTATGCACTCAGTTCACAGCCACAAAAATGCTTCGTAATAACGGCGAAGGATTATTTCAACAGGACGGTGCACGACTGCACGTGCACACACATCAAAGGCCTCAGTCGAATGGTTGAAGAAGAATATCAATGGATAGCATACATCTTACCGAAGGACTGGTCGCCTAATTCGCCGGATTTGTCAAAAATGGAAAATGTTTGGAGTATTATGGCAGCAACTGTTTATGCCGATACTGAACCCCAAACGACCTTAAAACGTCGGCTTTGTAAGGCATGGACATCAATAGGCCTACCTCTGACAACTCTGAAAAATCTATTTGCTCGATGACTAATCGACTTGAGGCTGTGTATAACATATATTTGTCTGCATTCAAAATCGTTCACGACCTATCGAGACACCCTATACTAAGCTCTTCTTAGACATAAATTGCAATCAAGATTCCAAACCTCGTGTGAAAAGAGTCATCTTTGTTGTGGGAGCTGAAGAGGAAATTTTTGAAGTATCCGAATTCAATGACCGACTTGTAGATGGCTTCTCATTCGAAAAGACGCTGCTTGTTTCACCGACTGGAGAGGAGGTCGAAGGACTAGGCCATGACGTCATTTTAGTAGTGTACGTTGAAGAAGAACCCCCAGCAGTTGACGCACGTGTCGATGCCTTTAGAGTAGATCGAACACTGTCCGATAAACCAGTTGACGAAGCTAGACTCGTGATAAAAGACGAATTGCTATATAGAGTCACATTATTTCCCAAATCGAAATCCGTTTCGAAACCTGAGAAGTTGATTTCATTCCTGGTCGAACTCAATCCAGTCGACGAAGCCGTTCTCTCGGTAGTTGTGCTGGGGACAACCGCTGCTTGCTGAGCGTTCGCTTCAGCAAACAACGCAACCGTAGTTTCGTCGGACTTGATGGTGCCAATGACAGACGTGGTTTGTTCTGTGGCGGTCGGTGTAGCAGTCGACGAAGATGTAGTCGTTTCGTCGGTCTTGGTGGTGCCAATGACAGACGTCGTTTGTTCTGTGGCGGTCGGTGTAGAAATCGACAAAGATGTAGTCGTTTCGTCGGTCTTGGTGGTGTCAATGACAGACGTCGTTTGTTCTGTGGCGGTCGGTGTAGTAGTCGACGAAGATGTAGTCGTTTCTTCGGTCTTGGTGGTGTCAATGACAGACGTCGTTTGTTCTGTGGCGGTCGGTGTAGCAGTCGACGAAGATGTAGTCGTTTCGTCGGTCTTGGTGGTGCCAATGACAGACGTCGTTTGTTCTGTGGCGGTCGGTGTAGCAGTCGACGAAGATGTCGTTTCGTCGGTCTTTGTGGTGCCACTGACAGACGTCGTTTGTTTTGTGGCGGTCGGTGTAGCAGTTGACGAAGATGTAGTCGTTTCGTCGGTCTTGGTGGTGCCAGGGACAGACGTCGTTTGTTCTGTGGCGGTCGGTGTAGCAGTTGACGAAGATGTAGTCGTTTCGTCGATCTTGGTGGTGCCAATGACAGACGTCGTGTGTTCTGTGGAGGTCGGTGTTGCAGTCGACGAAGACAAGGTTTCCATGGTCTTGGTTGTGCCTAGGACAACCGTTGTTTCATCAGTGGTCAATTTCCCGGGCCAGGATTCTGGTTTTTTTTCGTCATCTTCGCAGGCGATATCCGTTTGATTATCGGTCGATTGGTCAGATTGAGTGGAAGTAAAAGTTTTCTCTGTCGCGGTGCTGCCAAGGACAACCGTTGTTTGATCGCCAGTCTCTTCGTCGGGCGTTGTAGTTTCTTCTTCCGAGCAGTCGACATCAGTTGTTTCCTCATTTGTTGGTGGGTATGTCGACGATGCCTTCGTTGTTTCCTTAGTCGTGGTGCCACCAAGGACAGCCGTTGTTTGATCGCCAGTCTCTTCAGCGGGCGAGGATTCTGTTGTAGTTTCTTCTTCGGAGCAGTCGAGATCAGTTGTTTCCTCATTTGTTGGTGGGTATGTCGACGATGCCTCCGTTGTTTCCTTAGTCGTGGTGCCACCAAGGACAGCCGTTGTTTGATCGCCAGTCTCTTCAGCGGGCGAGGAATCTGTTGTAGTTTCTTCTTCCGAGCAGTCGACATCAGTTGTTTCTTCATTTGTTGGTGGGTATGTCGACGATGCCTCCGTTGTCTTCTTAGTCGTGGTGCCACCAAGGACAGCCGTTGTTTGATCGCCAGTCTCTTCGTCGGGCGTTGTAGTTTCTTCTTCCGAGCAGTCGACATCAGTTGTTTCCTCATTTGTTGGTGGGTATGTCGACGATGCCTCCGTTGTTTCCTTAGTCGTGGTGCCACCAAGGACAGCCGTTGTTTGATCGCCAGTCTCTTCGGCGGGCGAGGAATCTGTTGTAGTTTCTGCTTCAGAGCAGTCGACATCAGTTGTTTCCTCATTTGTTGGTGGGTATGTCGACGATGCCTTCGTTGTTTCCTTAGTCGTGGTGCCACCAAGGACAGCCGTTGTTTGATCGCCAGTCTCTTCAGCGGGCGTTGTAGTTTCTTCTTCCGAGCAGTCGACATCAGTTGTTTCCTCATTTGTTGGTGGGTATGTCGACGATGCCTTCGTTGTTTCCTTAGTCGTGGTGCCACCAAGGACAGCCGTTGTTTGATCGCCAGTCTCTTCGTCGGGCGTTGTAGTTTCTTCTTCCGAGCAGTCGACATCAGTTGTTTCCTCATTTGTTGGTGGGTATGTCGACGATGCCTCCGTTGTCTTCTTAGTCGTGGTGCCACCAAGGACAGCCGTTGTTTGATCGCCAGTCTCTTCGTCGGGCGTTGTAGTTTCTTCTTCCGAGCAGTCGACATCAGTTGTTTCCTCATTTGTTGGTGGGTATGTCGACGATGCCTTCGTTGTTTCCTTAGTCGTGGTGCCACCAAGGACAGCCGTTGTTTGCTCGCCAGTCTCTTCGTCGGGCGTTGTAGTTTCTTCTTCCGAGCAGTCGACATCAGTTGTTTCCTCATCGGTTGGTGGGTATGTCGACGATGCCTTCGTTGTTTCCTTAGTCGTGGTTCCACCAAGGACAGCCGTTGTTTGATCGCCAGTCTCTTCGTCGGGCGTTGTAGTTTCTTCTTCCGAGCAGTCGACATCAGTTGTTTCCTCATCGGTTGGTCGGTATGTCGACGATGCCTTCGTTGTTTCCTTAGTCGTGGTTCCACCAAGGACAGCCGTTGTTTGATCGCCAGTCTCTTCGTCGGGCGTTGTAGTTTCTTCTTCCGAGCAATCGACATCAGTTGTTTCCTCATTTGTTGGTGGGTATGTCGACGATGCCTTCGTTGTTTCCTTAGTCGTGGTGCCACCAAGGACAGCCGTTGTTTGCTCGCCAGTCTTTTCGTCGGGCGTTGTAGTTTCTTCTTCCGAGCAGTCGACATCAGTTGTTTCCTCATCGGTTGGGGGGTATGTCGACGATGCCTTCGTTGTTTCCTTAGTCGTGGTGCCACCAAGGACAGCCGTTGTTTGATCGCCAGTCTCTTCAGCGGGCGTTGTAGTTTCTTCTTCCGAGCAGTCGACATCAGTTGTGTCCTCATTTGTTGGTGGGTATGTCGACGATGCCTTCGTTGTTTCCTTAGTCGTGGTGCCACCAAGGACAGCCGTTGTTTGATCGCCAGTCTCTTCATCGGGCGTTGTAGTTTCTTCTTCCGAGCAGTCGACATCAGTTGTTTCCTCATTTGTTGGTGGGTATGTCGACGATGCCTCCGTTGTCTTCTTAGTCGTGGTGCCACCAAGGACAGCCGTTGTTTGATCGCCAGTCTCTTCGTCGGGCGTTGTAGTTTCTTCTTCCGAGCAGTCGACATCAGTTGTTTCCTCATTTGTTGGTGGGTATGTCGACGATGCCTTCGTTGTTTCCTTAGTCGTGGTGCCACCAAGGACAGCCGTTGTTTGCTCGCCAGTCTCTTCGTCGGGCGTTGTAGTTTCTTCTTCCGAGCAGTCGACATCAGTTGTTTCCTCATCGGTTGGTGGGTATGTCGACGATGCCTTCGTTGTTTCCTTAGTCGTGGTTCCACCAAGGACAGCCGTTGTTTGATCGCCAGTCTCTTCGTCGGGCGTTGTAGTTTCTTCTTCCGAGCAGTCGACATCAGTTGTTTCCTCATTTGTTGTTGGGTATGTCGACGATGCCTTCGTTGTTTCCTTAGTCGTGGTGCCACCAAGGACAGCCGTTGTTTGATCGCCAGTCTCTTCGTCGGGCGTTGTAGTTTCTTCTTCCGAGCAGTCGACATCAGTTGTTTCCTCATTTGTTGGTGGGTATGTCGACGACGCCTTCGTTGTTTCCTTAGTCGTGGTGCCACCAAGGACAGCCGTTGTTTGCTCGCCAGTCTCTTCGTCGGGCGTTGTAGTTTCTTCTTCCGAGCAGTCGACATCAGTTGTTTCCTCATCGGTTGGTGGGTATGTCGACGAAGCCTTCGTTGTTTCCTTAGTCGTGGTGCCACCAAGGACAGCCGTTGTTTGATCGCCAGTCTCTTCAGCGGGCGAGGATTCTGTTGTAGTTTCTTCTTCGGAGCAGTCGAGATCAGTCGTTTCCTCATCAGTTGGTGGGTATGTCGACGATGCCTTCGTTGTTTCCTTAGTCGTGGTGCCACCATGGACAGCCGTTGTTTGATCGCCAGTCTCTTCAGCGGGCGAGGATTCTGTTGTAGTTTCTTCTTCGGAGCAGTCGAGATCAGTCGTTTCCTCATCGGTTGGTGGGTATGTCGACGATGCCTTCGTTGTTTCTTTAGTCGTGGTTCCACCAAGGACAGCCGATGTTTGATCGCCAGTCTCTTCGGCGGGCGTTGTAGTTTCTTCTTCGGAGCAGTCGACATCAGTTGTTTCCTCATCGGTTGGTGGGTTTGTCGACGATGCCTTCGTTGTTTCTTTAGTCGTGGTTCCACCAAGGACAGCCGATGTTTGATCGCCAGTCTCTTCGGCGGGCGTTGTAGTTTCTTCTTCGGAGCAGTCGACATCAGTTGTTTCCTCATCGGTTGGTAGGTTTGTCGACGATGCCTTCGTTGTTTCTTTAGTCGTGGTTCCACCAAGGACAGCCGATGTTTGATCGCCAGTCTCTTCGGCGGGCGTTGTAGTTTCTTCTTCGGAGCAGTCGACCTCAGTTGTTTCCTCATTTGTTGGTGGGTTTGTGGACGATGCCTTCGTTGTTTCCTTAGTCGTGGTGCCACCAAGGACAGCCGTTGTTTGATCGCCAGTCTCTTCGGCGGGCGTTGTAGTTTCTTCTTCCGAGCAGTCGACATCAGTTGTTTCCTCATTTGTTGGTGGGTATGTCGACGATGCCTCCGTTGTTTCCTTAGTCGTGGTGCCACCAACGACAGCCGTTGTTTGATCGCCCGTCCCTTCGGCGGGCGTTGTAGTTTCTTCTTCCGAGCAGTCGACATCAGTTGTTTCCTCATTTGTTGGTGGGTATGTCGACGATGCCTTCGTTGTTTCCTTAGTATTGGTGCCCCCAAGGACAGCCGTTGTTTGATCGCCAGTCTCTTGAGCGGGCGAGGAATCTGTTGTAGTTTCTTCTTCGGAGCAGTCGACATCAGTTGTTTCTTCGTTTGTTGGTGGGTATGTCGACGATGCCTTCGTTATTTCTTTAGTCGTGATGCCACCAAGGACAGCCGTTGTTCGTTCGGTTCCAGTCGGTGTACCAGTCGACGGAGACTTCTTTTCCTCGGTCGTGCTGCTGCTACGAAGACTCGTTGTTTGTTCGGCAGTGGTCGGTGTAGCAATCGACGAAGATGTAGTCGTTTCGTTGGTCTTGGTGGTGCCAATGACAGACGTCGTTTGTTCTCTGGCGGTCGGTGTAGCAGTCGACGAAGATATAGTCGTTTCGTCGGTCTTGGTGGTGCCAATGACAGACGTCGTTTGTTCTGTGGCGGTCGGTGTAGCAGTCGACGAAGATGTAGTCGTTTCGTCGGTCTTGGTGGTGCCAATGACAGACGTCGTTTGTTCTGTGGCGGTCGGTGTAGCAGTCGACGAAGATGTAGTCATTTCGTCGGTCTTGGTGGTGCCAATGACAGACGTCGTTTGTTCTGTGGCGGTCGGTGTAGCAGTCGACGAAGATGTAGTCGTTTCGTCGGTCTTGGTGGTGTCAAGGACAGACGTCGTTTGTTCTGTGGCGGTCGGTGTAGCAGTCGACGAAGATGTAGTCGTTTCGTCGGTCTTGGTGGTGTCAAGGACAGACGTCGTTTGTTCTGTGGCGGTCGGTGTAGCAGTCGACGAAGATGTAGTCGTTTCGTAGGTCTTGGTGGTGCCAATGACAGATGTTGTTTGTTCTGTGGCGGTCGGTGTAGCAGTCGACGAAGATGTAGTCATTTCGTCGGTCTTGGTGGTGCCAATGACAGACGTCGTTTGTTCTGTGGCGGTCGGTGTAGCAGTCGACGAAGATGGAGTCGTTTCGTCGGTCTTGGTGGTGTCAAGGACAGACGTCGTTTGTTCTGTGGCGGTCGGTGTAGCAGTCGACAAAGATGTAGTCGTTTCGTCGGTCTTGGTGGTGTCAATGACAGACGTCGATTGTTCTGTGGCGGTCGGTGTAGCAGTCGACGAAGATGTAGTCGTTTCGTCGGTCTTGGTGGTGCCAGTGACAGACGTCGTTTGTTCTGTGGCGGTCGGTGTAGGAGTCGACGAAGATGGAGTCGTTTCGTCGGTTTTGGTGGTGCCAAGGACAGACGTCGTTTGTTCTGTGGCGGTCGGTGTAGCAGTCGACGAAGATGGAGTCGTTTCGTCGGTTTTGGTGGTGCCAAGGACAGACGTCGTTTGTTCTGTGGCGGTCGGTGTAGCAGTCGACGAAGATGTAGTCGTTTCGTCGGTCTTGGTGGTGCCAATGACAGACGTCGTTTGTTCTGTGGCGGTCGGTGTAGCAGTCGACGAAGATGTAGTCGTTTCGTCGGTCTTGGTGGTGCCAGTGACAGACGTCGTCTGTTCTGTGGCGATCGGTGTAGCAGTCGACGAAGATGTAGTCGTTTCGTCGGTCTTGGTGGTGCCAATGACAGACGTCGTTTGTTCTGTGGCGGTCGGTGTAGGCGTCGACGAAGACGTAGTCGTTTCGTCGGTCTTGGTGGTGCCAGTGACAGACGTCGTCTGTTCTGTGGCGATCGTTGTAGCAGTCGACGAAGATGTAGTCGTTTTGTCGGTCTTGGTGGTGCCAATGACAGATGTTGTTTGTTCTGTGGCGGTCGGTGTAGCAGTCGACGAAGATGTAGTCGTTTCGTTGGTCTTGGTGGTGCCAATGACAGACGTTGTTTGTTCTGTGGCGGTCGGTGTAGCAGTCGACGAAGATGTAGTCGTTTCGTCGGTCTTGGTGGTGCCAATGACAGACGTCGTTTGTTCTGTGGCGGTCGGTGTAGCAGTCGACGAAGATGTAGTCGTTTCGTCGGTCTTGGTGGTGCCACTGACAGACGTCGTTTGTTCTGTGGCGGTCGGTGTAGCAGTCGACGAAGATGTAGTCGTTTCGTCGGTCTTGGTGGTGCCAATGACAGACGTCGTTTGTTCTGTGGCGGTCGGTGTAACAGTCGACGAAGATGTAGTCGTTTCGTCGGTCTTGGTGGTGCCAGTGACATACGTCGTTTGTTCTGTGGCGGTCGGTGTAGGAGTCGACGAAGATGTAGTCGTTTCGTCGGTGTTGGTCGTGCCAATGACAGACGTCGTTTGTTCTGTGGCGGTCGGTGTAGCAGTCGACGAAGATGTAGTCGTTTCGTCGGTCTTGGTGGTGCCAGTGACAGACGTCGTTTGTTCTGTGGCGGTCGGTGTAGCAGTCGACGAAGATGTAGTCGTTTCGTCGGTCTTGGTGGTGTCAATGACAGACGTCGTTTGTTCTGTGGCGGTCGGTGTAGGAGTCGACGAAGATGTAGTCGTTTCGTCGGTCTTGGTGGTGTCAATGACAGACGTCGTTTGTTCTGTGGCGGTCGGTGTAGCAGTCGACGAAGATGTAGTCGTTTCGTCGGTCTTGGTGGTGCCAGTGACAGACGTCGTTTGTTCTGTGGCGGTCGGTGTAGCAGTCGACGAAGATGTAGTCGTTTCGTCGGTCTTGGTGGTGCCAATTACAGACGTCGTTTGTTCTGTGGCGATCGGTGTAGCAGTCGACGAAGATGTAGGCGTTTCGTCGGTCTTGGTGGTGCCAGTGACAGACGTCGTTTGTTCTGTGGCGGTCGGTGTAGGAGTCGACGAAGATGGAGTCGTTTCTTCGGTCTTGGTGGTGTCAATGACAGACGTCGTTTGTTCTGTGGCGGTCGGTGTAGCAGTCGACAAAGATGTAGTCGTTTCGTCGGTCTTGGTGGTGTCAAGGACAGACGTCGTTTGTTCTGTGGCGGTTGGTGTAGCAATCGACGAAGATGTTGTCGTTTCGTCGGTCTTGGTGGTGCCAATGACAGACGTCGTTTGTTCTGTGACGGTCGACGAAAATGTAGTCGTTTCGTTGGTCTTGGTGGTGCCAAGGACAGAGGTCGTTTGTTCTGTGGCGATCGGTGTAGCAGTCGACGAAGATGTAGGCGTTTCGTCGGTTTTGGTGGTGCCAATGACAGACGTCGTTTGTTCTGTGGCGGTCGGTGTAGCAGTCGACGAAGATGTAGTCGTTTCTTCGGTCTTGGTGGTGTCAATGACAGACGTCGTTTGTTCTGTGGTGGTCGGTGTAGCAGTCGACGAAGATGTAGTCGTTTCGTCGGTTTTGGTGGTGCCAATGACAGACGTCGTTTGTTCTGTGGCGGTCGGTGTAGCAGTCGACGAAGATGTAGTCGTTTCTTCGGTCTTGGTGGTGTCAATGACAGACGTCGTTTGTTCTGTGGCGATCGGTGTAGCAGTCGACGAAGATGTAGGCGTTTCGTCGGTTTTGGTGGTGCCATCGACAGACGTCGTTTGTTCTGTGGCGGTCGGTGTAGCAGTCGACGAAGATGTAGTCGTTTCTTCGGTCTTGGTGGTGTCAATGACAGACGTCGTTTGTTCTGTGGTGGTCGGTGTAGCAGTCGACGAAGATGTAGTCGTTTCGTCGGTCTTGGTGGTGCCAAGGACAGAGGTCGTTTGTTCTGTGGCGGTCGGTGTAGGAGTCGACGAAGATGTAGTCGTTTCGTCGGTCTTGGTGGTGCCAATGACAGACGTCGTTTGTTCTGTGGCGATCGGTGTAGCAGTCGACGAAGATGTAGTCGTTTCGTCGGTTTTGGTGGTGCCAATGACAGACGTCGTTTGTTCTGTGGCGGTCGGTGTAGCAGTCGACGAAGATGTAGTCGTTTCGTTGGTCTTGGTGGTGCCAATGACAGACGTCGTTTGTTCTGTGGCGGTCGGTGTAGCAGTCGACGAAGATGTAGTCGTTTCGTTGGTCTTGGTGGTGCCAATGACAGACGTCGTTTGTTCTGTGGCGGTCGGTGTAGCAGTCGACGAAGATGTAGTTGTTTCGTCGGTCTTGGTGAAGCCAGTGACAGACGTCGTTTGTTCTGTGGCGGTCGGTGTAGCAGTCGACGAAGATGTGGTCGTTTCGTCGGTCTTGGTGGTGCCAATGACAGACGTCGTTTGTTCTGTGGCGGTCGGTGTAGCAGTCGACGAAGACGTAGTCGTTTCGTAGGTCTTGGTGGTGCCAATGACACACGTCGTTTGTTCTGTGGCGGTCGGTGTAGCAGTCGACGAAGATGTAGTCGTTTCGTCGGTCTTGGTGGTGTCAAGGACAGACGTCGTTTGTTCTGTGGCGGTCGGTGTAGCAGTCGACGAAGATGTAGTCGTTTCTTCGGTTTTGGTGGTGCCAATGACAGACGTCGTTTGTTTTGTGGCGGTCGGTGTAGCAGTCGACGAAGATGTAGTCGTTTCGTCGGTCTTGGTGGTGCCAGTGACAGACGTCGTTTGTTCTGTGGCGGTCGGTGTAGCAGTCGACGAAGATGTAGTCGTTTCGTCGGTCTTGGTGGTGCCAGTGACAGACGTCGTTTGTTCTGTGGCGGTCGGTATAGCAGTCGACGAAGATGTAGTCGTTTCGTCGGTCTTGGTGGTGTCAAGGACAGACGTGGTTTGTTCTGTGGCGGTCGGTGTAGGAGTCGACGAAGACGTAGTCGTTTCGTCGGTCTTGGTGGTGCCAATGACAGACGTCGTTTGTTTTGTGGCGGTCGGTGTAGCAGTCGACGAAGATGTAGTCGTTTCGTCGGTCTTGGTGGTGCCAATGACAGACGTCGTTTGTTCTGTGGCGATTGGTGTAGCAGTCGACGAAGATGTAGTCGTTTCGTCGGTCTTGGTGGTGCCACTGACAGACGTCGTTTGTTCTGTGGCGGTCGGTGTAGCAGTCGACAAAGATGTAGTCGTTACGTCGGTCTTGGTGGTGCCAAGGACAGACGTGGTTTGTTCTGTGGCGATCGGTGTAGCAGTCGACGAAGATGTAGTCGTTTCGTCGGTCTTGGTGGTGCCAATGACAGACGTCGTTTGTTCTGTGGCGGTCGGTGTAGCAGTCGACGAAGATGTAGTCGTTTCGTCGGTCTTGGTGGTGCCAATGACAGACGTCGTTTGTTCTGTGGCGATCGGTGTAGCAGTCGACGAAGATGTAGTCGTTTCGTCGGTCTTGGTGGTGCCAATGACAGACGTCGTTTGTTCTGTGGCGGTCGGTGTAGCAGTCGACGAAGATGTAGTCGTTTCGTTGGTCTTGGTGGTGCCAATGACAGACGTCGTTTGTTCTGTGGCGGTCGGTGTAGCAGTCGACGAAGGTGTAGTCGTTTCGTCGGTCTTGGTGGTGCCACTGACAGACGTCGTTTGTTCTGTGGCGGTCGGGGTAGCAGCCGACGAAGATGTAGTCGTTTCGTCGGTCTTGGTGGTGCCAATGACAGACGTCGATTGTTCTGTGGCGGTCGGTGTAGCAGTTGACGAAGATGTAGTCGTTTCGTCGGTTTTGGTGGTGCCAGTGACAGACGTCGTTTGTTCTGTGGCGGTCGGTGAAGGAGTCGACGAAGATGTAGTCGTTTCGTTGGTCTTGGTGGTGCCAATGACAGACGTCGTTTGTTCTGTGGCGGTCGGTGTAGCAGTCGACGAAGATGTAGTCGTTTCGTTGGTCTTGGTGGTGCCAATGACAGACGTCGTTTGTTCTGTGGCGGTCGGTGTAGCAGTCGACGAAGATGTAGTCGTTTCGTCGGTCTTGGTGGTGCCAATGACAGACGTCGTTTGTTCTGTGGCGGTCGGTGTAGCAGTCGACGAAGATGTAGTCGTTTCGTCGGTCTTGGTGGTGCCACTGACAGACGTCGTTTGTTCTGTGGCGGTCGGTGTAGCAGTCGACGAAGATGTAGTCGTTTCGTCGGTTTTGGTGGTGCCAATGACAGACGTCGTTTGTTCTGTGGCGGTCGGTGTAACAGTCGACGAAGATGTAGTCGTTTCGTCGGTCTTGGTGGTGCCAGTGACATACGTCGTTTGTTCTGTGGCGTTCGGTGTAGGAGTCGACGAAGATGTAGTCGTTTCGTCGGTCTTGGTGAAGCCAGTGACAGACGTCGTTTGTTCTGTGGCGGTCGGTGTAGCAGTCGACGAAGATGTGGTCGTTTCGTCGGTCTTGGTGGTGCCAATGACAGACGTCGTTTGTTCTGTGGCGGTCGGTGTAGCAGTCGACGAAGACGTAGTCGTTTCGTAGGTCTTGGTGGTGCCAATGACAGACGTCGTTTGTTCTGTGGCGGTCGGTGTAGCAGTCGACGAAGATGTAGTCGTTTCGTCGGTCTTGGTGGTGTCAAGGACAGACGTCGTTTGTTCTGTGGCGGTCGGTGTAGGAGTCGACGAAGATGTAGTCGTTTCTTCGGTTTTGGTGGTGCCAATGACAGACGTCGTTTGTTTTGTGGCGGTCGGTGTAGCAGTCGACGAAGATGTAGTCGTTTCGTCGGTCTTGGTGGTGCCAGTGACAGACGTCGTTTGTTCTGTGGCGGTCGGTGTAGCAGTCGACGAAGATGTAGTCGTTTCGTCGGTCTTGGTGGTGCCAATGACAGACGTCGTTTGTTCTGTGGCGGTCGGTATAGCAGTCGACGAAGATGTAGTCGTTTCGTCGGTCTTGGTGGTGTCAAGGACAGACGTGGTTTGTTCTGTGGCGGTCGGTGTAGGAGTCGACGAAGACGTAGTCGTTTCGTCGGTCTTGGTGGTGCCAATGACAGACGTCGTTTGTTTTGTGGCGGTCGGTGTAGCAGTCGACGAAGATGTAGTCGTTTCGTCGGTCTTGGTGGTGCCAATGACAGACGTCGTTTGTTCTGTGGCGATTGGTGTAGCAGTCGACGAAGATGTAGTCGTTTCGTCGGTCTTGGTGGTGCCACTGACAGACGTCGTTTGTTCTGTGGCGGTCGGTGTAGCAGTCGACAAAGATGTAGTCGTTACGTCGGTCTTGGTGGTGCCAAGGACAGACGTGGTTTGTTCTGTGGCGATCGGTGTAGCAGTCGACGAAGATGTAGTCGTTTCGTCGGTCTTGGTGGTGCCAATGACAGACGTCGTTTGTTCTGTGGCGGTCGGTGTAGCAGTCGACGAAGATGTAGTCGTTTCGTCGGTCTTGGTGGTGCCAATGACAGACGTCGTTTGTTCTGTGGCGATCGGTGTAGCAGTCGACGAAGATGTAGTCGTTTCGTCGGTCTTGGTGGTGCCAATGACAGACGTCGTTTGTTCTGTGGCGGTCGGTGTAGCAGTCGACGAAGATGTAGTCGTTTCGTCGGTCTTGGTGGTGCCAATGACAGACGTCGTTTGTTCTGTGGCGGTCGGTGTA
Source organism: Lumbricus rubellus (assembly GCA_945859605.1). NCBI lineage: Eukaryota > Metazoa > Annelida > Clitellata > Crassiclitellata > Lumbricidae > Lumbricus > Lumbricus rubellus. The sequence goes on along the minus strand of OX243824.1, from coordinate 30,097,015 downwards.
GCAGTCGACGAAGGTGTAGTCGTTTCGTCGGTCTTGGTGGTGCCACTGACAGACGTCGTTTGTTCTGTGGCGGTCGGGGTAGCAGCCGACGAAGATGTAGTCGTTTCGTCGGTCTTGGTGGTGCCAATGACAGACGTCGATTGTTCTGTGGCGGTCGGTGTAGCAGTTGACGAAGATGTAGTCGTTTCGTCGGTTTTGGTGGTGCCAGTGACAGACGTCGTTTGTTCTGTGGCGGTCGGTGAAGGAGTCGACGAAGATGTAGTCGTTTCGTTGGTCTTGGTGGTGCCAATGACAGACGTCGTTTGTTCTGTGGCGGTCGGTGTAGCAGTCGACGAAGATGTAGTCGTTTCGTTGGTCTTGGTGGTGCCAATGACAGACGTTGTTTGTTCTGTGGCGGTCGGTGTAGCAGTCGACGAAGATGTAGTCGTTTCGTCGGTCTTGGTGGTGCCAATGACAGACGTCGTTTGTTCTGTGGCGGTCGGTGTAGCAGTCGACGAAGATGTAGTCGTTTCGTCGGTCTTGGTGGTGCCACTGACAGACGTCGTTTGTTCTGTGGCGGTCGGTGTAGCAGTCGACGAAGATGTAGTCGTTTCGTCGGTTTTGGTGGTGCCAATGACAGACGTCGTTTGTTCTGTGGCGGTCGGTGTAACAGTCGACGAAGATGTAGTCGTTTCGTCGGTCTTGGTGGTGCCAGTGACATACGTCGTTTGTTCTGTGGCGTTCGGTGTAGGAGTCGACGAAGATGTAGTCGTTTCGTCGGTGTTGGTCGTGCCAATGACAGACGTCGCTTGTTCTGTGGCGGTCGGTGTAGCAGTCGACGAAGATGTAGTCGTTTCGTCGGTCTTGGTGGTGCCAGTGACAGACGTCGTTTGTTCTGTGGCGGTCGGTGTAGCAGTCGACGAAGATGTAGTCGTTTCGTCGGTCTTGGTGGTGTCAATGACAGACGTCGTTTGTTCTGTGGCGGTCGGTGTAGCAGTCGACGAAGATGTAGTCGTTTCGTCGGTCTTGGTGGTGTCAATGACAGACGTCGTTTGTTCTGTGGCGGTCGGTGTAGCAGTCGACGAAGATGTAGTCGTTTCGTCGGTCTTGGTGGTGCCAGTGACAGACGTCGTTTGTTCTGTGGCGGTCGGTGTAGCAGTCGACGAAGATGTAGTCGTTTCGTCGGTCTTGGTGGTGCCAATGACAGACGTCGTTTGTTCTGTGGCGATCGGTGTAGCAGTCGACGAAGATGTAGGCGTTTCGTCGGTCTTGGTGGTGCCAGTGACAGACGTCGTTTGTTCTGTGGCGGTCAGTGTAGGAGTCGACGAAGATGGAGTCGTTTCATCGGTCTTGGTGGTGTCAATGACAGACGTCGTTTGTTCTGTGGCGGTCGGTGTAGCAGTCGACAAAGATGTAGTCGTTTCGTCGGTCTTGGTGGTGTCAAGGACATACGTCGTTTGTTCTGTGGCGGTTGGTGTAGCAATCGACGAAGATGTAGTCGTTTCGTCGGTCTTGGTGGTGCCAATGACAGACGTCGTTTGTTCTGTGACGGTCGGTGTAGCAGTCGACGAATATGTAGTCGTTTCGTTGGTCTTGGTGGTGCCAAGGACAGAGGTCGTTTGTTCTGTGGCGATCGGTGTAGCAGTCGACGAAGATGTAGGCGTTTCGTCGGTTTTGGTGGTGCCAATGACAAACGTCGTTTGTTCTGTGGCGGTCGGTGTAGCAGTCGACGAAGATGTAGTCGTTTCTTCGGTCTTGGTGGTGTCAATGACAGACGTCGTTTGTTCTGTGGTGGTCGGTGTAGCAGTCGACGAAGATGTAGTCGTTTCGTCGGTTTTGGTGGTGCCAATGACAGACGTCGTTTGTTCTGTGGCGGTCGGTGTAGCAGTCGACGAAGATGTAGTCGTTTCTTCGGTCTTGGTGGTGTCAATGACAGACGTCGTTTGTTCTGTGGCGATCGGTGTAGCAGTCGACGAAGATGTAGGCGTTTCGTCGGTTTTGGTGGTGCCAATGACAGACGTCGTTTGTTCTGTGGCGGTCGGTGTAGCAGTCGACGAAGATGTAGTCGTTTCTTCGGTCTTGGTGGTGTCAATGACAGACGTCGTTTGTTCTGTGGTGGTCGGTGTAGCAGTCGACGAAGATGTAGTCGTTTCGTCGGTCTTGGTGGTGCCAAGGACAGAGGTCGTTTGTTCTGTGGCGGTCGGTGTAGCAGTCGACGAAGATGTAGTCGTTTCGTTGGTCTTTGTGGTGCCAATGACAGACGTCGTTTGTTCTGTGGCGGTCGGTGTAGCAGTCGACGAAGATGTTGTCGTTTCGTCGGTTTTGGTGGTGCCAGTGACAAACGTCGTTTGTTCTGTGGCGGTCGGTGTAGGAGTCGACGAAGATGTAGTCGTTTCGTCGGTCTTGGTGGTGCCAATGACAGACGTCGTTTGTTCTGTGGCGATTGGTGTAGCAGTCGACGAAGACGTAGTCGTTTCGTAGGTCTTGGTGGTGCCAATGACACACGTCGTTTGTTCTGTGGCGGTCGGTGTAGCAGTCGACGAAGATGTAGTCGTTTCGTCGGTCTTGGTGGTGTCAAGGACAGACGTCGTTTGTTCTGTGGCGGTCGGTGTAGCAGTCGACGAAGATGTAGTCGTTTCTTCGGTTTTGGTGGTGCCAATGACAGACGTCGTTTGTTCTGTGGCGGTCGGTGTAGCAGTCGACGAAGATGTAGTCGTTTCGTCGGTCTTGGTGGTGCCAGTGACAGACGTCGTTTGTTCTGTGGCGGTCGGTGTAGCAGTCGACGAAGATGTAGTCGTTTCGTCGGTCTTGGTGGTGCCAGTGACAGACGTCGTTTGTTCTGTGGCGGTCGGTGTAGCAGTCGACGAAGATGTAGTCGTTTCGTCGGTCTTGGTGGTGTCAAGGACAGACGTGGTTTGTTCTGTGGCGGTCGGTGTAGGAGTCGACGAAGACGTAGTCGTTTCGTCGGTCTTGGTGGTGCCAATGACAGACGTCGTTTGTTCTGTGGCGGTCGGTGTAGCAGTCGACGAAGATGTAGTCGTTTCGTCGGTCTTGGTGGTGCCAATGACAGACGTCGTTTGTTCTGTGGCGATTGGTGTAGCAGTCGACGAAGATGTAGTCGTTTCGTCGGTCTTGGTGGTGCCACTGACAGACGTCGTTTGTTCTGTGGCGGTCGGTGTAGCAGTCGACAAAGATGTAGTCGTTACGTCGGTCTTGGTGGTGCCAAGGACAGACGTGGTTTGTTCTGTGGCGATCGGTGTAGCAGTCGACGAAAATGTAGTCGTTTCGTCGGTCTTGGTGGTGCCAATGACAGACGTCGTTTGTTCTGTGGCGGTCGGTGTAGCAGTCGACGAAGATGTAGTCGTTTCGTCGGTCTTGGTGGTGCCAATGACAGACGTCGTTTGTTCTGTGGCGGTCGGTGTAGCAGTCGACGAAGATGTAGTCGTTTCGTCGGTCTTGGTGGTGCCAATGACAGACGTCGTTTGTTCTGTGGCGGTCGGTGTAGCAGTCGACGAAGATGTAGTCGTTTCTTTGGTCTTGGTGGTGCCAATGACAGACGTCGTTTGTTCTGTGGCGGTCGGTGTAGCAGTCGACGAAGGTGTAGTCGTTTCGTCGGTCTTGGTGGTGCCACTGACAGACGTCGTTTGTTCTGTGGCGGTCGGTGTAGCAGCCGACGAAGATGTAGTCGTTTCGTCGGTCTTGGTGGTGCCAATGACAGACGTCGATTGTTCTGTTGCGGTCGGTGTAGCAGTTGACGAAGATGTAGTCGTTTCGTCGGTTTTGGTGGTGCCAGTGACAGACGTCGTTTGTTCTGTGGCGGTCGGTGAAGGAGTCGACGAAGATGTAGTCGTTTCGTTGGTCTTGGTGGTGCCAAGGACAGAGGTCGTTTGTTCTGTGGCGATCGGTGTAGCAGTCGACGAAGATGTAGGCGTTTCGTCGGTTTTGGTGGTGCCAATGACAGACGTCGTTTGTTCTGTGGCGGTCGGTGTAGCAGTCGACGAAGATGTAGTCGTTTCTTCGGTCTTGGTGGTGTCAATGACAGACGTCGTTTGTTCTGTGGTGGTCGGTGTAGCAGTCGACGAAGATGTAGTCGTTTCGTCGGTTTTGGTGGTGCCAATGACAGACGTCGTTTGTTCTGTGGCGGTCGGTGTAGCAGTCGACAAAGATGTAGTCGTTTCTTTGGTCTTGGTGGTGTCAATGACAGACGTCGTTTGTTCTGTGGCGATCGGTGTAGCAGTCGACGAAGATGTAGGCGTTTCGTCGGTTTTGGTGGTGCCAATGACAGACGTCGTTTGTTCTGTGGCGGTCGGTGTAGCAGTCGACGAAGATGTAGTCGTTTCTTCGGTCTTGGTGGTGTCAATGACAGACGTCGTTTGTTCTGTGGTGGTCGGTGTAGCAGTCGACGAAGATGTAGTCGTTTCGTCGGTCTTGGTGGTGCCAAGGACAGAGGTCGTTTGTTCTGTGGCGGTCGGTGTAGCAGTCGACGAAGATGTAGTCGTTTCGTTGGTCTTGGTGGTGCCAATGACAGACGTCGTTTGTTCTGTGGCGGTCGGTGTAGCAGTCGACGAAGATGTAGTCGTTTCGTCGGTCTTGGTGGTGCCAATGACAGACGTCGTTTGTTCTGTGGCGGTCGGTGTAGGAGTCGACGAAGATGTAGTCGTTTCGTCGGTCTTGGTGGTGCCAATGACAGACGTCGTTTGTTCTGTGGCGATCGGTGTAGCAGTCGACGAAGATGTAGTCGTTTCGTCGGTTTTGGTGGTGCCAATGACATACGTCGTTTGTTCTGTGGCGGTCGGTGTAGCAGTCGACGAAGATGTAGTCGTTTCGTTGGTCTTGGTGGTGCCAATGACAGACGTCGTTTGTTCTGTGGCGGTCGGTGTAGCAGTCGACGAAGATGTAGTCGTTTCGTCGGTCTTGGTGGTGCCAATGACAGACGTCGTTTGTTCTGTGGCGGTTGGTGTAGCAGTCGACGAAGATGTAGTCGTTTCGTTGGTCTTGGTGGTGCCAATGACAGACGTCGTTTGTTCTGTGGCGGTCGGTGTAGCAGTCGACGAAGATGTAGTCGTTTCGTCGGTCTTGGTGGTGCCAGTGACAGACGTCGTTTGTTCTGTGGCGGTCGGTGTAGCAGTCGACGAAGATGTGGTCGTTTCGTCGGTCTTGGTGGTGCCAATGACAGACGTCGTTTGTTCTGTGGCGGTCGGTGTAGGAGTCGACGAAGACGTAGTCGTTTCGTCGGTCTTGGTGGTGCCAATGACAGACGTCGTTTGTTCTGTGGCGGTCGGTGTAGCAGTCGACGAAGATGTTGTCGTTTCGTCGGTCTTGGTGGTGCCAATGACAGACGTCGTTTGTTCTGTGGCGATTGGTGTAGCAGTCGACGAAGATGTAGTCGTTTCGTCGGTCTTGGTGGTGCCACTGACAGACGTCGTTTGTTCTGTGGCGGTCGGTGTAGCAGTCGACAAAGATGTAGTCGTTACGTCGGTCTTGGTGGTGCCAAGGACAGACGTGGTTTGTTCTGTGGCGATCGGTGTAGCAGTCGACGAAGATGTAGTCGTTTCGTCGGTCTTGGTGGTGCCAATGACAGACGTCGTTTGTTCTGTGGCGGTCGGTGTAGCAGTCGACGAAGATGTAGTCGTTTCGTCGGTCTTGGTGGTGCCAATGACAGACGTCGTTTGTTCTGTGGCGATCGGTGTAGCAGTCGACGAAGATGTAGTCGTTTCGTCGGTCTTGGTGGTGCCAATGACAGACGTCGTTTGTTCTGTGGCGGTCGGTGTAGCAGTCGACGAAGATGTAGTCGTTTCTTTGGTCTTGGTGGTGCCAATGACAGACGTCGTTTGTTCTGTGGCGGTCGGTGTAGCAGTCGACGAAGGTGTAGTCGTTTCGTCGGTCTTGGTGGTGCCAATGACAGACGTCGTTTGTTCTGTGGCGGTCGGTGTAGCAGCCGACGAAGATGTAGTCGTTTCGTCGGTCTTGGTGGTGCCAATGACAGACGTCGATTGTTCTGTGGCGGTCGGTGTAGCAGTTGACGAAGATGTAGTCATTTCGTCGGTTTTGGTGGTGCCAGTGACAGACGTCGTTTGTTCTGTGGCGGTCGGTGAAAAAGTCGACGAAGATGTAGTCGTTTCGTTGGTCTTGGTGGTGCCAAGGACAGAGGTCGTTTGTTCTGTGGCGATCGGTGTAGCAGTCGACGAAGATGTAGGCGTTTCGTCGGTTTTGGTGGTGCCAATGACAGACGTCGTTTGTTCTGTGGCGGTCGGTGTAGCAGTCGACGAAGATGTAGTCGTTTCTTCGGTCTTGGTGGTGCCAATGACAGACGTCGTTTGTTCTGTGGCGGTCGGTGTAGCAGTCGACGAAGATGTAGTCGTTTCGTCGGTTTTGGTGGTGCCAATGACAGACGTCGTTTGTTCTGTGGCGGTCGGTGTAGCAGTCGACAAAGATGTAGTCGTTTCTTCGGTCTTGGTGGTGTCAATGACAGACGTCGTTTGTTCTGTGGCGATCGGTGTAGCAGTCGACGAAGATGTAGGCGTTTCGTCGGTTTTGGTGGTGCCAATGACAGACGTCGTTTGTTCTGTGGCGGTCGGTGTAGCAGTCGACGAAGATGTAGTCGTTTCTTCGGTCTTGGTGGTGTCAATGACAGACGTCGTTTGTTCTGTGGTGGTCGGTGTAGCAGTCGACGAAGATGTAGTCGTTTCGTCGGTCTTGGTGGTGCCAAGGACAGAGGTCGTTTGTTCTGTGGCGGTCGGTGTAGCAGTCGACGAAGATGTAGTCGTTTCGTTGGTCTTGGTGGTGCCAATGACAGACGTCGTTTGTTCTGTGGCGGTCGGTGTAGCAGTCGACGAAGATGTTGTCGTTTCGTCGGTTTTGGTGGTGCCAGTGACAAACGTCGTTTGTTCTGTGGCGGTCGGTGTAGGAGTCGACGAAGATGTAGTCGTTTCGTCGGTCTTGGTGGTGCCAATGACAGACGTCGTTTGTTCTGTGGCGATCGGTGTAGCAGTCGACGAAGATGTAGTCGTTTCGTCGGTTTTGGTGGTGCCAATGACATACGTCGTTTGTTCTGTGGCGGTCGGTGTAGCAGTCGACGAAGATGTAGTCGTTTCGTTGGTCTTGGTGGTGCCAATGACAGACGTCGTTTGTTCTGTGGCGGTCGGTGTAGCAGTCGACGAAGATGTAGTCGTTTCGTCGGTCTTGGTGGTGCCAGTGACAGACGTCGTTTGTTCTGTGGCGGTTGGTGTAGCAGTCGACGAAGATGTAGTCGTTTCGTTGGTCTTGGTGGTGCCAATGACAGACGTCGTTTGTTCTGTGGCGGTCGGTGTAGCAGTCGACGAAGATGTAGTCGTTTCGTCGGTCTTGGTGGTGCCAGTGACAGACGTCGTTTGTTCTGTGGCGGTCGGTGTAGCAGTCGACGAAGATGTGGTCGTTTCGTCGGTCTTGGTGGTGCCAATGACAGACGTCGTTTGTTCTGTGGCGGTCGGTGTAGCAGTCGACGAAGACGTAGTCGTTTCGTAGGTCTTGGTGGTGCCAATGACAGACGTCGTTTGTTCTGTGGCGGTCGGTGTAGCAGTCGACGAAGATGTAGTCGTTTCGTCGGTCTTGGTGGTGCCAGTGACAGACGTCGTTTGTTCTGTGGCGGTCGGTGTAGCAGTCGACGAAGATGTAGTCGTTTCGTCGGTCTTGGTGGTGCCAGTGACAGACGTCGTTTGTTCTGTGGCGGTCGGTGTAGCAGTCGACGAAGATGTAGTCGTTTCGTCGGTCTTGGTGGTGTCAAGGACAGACGTGGTTTGTTCTGTGGCGGTCGGTGTAGGAGTCGACGAAGACGTAGTCGTTTCGTCGGTCTTGGTGGTGCCAATGACAGACGTCGTTTGTTCTGTGGCGGTCGGTGTAGCAGTCGACGAAGATGTAGTCGTTTCGTCGGTCTTGGTGGTGCCAATGACAGACGTCGTTTGTTCTGTGGCGGTTGGTGTAGCAGTCGACGAAGATGTAGTCGTTTCGTCGGTCTTGGTGGTGCCACTGACAGACGTCGTTTGTTCTGTGGCGGTCGGTGTAGCAGTCGACAAAGATGTAGTCGTTACGTCGGTCTTGGTGGTGCCAAGGACAGACGTGGTTTGTTCTGTGGCGATCGGTGTAGCAGTCGACGAAGATGTAGTCGTTTCGTCGGTCTTGGTGGTGCCAATGACAGACGTCGTTTGTTCTGTGGCGATCGGTGTAGCAGTCGACGAAGATGTAGTCGTTTCGTCGGTTTTGGTGGTGCCAATGACAGACGTCGTTTGTTCTGTGGCGGTCGGTGTAGCAGTCGACGAAGATGTAGTCGTTTCGTTGGTCTTGGTGGTGCCAATGACAGACGTCGTTTGTTCTGTGGCGGTCGGTGTAGCAGTCGACGAAGATGTAGTCGTTTCGTCGGTCTTGGTGGTGCCAGTGACAGACGTCGTTTGTTCTGTGGCGGTTGGTGTAGCAGTCGACGAAGATGTAGTCGTTTCGTTGGTCTTGGTGGTGCCAATGACACACGTCGTTTGTTCTGTGGCGGTCGGTGTAGCAGTCGACGAAGATGCAGTCGTTTCGTCGGTCTTGGTGGTGTCAAGGACAGACGTCGTTTGTTCTGTGGCGGTCGGTGTAGCAGTCGACGAAGATGTAGTCGTTTCGTCGGTCTTGGTGGTGCCAGTGACAGACGTCGTTTGTTCTGTGGCGGTCGGTGTAGCAGTCGACGAAGATGTAGTCGTTTCGTCGGTCTTGGTGGTGCCAGTGACAGACGTCGTTTGTTCTGTGGCGGTCGGTGTAGCAGTCGACGAAGATGTAGTCGTTTCGTCGGTCTTGGTGGTGTCAAGGACAGACGTGGTTTGTTCTGTGGCGGTCGGTGTAGGAGTCGACGAAGACGTAGTCGTTTCGTCGGTCTTGGTGGTGCCAATGACAGACGTCGTTTGTTCTGTGGCGGTCGGTGTAGCAGTCGACGAAGATGTAGTCGTTTCGTCGGTCTTGGTGGTGCCAATGACAGACGTCGTTTGTTCTGTGGCGATTGGTGTAGCAGTCGACGAAGATGTAGTCGTTTCGTCGGTCTTGGTGGTGCCTCTGACAGACGTCGTTTGTTCTGTGGCGGTCGGTGTAGCAGTCGACAAAGATGTAGTCGTTACGTCGGTCTTGGTGGTGCCAAGGACAGACGTGGTTTGTTCTGTGGCGATCGGTGTAGCAGTCGACGAAGATGTAGTCGTTTCGTCGGTCTTGGTGGTGCCAATGACAGACGTCGTTTGTTCTGTGGCGGTCGGTGTAGCAGTCGACGAAGATGTAGTCGTTTCGTCGGTCTTGGTGGTGCCAATGACAGACGTCGTTTGTTCTGTGGCGATCGGTGTAGCAGTCGACGAAGATGTAGTCGTTTCGTCGGTCTTGGTGGTGCCAATGACAGACGTCGTTTGTTCTGTGGCGGTCGGTGTAGCAGTCGACGAAGATGTAGTCGTTTCGTCGGTCTTGGTGGTGTCAAGGACAGACGTGGTTTGTTCTGTGGCGGTCGGTGTAGGAGTCGACGAAGACGTAGTCGTTTCGTCGGTCTTGGTGGTGCCAATGACAGACGTCGTTTGTTCTGTGGCGGTCGGTGTAGCAGTCGACGAAGATGTAGTCGTTTCGTCGGTCTTGGTGGTGCCAATGACAGACGTCGTTTGTTCTGTGGCGATTGGTGTAGCAGTCGACGAAGATGTAGTCGTTTCGTCGGTCTTGGTGGTGCCACTGACAGACGTCGTTTGTTCTGTGGCGGTCGGTGTAGCAGTCGACAAAGATGTAGTCGTTACGTCGGTCTTGGTGGTGCCAAGGACAGACGTGGTTTGTTCTGTGGCGATCGGTGTAGCAGTCGACGAAGATGTAGTCGTTTCGTCGGTCTTGGTGGTGCCAATGACAGACGTCGTTTGTTCTGTGGCGGTCGGTGTAGCAGTCGACGAAGATGTAGTCGTTTCGTCGGTCTTGGTGGTGCCAATGACAGACGTCGTTTGTTCTGTGGCGATCGGTGTAGCAGTCGACGAAGATGTAGTCGTTTCGTCGGTCTTGGTGGTGCCAATGACAGACGTCGTTTGTTCTGTGGCGGTCGGTGTAGCAGTCGACGAAGATGTAGTCGTTTCGTTGGTCTTGGTGGTGCCAATGACAGACGTCGTTTGTTCTGTGGCGGTCGGTGTAGCAGTCGACGAAGGTGTAGTCGTTTCGTCGGTCTTGGTGGTGCCACTGACAGACGTCGTTTGTTCTGTGGCGGTCGGTGTAGCAGCCGACGAAGATGTAGTCGTTTCGTCGGTCTTGGTGGTGCCAATGACAGACGTCGATTGTTCTGTGGCGGTCGGTGTAGCAGTTGACGAAGATGTAGTCGTTTCGTCGGTCTTGGTGGTGCCAGTGACAGACGTCGTTTGTTCTGTGGCGGTCGGTGAAGGAGTCGACGAAGATGTAGTCGTTTCGTCGGTCTTGGTGGTGCCAATGACAGACGTCGTTTGTTCTGTGGCGGTCGGTGTAGCAGTCGACGAAGATGTAGTCGTTTCGTCGGTCTTGGTGGTGCCAATGACAGACGTCGTTTGTTCTGTGGCGGTCGGTGTAGCAGTCGACGAAGATGTAGTCGTTTCGTCGGTCTTGGTGGTGCCAGTGACAGACGTCGTTTGTTCTGTGGCGGTCGGTGTAGCAGTCGACGAAGATGTAGTCGTTTCGTCGGTCTTGGTGGTGTCAAGGACAGACGTCGTTTGTTCTGTGGCGGTCGGTGTAGCATTCGACGAAGATGTAGTCGTTTCGTCGGTCTTGGTGGTGTCAAGGACAGACGTGGTTTGTTCTGTGGCGGTCGGTGTAGGAGTCGACGAAGACGTAGTCGTTTCGTCGGTCTTGGTGGTGCCAATGACAGACGTCGTTTGTTCTGTGGCGGTCGGTGTAGCAGTCGACGAAGATGTAGTCGTTTCGTCGGTCTTGGTGGTGCCAATGACAGACGTCGTTTGTTCTGTGGCGATTGGTGTAGCAGTCGACGAAGATGTAGTCGTTTCGTCGGTCTTGGTGGTGCCAATGACAGACGTCGTTTGTTCTGTGGCGGTCGGTGTAGCAGTCGACGAAGATGTAGTCGTTTCGTCGGTCTTGGTGGTGCCAATGACAGACGTCGTTTGTTCTGTGGCGATCGGTGTAGCAGTCGACGAAGATGTAGTCGTTTCGTCGGTCTTGGTGGTGCCAATGACAGACGTCGTTTGTTCTGTGGCGGTCGGTGTAGCAGTCGACGAAGATGTAGTCGTTTCGTTGGTCTTGGTGGTGCCAATGACAGACGTCGTTTGTTCTGTGGCGGTCGGTGTAGCAGTCGACGAAGATGTAGTCGTTTCGTCGGTCTTGGTGGTGCCACTGACAGACGTCGTTTGTTCTGTGGCGGTTGGTGTAGCAGTCGACGAAGATGTAGTCGTTTCGTCGGTCTTGGTGGTGCCAATGACAGACGTCGTTTGTTCTGTGGCGGTCGGTGTGGCAGTCGACGAAGATGTAGTCGTTTCGTCGGTCTTGGTGGTGCCAGTGACAGACGTCGTTTGTTTTGTGGCGGTCGGTGTAGGAGTCGACGAAGATGTAGTCGTTTCGTCAGTCTTGGTCGTGCCAATGACAGACGTCGTTTGTTCTGTGGCGGTCGGTGTAACAGTCGACGAAGATGTAGTCGTTTCGTCGGTCTTGGTGGTGCCAATGACAGACGTCGTTTGTTCTGTGGCGGTCGGTGTAGGAGTCGACGAAGATGTAGTCGTTTCGTCGGTCTTGGTGGTGCCAAGGACAGACGTCGTTTGTTCTGTGGCGGTCGGTGTAGCAGTCGACGAAGATGTAGTCGTTTCGTCGGTCTTGGTGGTGCCAAGGACAGACGTCGTTTGTTCTGTGGCGGTCGGTGTAGCAGTCGACGAAGTTGTAGTCGTTTCGTCGGTCTTGGTGGTGCCAATGACAGACGTCGTTTGTTCTGTGGCGGTCGGTGTAGCAGTCGACGAAGATGTAGTCGTTTCGTCGGTCTTGGTGGTGTCAAGGACAGACGTCGTTTGTTCTGTGGCGGTCGGTGTAGCAGTCGACGAAGATGTAGTCGTTTTGTCGGTCTTGGTGGTGCCAATGACAGACGTCGTTTGTTCTGTGGCGGTCGGTGTAGCAGTCGACGAAGATGTAGTCGTTTCGTCGGTCTTGTTGGTGCCAATGACAGACGTCGTTTGTTCTGTGGCGGTCGGTGTAGGAGTCGACGAAGATGTAGTTGTTTCGTCGGTCTTGGTGGTGCCAATGACAGACGTCGTTTGTTCTGTGGCGGTCGGTGTAGGAGTCGACGAAGATGTAGTTGTTTCGTCGGTCTTGGTGGTGCCAATGACAGACGTCGTTTGTTCTGTGGCGGTCGGTGTAGCAGTCGACGAAGATGTAGTCGTTTCGTCGGTCTTGGTGGTGCCAATGACAGACGTCGTTTGTTCTGTGGCGGTCGGTGTAGCAGTCGACGAAGATGTAGTCGTTTCGTTGGTCTTGGTGGTGCCAATGACAGACGTCGTTTGTTCTGTGGCGGTCGGTGTAGCAGTCGACGAAGGTGTAGTCGTTTCGTCGGTCTTGGTGGTGCCACTGACAGACGTCGTTTGTTCTGTGGCGGTCGGTGTAGCAGCCGACGAAGATGTAGTCGTTTCGTCGGTCTTGGTGGTGCCAATGACAGACGTCGATTGTTCTGTGGCGGTCGGTGTAGCAGTCGACGAAGATGTAGTCGTTTCGTCGGTCTTGGTGGTGCCAGTGACAGACGTCGTTTGTTCTGTGGCGGTCGGTGAAGGAGTCGACGAAGATGTAGTCGTTTCGTCGGTCTTGGTAGTGCCAATGACAGACGTCGTTTGTTCTGTGGCGGTCGGTGTAGCAGTCGACGAAGATGTAGTCGTTTCGTCGGTCTTGGTGGTGCCAATGACAGACGTCGTTTGTTCTGTGGCGGTCGGTGTAGCAGTCGACGAAGATGTAGTCGTTTCGTCGGTCTTGGTGGTGCCAGTGACAGACGTCGTTTGTTCTGTGGCGGTCGGTGTAGCAGTCGACGAAGATGTAGTCGTTTCGTCGGTCTTGGTGGTGTCAAGGACAGACGTCGTTTGTTCTGTGGCGGTCGGTGTAGCATTCGACGAAAATGTAGTCGTTTCGTCGGTCTTGGTGGTGTCAAGGACAGACGTGGTTTGTTCTGTGGCGGTCGGTGTAGGAGTCGACGAAGACGTAGTCGTTTCGTCGGTCTTGGTGGTGCCAATGACAGACGTCGTTTGTTCTGTGGCGGTCGGTGTAGCAGTCGACGAAGATGTAGTCGTTTCGTCGGTCTTGGTGGTGCCAAGGACAGACGTCGTTTGTTCTGTGGCGATTGGTGTAGCAGTCGACGAAGATGTAGTCGTTTCGTCGGTCTTGGTGGTGCCACTGACAGACGTCGTTTGTTCTGTGGCGGTCGGTGTAGCAGTCGACGAAGATGTAGTCGTTTCGTCGGTCTTGGTGGTGCCAATGACAGACGTCGTTTGTTCTGTGGCGATCGGTGTAGCAGTCGACGAAGATGTAGTCGTTTCGTCGGTTTTGGTGGTGCCAATGACAGACGTCGTTTGTTCTGTGGCGGTCGGTGTAGCAGTCGACGAAGATGTAGTCGTTTCGTCGGTCTTGGTGGTGCCAATGACAGACGTCGTTTGTTCTGTGGCGGTCGGTGTAGCAGTCGACGAAGATGTAGTCGTTTCGTCGGTCTTGGTGGTGCCACTGACAGACGTCGTTTGTTCTGTGGCGGTTGGTGTAGCAGTCGACGAAGATGTAGTCGTTTCGTCGGTCTTGGTGGTGCCAATGACAGACGTCGTTTGTTCTGTGGCGGTCGGTGTAGCAGTCGACGAAGATGTAGTCGTTTCGTCGGTCTTGGTGGTGCCAGTGACAGACGTCGTTTGTTCTGTGGCGGTCGGTGTAGGAGTCGACGAAGATGTAGTCGTTTCGTCGGTCTTGGTCGTGCCAATGACCGACGTCGTTTGTTCTGTGGCGGTCGGTGTAACAGTCGACGAAGATGTAGTCGTTTCGTCGGTCTTGGTGGGGCCAATGACAGACGTCGTTTGTTCTGTGGCGGTCGGTGTAGGAGTCGACGAAGATGTAGTCGTTTCGTCGGTCTTGGTGGTGCCAAGGACAGACGTCGTTTGTTCTGTGGCGGTCGGTGTAGCAGTCGACAAAGATGTAGTCGTTTCGTCGGTCTTGGTGGTGCCAAGGACAGACGTCGTTTGTTCTGTGGCGGTCGGTGTAGCAGTCGACGAAGTTGTAGTCGTTTCGTCGGTCTTGGTGGTGCCAATGACAGACGTCGTTTGTTCTGTGGCGGTCGGTGTAGCAGTCGACGAAGATGTAGTCGTTTCGTCGGTCTTGGTGGTGTCAAGGACAGACGTCGTTTGTTCTGTGGCGGTCGGTGTAGCAGTCGACGAAGATGTAGTCGTTATGTCGGTCTTGGTGGTGCCAATGACAGACGTCGTTTGTTCTGTGGCGGTCGGTGTAGCAGTCGACGAAGATGTAGTCGTTTCGTCGGTCTTGTTGGTGCCAATGACAGACGTCGTTTGTTCTGTGGCGGTCGGTGTAGGAGTCGACGAAGATGTAGTTGTTTCGTCGGTCTTGGTGGTGCCAATGACAGACGTCGTTTGTTCTGTGGCGGTCGGTGTAGGAGTCGACGAAGATGTAGTTGTTTCGTCGGTCTTGGTGGTGCCAATGACAGACGTCGTTTGTTCTGTGGCGGTCGGTGTAGCAGTCGACGAAGATGTAGTCGTTTCGTCGGTCTTGGTGGTGCCAGTGACAGACGTCGTTTGTTCTGTGGCGGTCGGTGTAGCAGTCGACGAAGATGTAGTCGTTTCGTCGGTCTTGGTGGTGTCAATGACAGACGTCGTTTGTTCTGTGGCGGTCGGTGTAGCAGTCGACGAAGATGTAGTCGTTTCGTCGGTCTTGGTGGTGTCAAGGATAGACGTCGTTTGTTCTGTGGCGGTCGGTGTAGCAGTCGACGAAGATGTAGTCGTTTCGGCGGTCTTGGTGGTGCCAGTGACAGACGTCGTTTGTTCTGTGGCGGTCGGTGTAGGAGTCGACGAAGATGTAGTCGTTTCGTCGGTCTTGTTGGTGCCAATGACAGACGTCGTTTGTTCTGTGGCGGTCGGTGTAGCAGTCGACGAAGATGTAGTCGTTTCGTCGGTCTTGGTGGTGCCAGTGACAGACGTCGTTTGTTCTGTGGCGGTCGGTGTAGCAGTCGACGAAGATGTAGTCGTTTCGTCGGTCTTGGTGGTGTCAAGGACAGACGTCGTTTGTTCTGTGGCGGTCGGTGTAGCAGTCGACGAAGATGTAGTCGTATCGTCGGTTTTGGCGGTGCCAATGACAGACGTCGTTTGTTCTGTGGCAGTCGGTGTAGCAGTCGACGAAGATGTAGTCGTTTCGTCGGTCTTGGTGGCGCCAAAGACAGACGTGGTTAGTTTTGTGGCGGTCGGTGTAGCAGTCGACGAAGATGTAGTCGTTTCGTCGGTCTTGGTGGTGCCAATGACAGACGTCGTTTGTTCTGTGGTGGTCGGTGTAGCAGTCGACGAAGATGTAGTCGTTTCGTCGGTCTTGGTGGTGCCAAGGACAGACGTCGTTTGTTCTGTGGCGGTCGGTGTAACAGTCGACGAAGATGTAGTCGTTTCGTCGGTCTTGGTGGTGCCAGTGACAGACGTCGTTTGTTCTGTGGCGGTCGGTGTAGCAGTCGACGAAGATGTAGTCGTTTCGTCGGTCTTGGTGGTGTCAAGGACAGACGTCGTTTGTTCTGTGGCGGTCGGTGTAGCAGTCGACGAAGATGTAGTCGTTTCGTCGGTCTTGGTGGTGCCAATGACAGACGTCGTTTGCTCTGTGGCGGTCGGTGTAGCAGTCGACGAAGATGTAGTCGTTTCGTCGGTCTTGGTGGTGCCAGTGACAGACGTCGTTTGTTCTGTGGCGGTCGGTGTAGCAGTCGACGAAGATGTAGTCGTTTCGTCGGTCTTGGTGGTGTCAAGGACAGACGTCGTTTGTTCTGTGGCGGTCGGTGTAGCAGTCGACGAAGATGTAGTCGTTTCGTCGGTTTTGGTGGTGCCAATGACAGACGTCGTTTGTTCTGTGGCGGTCGGTGTAGCAGTCGACGAAGATGTAGTCGTTTCGTCGGTCTTGGTGGCGCCAAAGACCGACGTGGTTAGTTCTGTGGCTGTCGGTGTAGCAGTCGACGAAGATGTAGTCGTTTCGTCGGTCTTGGTGGTGCCAATGACAGACGTCGTTTGTTCTGTGGCGGTCGGTGTAGCAGTCGACGAAGATGTAGTCGTTTCGTCTGTCTTGGTGGTGCCAATGACAGACGTCGCTTGTTCTGTGGCGGTCGGTGTAGCAGTCGACGAAGATGTAGTCGTTTCGTCGGTCTTGGTGGTGCCAAAGACAGACGTGGTTAGTTCTGTGGCTGTCGGTGTAGCAGTCGACGAAGATGTAGTCGTTTCGTCTGTCTTGGTGGTGCCAATGACAGACGTCGCTTGTTCTGTGGCGGTCGGTGTAGCAGTCGACGAAGATGTAGTCGTTTCGTCGGTCTTGGTGGTGCCAAGGACAGACGTCGTTTGTTCTGTGGCGGTCGGTGTAGCAGTCGACGAAGATGTAGTCATTTCGTCGGTCTTGGTGGTGCCAGTGACAGACGTCGTTTGTTCTGTGGCGGTCGGTGTAGCAGTCGACGAAGATGTAGTCGTTTCGTCGGTCTTGGTGGTGCCAATGACAGACGTCGTTTGTTCTGTGGCGGTCGGTGTAGCAATCGACGAAGATGTAGTCGTTTCGTCGGTCTTGGTGGTGCCAAGGACAGACGTCGTTTGTTCTGTGGCGGTCGGTGTAGCAGTCGACAAAGATGTAGTCGTTTCGTTGGTCTTGGTGGTGCCAGTGACAGACGTCGTTTGTTCTGTGGCGGTCGGTGTAGCAGTCGACGAAGATGTAGTCGTTTCGTCGGTCTTGGTGGTGTCAAGGACAGACGTCGTTTGTTCTGTGGCGGTCGGTGTAGCAGTCGACGAAGATGTAGTCGTTTCGTCGGTCTTGGTGGTGCCAATGACAGACGTCGTTTGTTCTGTGGCGGTCGGTGTAGCAGTCGACGAAGATGTAGTCGTTTCGTCGGACTTTGTGGTGCCAATGACAGACGTCGTTTGTTCTGTGGCGGTCGTTGTAGCCGTCGACGAAGATGTAGTCGTTTCGTCGGACTTTGTGGTGCCAATGACAGACGTTGTTTGTTCTGTGGCGGTCGGTGTAGCAGTCGACGAAGATGTAGTCGTTTCGTCGGTCTTGGTGGTGCCAGTGACAGACGTCGTTTGTTCTGTGGCGGTCGGTGTAGCAGTCGACGAAGATGTAGTCGTTTCGTCGGTCTTGTTGGTATCAAGGACAGACGTCGCTTGTTCTGTGGCGGTCGGTGTAGCAGTCGACGAAGATGTAGTCGTTTCGTCGGTTTTAGTGGTGCCAATGACAGACGTCGTTAGTTCTGTGGCGATCGGTGTAGCAGTCGACGAAGATGTAGTCGTTTCGTCGGTCTTGGTGGTGCCAATGACAGACGTCGTTTGTTCTGTGGCGGTCGGTGTAGCAGTCGACGAAGATGTAGTCGTTTCGTCGGTCTTGGTGGTGCCAGTGACAGACGTCGTTTGTTCTGTGGCGGTCGGTGTAGCAGTCGACAAAGATGTAGTCGTTTCGTCGGTCCTGGTGGTACCACTGACAGACGTCGTTTGTTCTGTGGTGGTCGGTGTAGCAGTCGACGAAGATGTAGTCGTTTCGTCGGTCTTGGTGGTGCCAATGACAGACGTCGTTTGTTTTGTGGCGGTCGGTGTAGCAGTCGACGAAGATGTAGTCGTTTCGTTGGTCTTGGTGGTGCCAATGACAGACGTCGTTTGTTCTGTGGCGGTCGGTGTAGCAGTCGACGAAGATGTAGTCGTTTCGTCGGTCTTGGTGGTGTCAAGGACAGACGTCGTTTGTTCTGTAGCGATCGGTGTAGCAGTCGACGAAGATGTAGTCGTTTCGTCGGTCTTGGTGGTGCCAATGACAGACGTCGTTTGTTCTGTGGCGGTCGGTGTAGCAGTCGACGAAGATGTAGTCGTTTCGTCGGTCTTGGTGGTGCCAATGACAGACGTCGTTTGTTCTGTGGCGGTCGGTGTAGCAGTCGACGAAGATGTAGTCGTTTCGTCGGTCTTGGTGGTGTCAAGGACAGACGTCGTTTGTTCTGTAGCGATCGGTGTAGCAGTCGACGAAGATGTAGTCGTTTCGTCGGTCTTGGTGGTGCCAATGACAGACGTCGTTTGTTCTGTGGCGGTCGGTGTAGCAGTCGCCGAAGATGTAGTCGTTTCGTCGGTCTTGGTGGTGCCAAGGACAGACGTCGTTTGTTCTGTGGCGGTCGGTGTAGCAGTCGACAAAGATGTAGTCGTTTCGTCGGTCTTGGTGGTGCCAAGGACAGACGTCGTTTGTTCTGTGGCGGTCGGAGTAGCAGTCGACGAAGTTGTAGTCGTTTCGTCGGTCTTGGTGGTGCCAATGACAGACGTCGTTTGTTCTGTGGCGGTCGGTGTAGCAGTCGACGAAGATGTAGTCGTTTCGTCGGTCTTGGTGGTGTCAAGGACAGACGTCGTTTGTTCTGTGGCGGTCGGTGTAGCAGTCGACGAAGATGTAGTCGTTTTGTCGGTCTTGGTGGTGCCAGTGACAGACGTCGTTTGTTCTGTGGCGGTCGGTGTAGCAGTCGACGAAGATGTAGTCGTTTCGTCGGTCTTGTTGGTGCCAATGACAGACGTCGTTTGTTCTGTGGCGGTCGGTGTAGGAGTCGACGAAGATGTAGTTGTTTCGTCGGTCTTGGTGGTGCCAATGACAGACGTCGTTTGTTCTGTGGCGGTCGGTGTAGGAGTCGACGAAGATGTGGTTGTTTCGTCGGTCTTGGTGGTGCCAATGACAGACGTCGTTTGTTCTGTGGCGGTCGGTGTAGCAGTCGACGAAGATGTAGTCGTTTCGTCGGTCTTGGTGGTGCCAGTGACAGACGTCGTTTGTTCTGTGGCGGTCGGTGTAGCAGTCGACGAAGATGTAGTCGTTTCGTCGGTCTTGGTGGTGTCAATGACAGACGTCGTTTGTTCTGTGGCGGTCGGTGTAGCAGTCGACGAAGATGTAGTCGTTTCGTCGGTCTTGGTGGTGCCAATGACAGACGTCGTTTGTTCTGTGGCGGTCGGTGTAGCAGTCGACGAAGATGTAGTCGTTTCGTTGGTCTTGGTGGTGCCAATGACAGACGTCGTTTGTTCTGTGGCGGTCGGTGTAGCAGTCGACGAAGGTGTAGTCGTTTCGTCGGTCTTGGTGGTGCCACTGACAGACGTCGTTTGTTCTGTGGCGGTCGGTGTAGCAGCCGACGAAGATGTAGTCGTTTCGTCGGTCTTGGTGGTGCCAATGACAGACGTCGATTGTTCTGTGGCGGTCGGTGTAGCAGTTGACGAAGATGTAGTCGTTTCGTCGGTCTTGGTGGTGCCAGTGACAGACGTCGTTTGTTCTGTGGCGGTCGGTGAAGGAGTCGACGAAGATGTAGTCGTTTCGTCGGTCTTGGTAGTGCCAATGACAGACGTCGTTTGTTCTGTGGCGGTCGGTGTAGCAGTCGACGAAGATGTAGTCGTTTCGTCGGTCTTGGTGGTGCCAATGACAGACGTCGTTTGTTCTGTGGCGGTCGGTGTAGCAGTCGACGAAGATGTAGTCGTTTCGTCGGTCTTGGTGGTGCCAGTGACAGACGTCGTTTGTTCTGTGGCGGTCGGTGTAGCAGTCGACGAAGATGTAGTCGTTTCGTCGGTCTTGGTGGTGTCAAGGACAGACGTCGTTTGTTCTGTGGCGGTCGGTGTAGCATTCGACGAAAATGTAGTCGTTTCGTCGGTCTTGGTGGTGTCAAGGACAGACGTGGTTTGTTCTGTGGCGGTCGGTGTAGGAGTCGACGAAGACGTAGTCGTTTCGTCGGTCTTGGTGGTGCCAATGACAGACGTCGTTTGTTCTGTGGCGGTCGGTGTAGCAGTCGACGAAGATGTAGTCGTTTCGTCGGTCTTGGTGGTGCCAATGACAGACGTCGTTTGTTCTGTGGCGATTGGTGTAGCAGTCGACGAAGATGTAGTCGTTTCGTCGGTCTTGGTGGTGCCAATGACAGACGTCGTTTGTTCTGTGGCGGTCGGTGTAGCAGTCGACGAAGATGTAGTCGTTTCGTCGGTCTTGGTGGTGCCAATGACAGACGTCGTTTGTTCTGTGGCGATCGGTGTAGCAGTCGACGAAGATGTAGTCGTTTCGTCGGTTTTGGTGGTGCCAATGACAGACGTCGTTTGTTCTGTGGCGGTCGGTGTAGCAGTCGACGAAGATGTAGTCGTTTCGTCGGTCTTGGTGGTGCCAATGACAGACGTCGTTTGTTCTGTGGCGGTCGGTGTAGCAGTCGACGAAGATGTAGTCGTTTCGTCGGTCTTGGTGGTGCCACTGACAGACGTCGTTTGTTCTGTGGCGGTTGGTGTAGCAGTCGACGAAGATGTAGTCGTTTCGTCGGTCTTGGTGGTGTCAATGACAGACGTCGTTTGTTCTGTGGCGGTCGGTGTGGCAGTCGACGAAGATGTAGTCGTTTCGTCGGTCTTGGTGGTGCCAGTGACAGACGTCGTTTGTTCTGTGGCGGTCGGTGTAGCAGTCGACGAAGATGTAGTCGTTTCGTCAGTCTTGGTCGTGCCAATGACAGACGTCGTTTGTTCTGTGGCGGTCGGTGTAACAGTCGACGAAGATGTAGTCGTTTCGTCGGTCTTGGTGGGGCCAATGACAGACGTCGTTTGTTCTGTGGCGGTCGGTGTAGGAGTCGACGAAGATGTAGTCGTTTCGTCGGTCTTGGTGGTGCCAAGGACAGACGTCGTTTGTTCTGTGGCGGTCGGTGTAGCAGTCGACAAAGATGTAGTCGTTTCGTCGGTCTTGGTGGTGCCAAGGACAGACGTCGTTTGTTCTGTGGCGGTCGGTGTAGCAGTCGACGAAGTTGTAGTCGTTTCGTCGGTCTTGGTGGTGCCAATGACAGACGTCGTTTGTTCTGTGGCGGTCGGTGTAGCAGTCGACGAAGATGTAGTCGTTTCGTCGGTCTTGGTGGTGTCAAGGACAGACGTCGTTTGTTCTGTGGCGGTCGGTGTAGCAGTCGACGAAGATGTAGTCGTTTTGTCGGTCTTGGTGGTGCCAATGACAGACGTCGTTTGTTCTGTGGCGGTCGGTGTAGCAGTCGACGAAGATGTAGTCGTTTCGTCGGTCTTGTTGGTGCCAATGACAGACGTCGTTTGTTCTGTGGCGGTCGGTGTAGGAGTCGACGAAGATGTAGTTGTTTCGTCGGTCTTGGTGGTGCCAATGACAGACGTCGTTTGTTCTGTGGCGGTCGGTGTAGGAGTCGACGAAGATGTAGTTGTTTCGTCGGTCTTGGTGGTGCCAATGACAGACGTCGTTTGTTCTGTGGCGGTCGGTGTAGCAGTCGACGAAGATGTAGTCGTTTCGTCGGTCTTGGTGGTGTCAATGACAGACGTCGTTTGTTCTGTGGCGGTCGGTGTAGCAGTCGACGAAGATGTAGTCGTTTCGTCGGTCTTGGTGGTGTCAATGACAGACGTCGTTTGTTCTGTGGCGGTCGGTGTAGCAGTCGACGAAGATGTAGTCGTTTCGTCGGTCTTGGTGGTGTCAAGGATAGACGTCGTTTGTTCTGTGGCGGTCGGTGTACCAGTCGACGAAGATGTAGTCGTTTCGGCGGTCTTGGTGGTGCCAGTGACAGACGTCGTTTGTTCTGTGGCGGTCGGTGTAGGAGTCGACGAAGATGTAGTCGTTTCGTCGGTCTTGTTGGTGCCAATGACAGACGTCGTTTGTTCTGTGGCGGTCGGTGTAGCAGTCGACGAAGATGTAGTCGTTTCGTCGGTCTTGGTGGTGCCAGTGACAGACGTCGTTTGTTCTGTGGCGGTCGGTGTAGCAGTCGACGAAGATGTAGTCGTTTCGTCGGTCTTGGTGGTGTCAAGGACAGACGTCGTTTGTTCTGTGGCGGCCGGTGTAGCAGTCGACGAAGATGTAGTCGTATCGTCGGTTTTGGCGGTGCCAATGACAGACGTCGTTTGTTCTGTGGCAGTCGGTGTAGCAGTCGACGAAGATGTAGTCGTTTCGTCGGTCTTGGTGGCGCCAAAGACAGACGTGGTTAGTTTTGTGGCGGTCGGTGTAGCAGTCGACGAAGATGTAGTCGTTTCGTCGGTCTTGGTGGTGCCAATGACAGACGTCGTTTGTTCTGTGGTGGTCGGTGTAGCAGTCGACGAAGATGTAGTCGTTTCGTCGGTCTTGGTGGTGCCAAGGACAGACGTCGTTTGTTCTGTGGCGGTCGGTGTAACAGTCGACGAAGATGTAGTCGTTTCGTCGGTCTTGGTGGTGCCAGTGACAGACGTCGTTTGTTCTGTGGCGGTCGGTGTAGCAGTCGACGAAGATGTAGTCGTTTCGTCGGTCTTGGTGGTGTCAAGGACAGACGTCGTTTGTTCTGTGGCGGTCGGTGTAGCAGTCGACGAAGATGTAGTCGTTTCGTCGGTCTTGTTGGTGCCAATGACAGACGTCGTTTGCTCTGTGGCGGTCGGTGTAGCAGTCGACGAAGATGTAGTCGTTTCGTCGGTCTTGGTGGTGCCAGTGACAGACGTCGTTTGTTCTGTGGCGGTCGGTGTAGCAGTCGACGAAGATGTAGTCGTTTCGTCGGTCTTGGTGGTGTCAAGGACAGACGTCGTTTGTTCTGTGGCGGTCGGTGTAGCAGTCGACGAAGATGTAGTCGTTTCGTCGGTTTTGGTGGTGCCAATGACAGACGTCGTTTGTTCTGTGGCGGTCGGTGTAGCAGTCGACGAAGATGTAGTCGTTTCGTCGGTCTTGGTGGCGCCAAAGACCGACGTGGTTAGTTCTGTGGCTGTCGGTGTAGCAGTCGACGAAGATGTAGTCGTTTCGTCGGTCTTGGTGGTGCCAATGACAGACGTCGTTTGTTCTGTGGCGGTCGGTGTAGCAGTCGACGAAGATGTAGTCGTTTCGTCTGTCTTGGTGGTGCCAATGACAGACGTCGTTTGTTCTGTGGCGGTCGGTGTAGCAGTCGACGAAGATGTAGTCGTTTCGTCGGTCTTGGTGGTGCCAAAGACAGACGTGGTTAGTTCTGTGGCTGTCGGTGTAGCAGTCGACGAAGATGTAGTCGTTTCGTCTGTCTTGGTGGTGCCAATGACAGACGTCGCTTGTTCTGTGGCGGTCGGTGTAGCAGTCGACGAAGATGTAGTCGTTTCGTCGGTCTTGGTGGTGCCAAGGACAGACGTCGTTTGTTCTGTGGCGGTCGGTGTAGCAGTCGACGAAGATGTAGTCATTTCGTCGGTCTTGGTGGTGCCAGTGACAGACGTCGTTTGTTCTGTGGCGGTCGGTGTAGCAGTCGACGAAGATGTAGTCGTTTCGTCGGTCTTGGTGGTGCCAATGACAGACGTCGTTTGTTCTGTGGCGGTCGGTGTAGCAATCGACGAAGATGTAGTCGTTTCGTCGGTCTTGGTGGTGCCAAGGACAGACGTCGTTTGTTCTGTGGCGGTCGGTGTAGCAGTCGACAAAGATGTAGTCGTTTCGTTGGTCTTGGTGGTGCCAGTGACAGACGTCGTTTGTTCTGTGGCGGTCGGTGTAGCAGTCGACGAAGATGTAGTCGTTTCGTCGGTCTTGGTGGTGTCAAGGACAGACGTCGTTTGTTCTGTGGCGGTCGGTGTAGCAGTCGACGAAGATGTAGTCGTTTCGTCGGTCTTGGTGGTGCCAATGACAGACGTCGATTGTTCTGTGGCGGTCGGTGTAGCAGTCGACGAAGATGTAGTCGTTTCGTCGGACTTTGTGGTGCCAATGACAGACGTCGTTTGTTCTGTGGCGGTCGTTGTAGCCGTCGACGAAGATGTAGTCGTTTCGTCGGACTTTGTGGTGCCAATGACAGACGTTGTTTGTTCTGTGGCGGTCGGTGTAGCAGTCGACGAAGATGTAGTCGTTTCGTCGGTCTTGGTGGTGCCAGTGACAGACGTCGTTTGTTCTGTGGCGGTCGGTGTAGCAGTCGACGAAGATGTAGTCGTTTCGTCGGTCTTGTTGGTATCAAGGACAGACGTCGCTTGTTCTGTGGCGGTCGGTGTAGCAGTCGACGAAGATGTAGTCGTTTCGTCGGTTTTAGTGGTGCCAATGACAGACGTCGTTTGTTCTGTGGCGGTCGGTGTAGCAGTCGACGAAGATGTAGTCGTTTCGTCGGTCTTGGTGGTGCCAATGACAGACGTCGTTTGTTCTGTGGCGGTCGGTGTAGCAGTCGACGAAGATGTAGTCGTTTCGTCGGTCTTGGTGGTGCCAGTGACAGACGTCGTTTGTTCTGTGGCGGTCGGTGTAGCAGTCGACAAAGATGTAGTCGTTTCGTCGGTCCTGGTGGTACCACTGACAGACGTCGTTTGTTCTGTGGTGGTCGGTGTAGCAGTCGACGAAGATGTAGTCGTTTCGTCGGTCTTGGTGGTGCCAATGACAGACGTCGTTTGTTTTGTGGCGGTCGGTGTAGCAGTCGACGAAGATGTAGTCGTTTCGTTGGTCTTGGTGGTGCCAATGACAGACGTCGTTTGTTCTGTGGCGGTCGGTGTAGCAGTCGACGAAGATGTAGTCGTTTCGTCGGTCTTGGTGGTGTCAAGGACAGACGTCGTTTGTTCTGTAGCGATCGGTGTAGCAGTCGACGAAGATGTAGTCGTTTCGTCGGTCTTGGTGGTGCCAATGACAGACGTCGTTTGTTCTGTGGCGGTCGGTGTAGCAGTCGACGAAGATGTAGTCGTTTCGTCGGTCTTGGTGGTGTCAATGACAGACGTCGTTTGTTCTGTGGCGGTCGGTGTAGCAGTCGACGAAGATGTAGTCGTTTCGTCGGTCTTGGTGGTGTCAAGGACAGACGTCGTTTGTTCTGTAGCGATCGGTGTAGCAGTCGACGAAGATGTAGTCGTTTCGTCGGTCTTGGTGGTGCCAATGACAGACGTCGTTTGTTCTGTGGCGGTCGGTGTAGCAGTCGCCGAAGATGTAGTCGTTTCGTCGGTCTTGGTGGTGCCAAGGACAGACGTCGTTTGTTCTGTGGCGGTCGGTGTAGCAGTCGACAAAGATGTAGTCGTTTCGTCGGTCTTGGTGGTGCCAAGGACAGACGTCGTTTGTTCTGTGGCGGTCGGAGTAGCAGTCGACGAAGTTGTAGTCGTTTCGTCGGTCTTGGTGGTGCCAATGACAGACGTCGTTTGTTCTGTGGCGGTCGGTGTAGCAGTCGACGAAGATGTAGTCGTTTCGTCGGTCTTGGTGGTGTCAAGGACAGACGTCGTTTGTTCTGTGGCGGTCGGTGTAGCAGTCGACGAAGATGTAGTCGTTTTGTCGGTCTTGGTGGTGCCAATGACAGACGTCGTTTGTTCTGTGGCGGTCGGTGTAGCAGTCGACGAAGATGTAGTCGTTTCGTCGGTCTTGTTGGTGCCAATGACAGACGTCGTTTGTTCTGTGGCGGTCGGTGTAGGAGTCGACGAAGATGTAGTTGTTTCGTCGGTCTTGGTGGTGCCAATGACAGACGTCGTTTGTTCTGTGGCGGTCGGTGTAGGAGTCGACGAAGATGTGGTTGTTTCGTCGGTCTTGGTGGTGCCAATGACAGACGTCGTTTGTTCTGTGGCGGTCGGTGTAGCAGTCGACGAAGATGTAGTCGTTTCGTCGGTCTTGGTGGTGCCAGTGACAGACGTCGTTTGTTCTGTGGCGGTCGGTGTAGCAGTCGACGAAGATGTAGTCGTTTCGTCGGTCTTGGTGGTGTCAATGACAGACGTCGTTTGTTCTGTGGCGGTCGGTGTAGCAGTCGACGAAGATGTAGTCGTTTCGTCGGTCTTGGTGGTGTCAAGGATAGACGTCGTTTGTTCTGTGGCGGTCGGTGTACCAGTCGACGAAGATGTAGTCGTTTCGGCGGTCTTGGTGGTGCCAGTGACAGACGTCGTTTGTTCTGTGGCGGTCGGTGTAGGAGTCGACGAAGATGTAGTCGTTTCGTCGGTCTTGTTGGTGCCAATGACAGACGTCGTTTGTTCTGTGGCGGTCGGTGTAGCAGTCGACGAAGATGTAGTCGTTTCGTCGGTCTTGGTGGTGCCAGTGACAGACGTCGTTTGTTCTGTGGCGGTCGGTGTAGCAGTCGACGAAGATGTAGTCGTTTCGTCGGTCTTGGTGGTGTCAAGGACAGACGTCGTTTGTTCTGTGGCGGTCGGTGTAGCAGTCGACGAAGATGTAGTCGTTTCGTCGGTTTTGGCGGTGCCAGTGACAGATGTCGTTTGTTCTGTGGCGGTCGGTGTAGCAGTCGACGAAGATGTAGTCGTTTCGTCGGTCTTGGTGGTGTCAAGGACAGACGTCGTTTGTTCTGTGGCGGTCGGTGTAGCAGTCGACGAAGATGTAGTCGTTTCGTCGGTTTTGGTGGTGTCAAGGACAGACGTCGTTTGTTCTGTGGCGGTCGGTGTAGCAGTCGACGAAGACATAGTCGTTTCGTCGGTCTTGGTGGTGCCAATGATAGACGTCGATTGTTCTGTGGCGGTCGGTGTAGGAGTCGACGAAGATGTAGTCGTTTCGTCGGTCTTGGTGGTGCCAAAGACAGACGTCGTTTTTTCTGTGGCGATCGGTGTAGCAGTCGACGAAGATGTAGTCGTTTCGTCGGACTTTGTGGTCCCAATGACAGACGTCTTGGTGGTGCCACTGACAGACGTCGTTTGTTCTGTGGTGGTCGGTGTAGCAGTCGACGAAGATGTAGTCGTTTCGTCGGTCTTGGTGGTATTAAGGAAAGACGTCGCTTGTTCTGTGGCGGTTGGTGTAGCAGTCGACGAAGATGTAGTCGTTTCGTCGGTCTTGGTGGTGCCAATGACAGACGTCGTTTGTTCTGTGGCGGTCGGTGTAGCAGTCGACGAAGATGTAGTCGTTTCGTCGCTCTTATTGGCGCTAAGGACAGACGTCGTTTGTTCTGTGGCAGTCGGTGTAGCAGTCGACGAAGATGTAGTCGTTTTGTCGGTCTTGGTGGTGCCAATGACAGACGTCGTTTGTTCTGTTGCGGTCGGTGTAGCAGTCGACGAAGATGTAATCGTTTCTTCGGTCTTGGTGGTGCCAATGACAGACGTCGTTTGTTCTGTGACGGTCGGTGTAGCAGTCGACGAAGATGTAGTCGTTTCGTCGGTCTTGGTGGTGCCAATGACAGACGTCGTTTGTTCTGTGGCGGTCGGTGTAGGAGTCGACGAAGATGTAGTCGTTTCGTCGGTCTTGGTGGTGCCAATGACAGACGTCGTTTGTTCTGTGGTGGTCGGTGTAGCATTCGACGAAGATGTAGTCGTTTCGTCGGTCTTGGTGGTGCCAAGGACAGACGTCGTTTGTTCTGTGGCGGTCGGTGTAGCAGTCGACGAAGGCGTAGTCGTTTCGTCGGTCTTGGTGGTGCCAGTGACAGACGTCGTTTGTTCTGTGGCGGTCGGTGTAGCAGTCGACGAAGATGTAGTCGTTTCGTCGGTCTTGGTGGTGTCAAAGACAGACGTCGTTTGTTCTGTGGCGGTCGGTGTAGCAGTCGACGAAGATGTAGTCGTTTCGTCGGTCTTGGTGTTGTCAAGGACAGACGTCGTTTGTTCTGTGGCGGTCGGTGTAGCAGTCGACGAAGATGTAGTCGTTTCGTCGGTCTTGGTGGTGCCAATGACAGACGTCGTTTGTTCTGTGGCGGTCGGTGTAGCAGTCGACGAAGACGTAGTCGTTTCGTCGGTCTTGGTGGTGCCAATGACAGACGTCGTTTGTTCTGTGGCGGTCGGTGTAGCAGTCGACGAAGATGTAGTCGTTTCGTCGGTCTTGGTGGTGCCAATGACAGACGTCGTTTGTTCACTGGTGGTCGGTGTAGCAGTCGACGAAGATGTAGTCGTTTTGTCGGTCTTGGTGGTGCCAATGACAGACGTCGTTTGTTCTGTGGCGGTCGGTGTAGCAGTCGACGAAGATGTAGTCGTTTCGTCGGTCTTGGTGGTGTCAAGGACAGACGTCGTTTGTTCTGTGGTGGTCGGTGTAGCAGTCGACGAAGACGTAGTCGTTTCGTCGGTCTTGGTGGTGCCAATGACAGACGTCGTTTGTTCTGTGGCGATCGGTGTAGCAGTCGACGAAGATGTAGTCGTTTCGTCGGTCTTGGTGGTGCCAATGACAGACGTCGTTTGTTCCTTGGCGGTCGGTGTAGCAGTCGACGAAGATGTAGTCGTTTCGTCGGTCTTGGTGGTGCCAATGACAGACGTCGTTTGTTCTGTGGCGGTCGGTGTAGCAGTCGACGAAGATGTAGTCGTTTCGTCGGTCTTGGTGGTGCCAATGACAGACGTCGTTTGTTCTGTGGTGGTCGGTGTAGCAGTCGACGAAGATGTAGTCGTTTCGTCGGTCTTGGTGGTGCCAATGACAGACGTCGTTTGTTCTGTCGCGGTCGGTGTAGCAGTCGACGAAGATGTAGTCGTTTCGTCGGTCTTGGTGGTGCCAATGACAGACGTCGTTTGTTCTGTGGCGGTCGGTATAGCAGTCGACGAAGGTGTAGTCGTTTCGTCGGTCTTGGTGGTGCCACTGACAGACGTCGTTTGTTCTGTGGTGGTCGGTGTAGCAGTCGACGAAGATGTAGTCGTTTCGTCGGTCTTGGTGGTGCCAATGACAGACGTCGTTTGTTCTGTGGCGGTCGGTGTAGCAGTCGACGAAGATGTAGTCGTTTCGTCGGTTTTGGTGGTGCCAATGACAGACGTCGTTTGTTCTGTGGCGGTCGGTGTAGGAGTCGACAAAGATGTAGTCGTTTCGTCGGTCTGGGTGGTGCCAATGACAGACGTCGTTTGTTCTCTGGCGGTCGGTGTAGCAGTCGACGAAGATGTAGTCGTTTCGTCGGTCTTGGTGGTGCCAATGACAGACGTCGTTTGTTCTGTGGCGGTCGGTGTAGCAGTCGACGTAGATGTAGTCGTTTCGTCGGTCTTGGTGGTGCCAAGGACAGACGTCGTTTGTTCTGTGGCGGTCGGTGTAGCAGTCGACGAAGATGTAGTCGTTTCGTCGGTCTTGGTGGTGCCAGTGACAGATGTCGTTTGTTCTGGGGCGGTCGGTGTAGCAGTCGACGAAGATGTAGTCGTTTCGTCGGTCTTGGTGGTGTCAAGGACAGACGTCGTTTGTTCTGTGGCGGTCGGTGTAGGAGTCGACGAAGATGTAGTCGTTTCGTCGGTCTTGGTGGTGCCAATGACAGACGTCGTTTGTTCTGTGGCGGTCGGTGTAGCAGTCGAAGAAGATGTAGTCGTTTCGTCGGTCTTGGTGGTGTCAAGGACAGACGTCGTTTGTTCTGTGGCGGTCGGTGTAGGAGTCGACGAAGATGTAGTCGTTTCGTTGGTCTTGGTGGTGCCAGTGACAGACGTCGTTTGTTCTGTGGCGGTCGGTGTAGCAGTCGACGAAGATGTAGTCGTTTCGTCGGTCTTGGTGGTGTCAAGGACAGACGTCGTTTGTTCTGTAGCGGTCGGTGTAGCAGTCGACGAAGATGTAGTCGTTTCGTCGGTCTTGGTGGTGCCAGTGACAGACGTCGTTTGTTCTGTGGCGGTCGGTGTAGCAGTCGACGAAGATGTAGTCGTTTCGTCGGTCTTGGTGGCGCCAAAGACAGACGTGGTTTGTTCTGTGGCGGTCGGTGTAGCAGTCGACGAAGATGTGGTCGTTTCGTCGGTCTTGGTGGTGCCAATGACAGACGTCGTTTTTTCTGTGGCGGTCGGTGTAGCAGTCGACGAAGATGTAGTCGTTTCGTCGGTCTTTGTGGTGTCAAGGACAGACGTCGTTTGTTCTGTGGCGGTCGGTGTAGCAGTCGACGAAGATGTAGTCGTTTCGTCGGTCTTGGTGGTGCCAATGACAGACGTCGTTTGTTCTGTGGCGGTCTGTGTAGGAGTCGACGAAGATGTAGTCGTTTCGTCGGTCTTGGTGGTGCCAAGGACAGACGTCGTTTGTTCTGTGGCGGTCGGTGTAGCAGTCGACGATGATGTAGTCGTTTCGTCGGTCTTGGTGGTGCCAGTGACAGATGTCGTTTGTTCTGTGGCGGTCGGTGTAGCAGTCGACGAAGATGTAGTTGTTTCGTCGGTCTTGGTGGTGTCAAGGACAGACGTCGTTTGTTCTGTGGCGGTCGGTGTAGCAGTCGACGAAGATGTAGTTGTTTCGTCGGTCTTGGTGGTGTCAAGGACAGACGTCGTTTGTTCTGTGGCGGTCGGTGTAGCAGTCGACGAAGACGTAGTCGTTTCGTCGGTCTTGGTGGTGCCAATGATAGACGTCGATTGTTCTGTGGCGGTCGGTGTAGGAGTCGACGAAGATGTAGTCGTTTCGTCGGTCTTGGTGGTGCCAATGACAGACGTCGTTTGTTCTGTGGCGGTCGGTGTAGCAGTCGACGAAGATGTAGTCGTTTCGTCGGTCTTGGTGGTGCCAATGACAGACGTCGTTTTTTCTGTGGCGATCGGTGTAGCAGTCGACGAAGATGTAGTCGTTTCGTCGGACTTTGTGGTGCCAATGACAGACGTCTTGGTGGTGCCACTGACAGACGTCGTTTGTTCTGTGGTGGTCGGTGTAGCAGTCGACGAAGATGTAGTCGTTTCGTCGGTCTTGGTGGTATTAAGGACAGACGTCGCTTGTTCTGTGGCGGTTGGTGTAGCAGTCGACGAAGATGTAGTCGTTTCGTCGGTCTTGGTGGTGCCAATGACAGACGTCGTTTGTTCTGTGGCGGTCGGTGTAGCAGTCGACGAAGATGTAGTCGTTTCGTCGCTCTTGGTGGCGCTAAGGACAGACGTCGTTTGTTCTGTGGCGGTCGGTGTAGCAGTCGACGAAGATGTAGTCGTTTCGTCGGTCTTGGTGGTGCCATTGACAGACGTCGTTTGTTCTGTGGCGGTCGGTGTAGCAGTCGACGAAGATGTAGTCGTTTCGTCGGTCTTGGTGGTGCCAATGACAGACGTCGTTTGTTCTGTGACGGTCGGTGTAGCAGTCGACGAAGATGTAGTCGTTTCGTCGGTCTTGGTGGTGCCAATGACAGACGTCGTTTGTTCTGTGGCGGTCGGTGTAGGAGTCGACGAAGATGTAGTCGTTTCGTCGGTCTTGGTGGTGCCAATGACAGACGTCGTTTGTTCTGTGGCGGTCGGTGTAGCATTCGACGAAGATGTAGTCGTTTCGTCGGTCTTGGTGGTGCCAAGGACAGACGTCGTTTGTTCTGTGGCGGTCGGTGTAGCAGTCGACGAAGGCGTAGTCGTTTCGTCGGTCTTGGTGGTGCCAGTGACAGACGTCGTTTGTTCTGTGGCGGTCGGTGTAGCAGTCGACGAAGATGTAGTCGTTTCGTCGGTCTTGGTGGTGTCAAGGACAGACGTCGTTTGTTCTGTGGCGGTCGGTGTAGCAGTCGACGAAGATGTAGTCGTTTCGTCGGTCTTGGTGGTGCCAATGACAGACGTCGTTTGTTCTGTGGCGGTCTGTGTAGGATTCGACGAAGATGTAGTCGTTTCGTCGGTCTTGGTGGTGCCAATGACAGACGTCGTTTGTTCTGTGGCGGTCGGTGTAGCATTCGACGAAGATGTAGTCGTTTCGTCGGTCTTGGTGGTGCCAAGGACAGACGTCGTTTGTTCTGTGGCGGTCGGTGTAGCAGTCGACGAAGGCGTAGTCGTTTCGTCGGTCTTGGTGGTGCCAATGACAGACGTCGTTTGTTCTGTGGCGGTCGGTGTAGGAGTCGACGAAGATGTAGTCGTTTCGTCGGTCTTGGTGGTGCCAGTGACAGATGTCGTTTGTTCTGTGGCGGTCGGTGTAGCAGTCGACGAAGATGTAGTCGTTTCGTCGGTCTTGGTGGTGTCAAGGACAGACGTGGTTTGTTCTGTGGCGGTCGGTGTAGGAGTCGACGAAGATGTAGTCGTTTCGTCGGTCTTGGTGGTGCCAATGACAGACGTTGTTTGTTCTGTGGCGGTCGGTGTAGCAGTCGACGAAGATGTAGTCGTTTCGTCGGTCTTGGTGGTGCCAAGGACAGACGTCGTTTGTTCTGTGGCGGTCGGTGTAGCAGTCGACGATGATGTAGTCGTTTCGTCGGTCTTGGTGGTGCCAGTGACAGATGTCGTTTGTTCTGTGGCGGTCGGTGTAGCAGTCGACGAAGATGTAGTCGTTTCGTCGGTTTTGGTGGTGTCAAGGACAGACGTCGTTTGTTCTGTGGCGGTCGGTGTAGCAGTCGACGAAGATGTAGTCGTTTCGTCGGTTTTGGTGGTGTCAAGGACAGACGTCGTTTGTTCTGTGGCGGTCGGTGTTGCAGTCGACGAAGACGTAGTCGTTTCGTCGGTCTTGGTGGCGCCAAAGACAGACGTGGTTTGTTCTGTGGCGGTCGGTGTAGCAGTCGACGAAGATGTGGTCGTTTCGTCGGTCTTGGGGGTGCCAATGACAGACGTCGTTTTTTCTGTGGCGGTCGGTGTAGCAGTCGACGAAGATGTAGTCGTTTCGTCGGTCTTGGTGGTGCCAATGACAGACGTCGATTGTTCTGTGGCGGTCGGTGTAGCAGTCGACGAAGATGTAGTCGTTTCGTCGGACTTTGTGGTGCCAATAACAGACGTCGTTTGTTCTGTGGCGGTCGTTGTAGCCGTCGACGAAGATGTAGTCGTTTCGTCGGACTTTGTGGTGCCAATGACAGACGTCGTTTGTTCAGTGGTGGTCGGTGTAGCAGTCGACAAAGATGTAGTCGTTTCGTCGGTTTTGGTGGTGTCAAGGACAGACGTCGTTTGTTCTGTGGCGGTCGGTGTAGCCGTCGACGATGATGTAGTCGTTTCGTCGGTCTTGGTGGTGCCAATGACAGACGTCGTTTGTTCTGTGGCGATCGGTGTAGCAGTCGACGAAGATGTAGTCGTTTCGTCGGTCTTGGTTGTGCCAATGATAGACGTCGTTTGTTCTGTGGCGGTCGGTGTAGCAGTCGACGAAGATGTAGTCGTTTCGTCGGTCTTGGTGGTGCCAGTGACAGATGTCGTTTGTTCTGGGGCGGTCGGTGTAGCAGTCGACGAAGATGTAGTCGTTTCGTCGGTCTTGGTGGTGTCAAGGACAGACGTGGTTTGTTCTGTGGCGGTCGGTGTAGGAGTCGACGAAGATGTAGTCGTTTCGTCGGTCTTGGTGGTGCCAATGACAGACGTCGTTTGTTCTGTGGCGGTCGGTGTAGCAGTCGACGAAGATGTAGTCGTTTCGTCGGACTTTGTGGTGCCAATAACAGACGTCGTTTGTTCTGTGGCGGTCGTTGTAGCCGTCGACGAAGATGTAGTCGTTTCGTCGGACTTTGTGGTGCCAATGACAGACGTCGTTTGTTCAGTGGTGGTCGGTGTAGCAGTCGACAAAGATGTAGTCGTTTCGTCGGTTTTGGTGGTGTCAAGGACAGACGTCGTTTGTTCTGTGGCGGTCGGTGTAGCCGTCGACGAAGACGTAGTCGTTTCATCGGTCTTGGTGGTGCCAATAACAGACGTCGATTGTTCTGTGGCGGTCGGTGTAGCAGTCGACGATGATGTAGTCGTTTCGTCGGTCTTGGTGGTGCCAATGACAGACGTCGTTTGTTCTGTGGCGATCGGTGTAGCAGTCGACGAAGATGTAGTCGTTTCGTCGGACTTTGTGGTGCCAATAACAGACGTCGTTTGTTCTGTGGCGGTCGTTGTAGCCGTCGACGAAGATGTAGTCGTTTCGTCGGACTTTGTGGTGCCAATGACAGACGTCGTTTGTTCAGTGGTGGTCGGTGTAGCAGTCGACAAAGATGTAGTCGTTTCGTCGGTTTTGGTGGTGTCAAGGACAGACGTTGTTTGTTCTGTGGCGGTCGGTGTAGCCGTCGACGAAGACGTAGTCGTTTCGTCGGTCTTGGTGGTGCCAATAACAGACGTCGATTGTTCTGTGGCGGTCGGTGTAGCAGTCGACGATGATGTAGTCGTTTCGTTGGTCTTGGTGGTGCCAAAGACAGACGTCGTTTGTTCTGTGGCGATCGGTGTAGCAGTCGACGAAGATGTAGTCGTTTCGTCGGTCTTGGTGGTGCCAATGACAGACGTCGTTTGTTCTGTGGCGGTCTGTGTAGGAGTCGACGAAGATGTAGTCGTTTCGTCGGTCTTGGTGGTGCCAGTGACAGATGTCGTTTGTTCTGGGGCGGTCGGTGTAGCAGTCGACGAAGATGTAGTCGTTTCGTCGGTCTTGGTGGTGTCAAGGACAGACGTGGTTTGTTCTGTGGCGGTCGGTGTAGGAGTCGACGAAGATGTAGTCGTTTCGTCGGTCTTGGTGGTGCCAATGACAGACGTTGTTTGTTCTGTGGCGGTCGGTGTAGCAGTCGACGAAGATGTAGTCGTTTCGTCGGTCTTGGTGGTGCCAAGGACAGACGTCGTTTGTTCTGTGGCGGTCGGTGTAGCAGTCGACGATGATGTAGTCGTTTCGTCGGTCTTGGTGGTGCCAGTGACAGATGTCGTTTGTTCTGTGGCGGTCGGTGTAGCAGTCGACGAAGATGTAGTCGTTTCGTCGGTTTTGGTGGTGTCAAGGACAGACGTCGTTTGTTCTGTGGCGGTCGGTGTAGCAGTCGACGAAGATGTAGTCGTTTCGTCGGTTTTGGTGGTGTCAAGGACAGACGTCGTTTGTTCTGTGGCGGTCGGTGTTGCAGTCGACGAAGACGTAGTCGTTTCGTCGGTCTTGGTGGCGCCAAAGACAGACGTGGTTTGTTCTGTGGCGGTCGGTGTAGCAGTCGACGAAGATGTGGTCGTTTCGTCGGTCTTGGGGGTGCCAATGACAGACGTCGTTTTTTCTGTGGCGGTCGGTGTAGCAGTCGACGAAGATGTAGTCGTTTCGTCGGTCTTGGTGGTGCCAATGACAGACGTCGATTGTTCTGTGGCGGTCGGTGTAGCAGTCGACGAAGATGTAGTCGTTTCGTCGGACTTTGTGGTGCCAATAACAGACGTCGTTTGTTCTGTGGCGGTCGTTGTAGCCGTCGACGAAGATGTAGTCGTTTCGTCGGACTTTGTGGTGCCAATGACAGACGTCGTTTGTTCAGTGGTGGTCGGTGTAGCAGTCGACAAAGATGTAGTCGTTTCGTCGGTTTTGGTGGTGTCAAGGACAGACGTCGTTTGTTCTGTGGCGGTCGGTGTAGCCGTCGACGATGATGTAGTCGTTTCGTCGGTCTTGGTGGTGCCAATGACAGACGTCGTTTGTTCTGTGGCGATCGGTGTAGCAGTCGACGAAGATGTAGTCGTTTCGTCGGTCTTGGTTGTGCCAATGATAGACGTCGTTTGTTCTGTGGCGGTCGGTGTAGCAGTCGACGAAGATGTAGTCGTTTCGTCGGTCTTGGTGGTGCCAGTGACAGATGTCGTTTGTTCTGGGGCGGTCGGTGTAGCAGTCGACGAAGATGTAGTCGTTTCGTCGGTCTTGGTGGTGTCAAGGACAGACGTGGTTTGTTCTGTGGCGGTCGGTGTAGGAGTCGACGAAGATGTAGTCGTTTCGTCGGACTTTGTGGTGCCAATGACAGACGTCGTTTGTTCAGTGGTGGTCGGTGTAGCAGTCGACAAAGATGTAGTCGTTTCGTCGGTTTTGGTGGTGTCAAGGACAGACGTCGTTTGTTCTGTGGCGGTCGGTGTAGCCGTCGACGAAGACGTAGTCGTTTCATCGGTCTTGGTGGTGCCAATGACAGACGTCGTTTGTTCTGTGGCGGTCGGTGTAGCAGTCGACGAAGATGTAGTCGTTTCGTTGGTCTTGGTGGTGCCAATGACAGACGTTGTTTGTTCTGTGGCGGTCGGTGTAGCAGTCGACGAAGATGTAGTCGTTTCGTCGGTCTTGGTGGTGCCAATGACAGACGTCGTTTGTTCTGTGGCGGTCGGTGTAGCAGTCGACGAAGATGTAGTCGTTTCGTCGGTCTTGGTGGTGCCACTGACAGACGTCGTTTGTTCTGTGGCGGTCGGTGTAGCAGTCGACGAAGATGTAGTCGTTTCGTCGGTTTTGGTGGTGCCAATGACAGACGTCGTTTGTTCTGTGGCGGTCGGTGTAACAGTCGACGAAGATGTAGTCGTTTCGTCGGTCTTGGTGGTGCCAGTGACATACGTCGTTTGTTCTGTGGCGTTCGGTGTAGGAGTCGACGAAGATGTAGTCGTTTCGTCGGTCTTGGTGAAGCCAGTGACAGACGTCGTTTGTTCTGTGGCGGTCGGTGTAGCAGTCGACGAAGATGTGGTCGTTTCGTCGGTCTTGGTGGTGCCAATGACAGACGTCGTTTGTTCTGTGGCGGTCGGTGTAGCAGTCGACGAAGACGTAGTCGTTTCGTAGGTCTTGGTGGTGCCAATGACACACGTCGTTTGTTCTGTGGCGGTCGGTGTAGCAGTCGACGAAGATGTAGTCGTTTCGTCGGTCTTGGTGGTGTCAAGGACAGACGTCGTTTGTTCTGTGGCGGTCGGTGTAGCAGTCGACGAAGATGTAGTCGTTTCTTCGGTTTTGGTGGTGCCAATGACAGACGTCGTTTGTTTTGTGGCGGTCGGTGTAGCAGTCGACGAAGATGTAGTCGTTTCGTCGGTCTTGGTGGTGCCAGTGACAGACGTCGTTTGTTCTGTGGCGGTCGGTGTAGCAGTCGACGAAGATGTAGTCGTTTCGTCGGTCTTGGTGGTGCCAGTGACAGACGTCGTTTGTTCTGTGGCGGTCGGTATAGCAGTCGACGAAGATGTAGTCGTTTCGTCGGTCTTGGTGGTGTCAAGGACAGACGTGGTTTGTTCTGTGGCGGTCGGTGTAGGAGTCGACGAAGACGTAGTCGTTTCGTCGGTCTTGGTGGTGCCAATGACAGACGTCGTTTGTTTTGTGGCGGTCGGTGTAGCAGTCGACAAAGATGTAGTCGTTACGTCGGTCTTGGTGGTGCCAAGGACAGACGTGGTTTGTTCTGTGGCGATCGGTGTAGCAGTCGACGAAGATGTAGTCGTTTCGTCGGTCTTGGTGGTGCCAATGACAGACGTCGTTTGTTCTGTGGCGGTCGGTGTAGCAGTCGACGAAGATGTAGTCGTTTCGTCGGTCTTGGTGGTGCCAATGACAGACGTCGTTTGTTCTGTGGCGATCGGTGTAGCAGTCGACGAAGATGTAGTCGTTTCGTCGGTCTTGGTGGTGCCAATGACAGACGTCGTTTGTTCTGTGGCGGTCGGTGTAGCAGTCGACGAAGATGTAGTCGTTTCGTTGGTCTTGGTGGTGCCAATGACAGACGTCGTTTGTTCTGTGGCGGTCGGTGTAGCAGTCGACGAAGGTGTAGTCGTTTCGTCGGTCTTGGTGGTGCCACTGACAGACGTCGTTTGTTCTGTGGCGGTCGGGGTAGCAGCCGACGAAGATGTAGTCGTTTCGTCGGTCTTGGTGGTGCCAATGACAGACGTCGATTGTTCTGTGGCGGTCGGTGTAGCAGTTGACGAAGATGTAGTCGTTTCGTCGGTTTTGGTGGTGCCAGTGACAGACGTCGTTTGTTCTGTGGCGGTCGGTGTAGGAGTCGACGAAGATGTAGTCGTTTCGTTGGTCTTGGTGGTGCCAATGACAGACGTCGTTTGTTCTGTGGCGGTCGGTGTAGCAGTCGACGAAGATGTAGTCGTTTCGTTGGTCTTGGTGGTGCCAATGACAGACGTTGTTTGTTCTGTGGCGGTCGGTGTAGCAGTCGACGAAGATGTAGTCGTTTCGTCGGTCTTGGTGGTGCCAATGACAGACGTCGTTTGTTCTGTGGCGGTCGGTGTAGCAGTCGACGAAGATGTAGTCGTTTCGTCGGTCTTGGTGGTGCCACTGACAGACGTCGTTTGTTCTGTGGCGGTCGGTGTAGCAGTCGACGAAGATGTAGTCGTTTCGTCGGTTTTGGTGGTGCCAATGACAGACGTCGTTTGTTCTGTGGCGGTCGGTGTAACAGTCGACGAAGATGTAGTCGTTTCGTCGGTCTTGGTGGTGCCAGTGACATACGTCGTTTGTTCTGTGGCGTTCGGTGTAGGAGTCGACGAAGATGTAGTCGTTTCGTCGGTGTTGGTCGTGCCAATGACAGACGTCGCTTGTTCTGTGGCGGTCGGTGTAGCAGTCGACGAAGATGTAGTCGTTTCGTCGGTCTTGGTGGTGCCAGTGACAGACGTCGTTTGTTCTGTGGCGGTCGGTGTAGCAGTCGACGAAGATGTAGTCGTTTCGTCGGTCTTGGTGGTGTCAATGACAGACGTCGTTTGTTCTGTGGCGGTCGGTGTAGCAGTCGACGAAGATGTAGTCGTTTCGTCGGTCTTGGTGGTGTCAATGACAGACGTCGTTTGTTCTGTGGCGGTCGGTGTAGCAGTCGACGAAGATGTAGTCGTTTCGTCGGTCTTGGTGGTGCCAGTGACAGACGTCGTTTGTTCTGTGGCGGTCGGTGTAGCAGTCGACGAAGATGTAGTCGTTTCGTCGGTCTTGGTGGTGCCAATGACAGACGTCGTTTGTTCTGTGGCGATCGGTGTAGCAGTCGACGAAGATGTAGGCGTTTCGTCGGTCTTGGTGGTGCCAGTGACAGACGTCGTTTGTTCTGTGGCGGTCAGTGTAGGAGTCGACGAAGATGGAGTCGTTTCTTCGGTCTTGGTGGTGTCAATGACAGACGTCGTTTGTTCTGTGGCGGTCGGTGTAGCAGTCGACAAAGATGTAGTCGTTTCGTCGGTCTTGGTGGTGTCAAGGACATACGTCGTTTGTTCTGTGGCGGTTGGTGTAGCAATCGACGAAGATGTAGTCGTTTCGTCGGTCTTGGTGGTGCCAATGACAGACGTCGTTTGTTCTGTGACGGTCGGTGTAGCAGTCGACGAATATGTAGTCGTTTCGTTGGTCTTGGTGGTGCCAAGGACAGAGGTCGTTTGTTCTGTGGCGATCGGTGTAGCAGTCGACGAAGATGTAGGCGTTTCGTCGGTTTTGGTGGTGCCAATGACAAACGTCGTTTGTTCTGTGGCGGTCGGTGTAGCAGTCGACGAAGATGTAGTCGTTTCTTCGGTCTTGGTGGTGTCAATGA
The DNA here is from genome assembly GCA_945859605.1 of Lumbricus rubellus. Taxonomy (NCBI): domain Eukaryota; kingdom Metazoa; phylum Annelida; class Clitellata; order Crassiclitellata; family Lumbricidae; genus Lumbricus; species Lumbricus rubellus. The sequence continues at coordinate 30,058,119 of OX243824.1, read as the reverse complement.
CAGACGTCGTTTGTTCTGTGGTGGTCGGTGTAGCAGTCGACGAAGATGTAGTCGTTTCGTCGGTTTTGGTGGTGCCAATGACAGACGTCGTTTGTTCTGTGGCGGTCGGTGTAGCAGTCGACGAAGATGTAGTCGTTTCTTCGGTCTTGGTGGTGTCAATGACAGACGTCGTTTGTTCTGTGGCGATCGGTGTAGCAGTCGACGAAGATGTAGGCGTTTCGTCGGTTTTGGTGGTGCCAATGACAGACGTCGTTTGTTCTGTGGCGGTCGGTGTAGCAGTCGACGAAGATGTAGTCGTTTCTTCGGTCTTGGTGGTGTCAATGACAGACGTCGTTTGTTCTGTGGTGGTCGGTGTAGCAGTCGACAAAGATGTAGTCGTTTCGTCGGTCTTGGTGGTGCCAAGGACAGAGGTCGTTTGTTCTGTGGCGGTCGGTGTAGCAGTCGACGAAGATGTAGTCGTTTCGTTGGTCTTGGTGGTGCCAATGACAGACGTCGTTTGTTCTGTGGCGGTCGGTGTAGCAGTCGACGAAGATGTTGTCGTTTCGTCGGTTTTGGTGGTGCCAGTGACAAACGTCGTTTGTTCTGTGGCGGTCGGTGTAGGAGTCGACGAAGATGTAGTCGTTTCGTCGGTCTTGGTGGTGCCAATGACAGACGTCGTTTGTTCTGTGGCGATTGGTGTAGCAGTCGACGAAGACGTAGTCGTTTCGTAGGTCTTGGTGGTGCCAATGACACACGTCGTTTGTTCTGTGGCGGTCGGTGTAGCAGTCGACGAAGATGTAGTCGTTTCGTCGGTCTTGGTGGTGTCAAGGACAGACGTCGTTTGTTCTGTGGCGGTCGGTGTAGCAGTCGACGAAGATGTAGTCGTTTCTTCGGTTTTGGTGGTGCCAATGACAGACGTCGTTTGTTCTGTGGCGGTCGGTGTAGCAGTCGACGAAGATGTAGTCGTTTCGTCGGTCTTGGTGGTGCCAGTGACAGACGTCGTTTGTTCTGTGGCGGTCGGTGTAGCAGTCGACGAAGATGTAGTCGTTTCGTCGGTCTTGGTGGTGCCAGTGACAGACGTCGTTTGTTCTGTGGCGGTCGGTGTAGCAGTCGACGAAGATGTAGTCGTTTCGTCGGTCTTGGTGGTGTCAAGGACAGACGTGGTTTGTTCTGTGGCGGTCGGTGTAGGAGTCGACGAAGACGTAGTCGTTTCGTCGGTCTTGGTGGTGCCAATGACAGACGTCGTTTGTTCTGTGGCGGTCGGTGTAGCAGTCGACGAAGATGTAGTCGTTTCGTCGGTCTTGGTGGTGCCAATGACAGACGTCGTTTGTTCTGTGGCGGTTGGTGTAGCAGTCGACGAAGATGTAGTCGTTTCGTCGGTCTTGGTGGTGCCACTGACAGACGTCGTTTGTTCTGTGGCGGTCGGTGTAGCAGTCGACAAAGATGTAGTCGTTACGTCGGTCTTGGTGGTGCCAAGGACAGACGTGGTTTGTTCTGTGGCGATCGGTGTAGCAGTCGACGAAAATGTAGTCGTTTCGTCGGTCTTGGTGGTGCCAATGACAGACGTCGTTTGTTCTGTGGCGGTCGGTGTAGCAGTCGACGAAGATGTAGTCGTTTCGTCGGTCTTGGTGGTGCCAATGACAGACGTCGTTTGTTCTGTGGCGATCGGTGTAGCAGTCGACGAAGATGTAGTCGTTTCGTCGGTCTTGGTGGTGCCAATGACAGACGTCGTTTGTTCTGTGGCGGTCGGTGTAGCAGTCGACGAAGATGTAGTCGTTTCTTTGGTCTTGGTGGTGCCAATGACAGACGTCGTTTGTTCTGTGGCGGTCGGTGTAGCAGTCGACGAAGGTGTAGTCGTTTCGTCGGTCTTGGTGGTGCCACTGACAGACGTCGTTTGTTCTGTGGCGGTCGGTGTAGCAGCCGACGAAGATGTAGTCGTTTCGTCGGTCTTGGTGGTGCCAATGACAGACGTCGATTGTTCTGTTGCGGTCGGTGTAGCAGTTGACGAAGATGTAGTCGTTTCGTCGGTTTTGGTGGTGCCAGTGACAGACGTCGTTTGTTCTGTGGCGGTCGGTGAAGGAGTCGACGAAGATGTAGTCGTTTCGTTGGTCTTGGTGGTGCCAAGGACAGAGGTCGTTTGTTCTGTGGCGATCGGTGTAGCAGTCGACGAAGATGTAGGCGTTTCGTCGGTTTTGGTGGTGCCAATGACAGACGTCGTTTGTTCTGTGGCGGTCGGTGTAGCAGTCGACGAAGATGTAGTCGTTTCTTCGGTCTTGGTGGTGTCAATGACAGACGTCGTTTGTTCTGTGGTGGTCGGTGTAGCAGTCGACGAAGATGTAGTCGTTTCGTCGGTTTTGGTGGTGCCAATGACAGACGTCGTTTGTTCTGTGGCGGTCGGTGTAGCAGTCGACAAAGATGTAGTCGTTTCTTTGGTCTTGGTGGTGTCAATGACAGACGTCGTTTGTTCTGTGGCGATCGGTGTAGCAGTCGACGAAGATGTAGGCGTTTCGTCGGTTTTGGTGGTGCCAATGACAGACGTCGTTTGTTCTGTGGCGGTCGGTGTAGCAGTCGACGAAGATGTAGTCGTTTCTTCGGTCTTGGTGGTGTCAATGACAGACGTCGTTTGTTCTGTGGTGGTCGGTGTAGCAGTCGACGAAGATGTAGTCGTTTCGTCGGTCTTGGTGGTGCCAAGGACAGAGGTCGTTTGTTCTGTGGCGGTCGGTGTAGCAGTCGACGAAGATGTAGTCGTTTCGTTGGTCTTGGTGGTGCCAATGACAGACGTCGTTTGTTCTGTGGCGGTCGGTGTAGCAGTCGACGAAGATGTAGTCGTTTCGTCGGTCTTGGTGGTGCCAATGACAGACGTCGTTTGTTCTGTGGCGGTCGGTGTAGGAGTCGACGAAGATGTAGTCGTTTCGTCGGTCTTGGTGGTGCCAATGACAGACGTCGTTTGTTCTGTGGCGATCGGTGTAGCAGTCGACGAAGATGTAGTCGTTTCGTCGGTTTTGGTGGTGCCAATGACATACGTCGTTTGTTCTGTGGCGGTCGGTGTAGCAGTCGACGAAGATGTAGTCGTTTCGTTGGTCTTGGTGGTGCCAATGACAGACGTCGTTTGTTCTGTGGCGGTCGGTGTAGCAGTCGACGAAGATGTAGTCGTTTCGTCGGTCTTGGTGGTGCCAGTGACAGACGTCGTTTGTTCTGTGGCGGTTGGTGTAGCAGTCGACGAAGATGTAGTCGTTTCGTTGGTCTTGGTGGTGCCAATGACAGACGTCGTTTGTTCTGTGGCGGTCGGTGTAGCAGTCGACGAAGATGTAGTCGTTTCGTCGGTCTTGGTGGTGCCAGTGACAGACGTCGTTTGTTCTGTGGCGGTCGGTGTAGCAGTCGACGAAGATGTGGTCGTTTCGTCGGTCTTGGTGGTGCCAATGACAGACGTCGTTTGTTCTGTGGCGGTCGGTGTAGGAGTCGACGAAGACGTAGTCGTTTCGTCGGTCTTGGTGGTGCCAATGACAGACGTCGTTTGTTCTGTGGCGGTCGGTGTAGCAGTCGACGAAGATGTTGTCGTTTCGTCGGTCTTGGTGGTGCCAATGACAGACGTCGTTTGTTCTGTGGCGATTGGTGTAGCAGTCGACGAAGATGTAGTCGTTTCGTCGGTCTTGGTGGTGCCACTGACAGACGTCGTTTGTTCTGTGGCGGTCGGTGTAGCAGTCGACAAAGATGTAGTCGTTACGTCGGTCTTGGTGGTGCCAAGGACAGACGTGGTTTGTTCTGTGGCGATCGGTGTAGCAGTCGACGAAGATGTAGTCGTTTCGTCGGTCTTGGTGGTGCCAATGACAGACGTCGTTTGTTCTGTGGCGGTCGGTGTAGCAGTCGACGAAGATGTAGTCGTTTCGTCGGTCTTGGTGGTGCCAATGACAGACGTCGTTTGTTCTGTGGCGATCGGTGTAGCAGTCGACGAAGATGTAGTCGTTTCGTCGGTCTTGGTGGTGCCAATGACAGACGTCGTTTGTTCTGTGGCGGTCGGTGTAGCAGTCGACGAAGATGTAGTCGTTTCGTTGGTCTTGGTGGTGCCAATGACAGACGTCGTTTGTTCTGTGGCGGTCGGTGTAGCAGTCGACGAAGGTGTAGTCGTTTCGTCGGTCTTGGTGGTGCCACTGACAGACGTCGTTTGTTCTGTGGCGGTCGGTGTAGCAGCCGACGAAGATGTAGTCGTTTCGTCGGTCTTGGTGGTGCCAATGACAGACGTCGATTGTTCTGTGGCGGTCGGTGTAGCAGTTGACGAAGATGTAGTCATTTCGTCGGTTTTGGTGGTGCCAGTGACAGACGTCGTTTGTTCTGTGGCGGTCGGTGAAAAAGTCGACGAAGATGTAGTCGTTTCGTTGGTCTTGGTGGTGCCAAGGACAGAGGTCGTTTGTTCTGTGGCGATCGGTGTAGCAGTCGACGAAGATGTAGGCGTTTCGTCGGTTTTGGTGGTGCCAATGACAGACGTCGTTTGTTCTGTGGCGGTCGGTGTAGCAGTCGACGAAGATGTAGTCGTTTCTTCGGTCTTGGTGGTGTCAATGACAGACGTCGTTTGTTCTGTGGTGGTCGGTGTAGCAGTCGACGAAGATGTAGTCGTTTCGTCGGTTTTGGTGGTGCCAATGACAGACGTCGTTTGTTCTGTGGCGGTCGGTGTAGCAGTCGACAAAGATGTAGTCGTTTCTTCGGTCTTGGTGGTGTCAATGACAGACGTCGTTTGTTCTGTGGCGATCGGTGTAGCAGTCGACGAAGATGTAGGCGTTTCGTCGGTTTTGGTGGTGCCAATGACAGACGTCGTTTGTTCTGTGGCGGTCGGTGTAGCAGTCGACGAAGATGTAGTCGTTTCTTCGGTCTTGGTGGTGTCAATGACAGACGTCGTTTGTTCTGTGGTGGTCGGTGTAGCAGTCGACGAAGATGTAGTCGTTTCGTCGGTCTTGGTGGTGCCAAGGACAGAGGTCGTTTGTTCTGTGGCGGTCGGTGTAGCAGTCGACGAAGATGTAGTCGTTTCGTTGGTCTTGGTGGTGCCAATGACAGACGTCGTTTGTTCTGTGGCGGTCGGTGTAGCAGTCGACGAAGATGTTGTCGTTTCGTCGGTTTTGGTGGTGCCAGTGACAAACGTCGTTTGTTCTGTGGCGGTCGGTGTAGGAGTCGACGAAGATGTAGTCGTTTCGTCGGTCTTGGTGGTGCCAATGACAGACGTCGTTTGTTCTGTGGCGATCGGTGTAGCAGTCGACGAAGATGTAGTCGTTTCGTCGGTTTTGGTGGTGCCAATGACATACGTCGTTTGTTCTGTGGCGGTCGGTGTAGCAGTCGACGAAGATGTAGTCGTTTCGTTGGTCTTGGTGGTGCCAATGACAGACGTCGTTTGTTCTGTGGCGGTCGGTGTAGCAGTCGACGAAGATGTAGTCGTTTCGTCGGTCTTGGTGGTGCCAGTGACAGACGTCGTTTGTTCTGTGGCGGTTGGTGTAGCAGTCGACGAAGATGTAGTCGTTTCGTTGGTCTTGGTGGTGCCAATGACAGACGTCGTTTGTTCTGTGGCGGTCGGTGTAGCAGTCGACGAAGATGTAGTCGTTTCGTCGGTCTTGGTGGTGCCAGTGACAGACGTCGTTTGTTCTGTGGCGGTCGGTGTAGCAGTCGACGAAGATGTGGTCGTTTCGTCGGTCTTGGTGGTGCCAATGACAGACGTCGTTTGTTCTGTGGCGGTCGGTGTAGCAGTCGACGAAGACGTAGTCGTTTCGTAGGTCTTGGTGGTGCCAATGACAGACGTCGTTTGTTCTGTGGCGGTCGGTGTAGCAGTCGACGAAGATGTAGTCGTTTCGTCGGTCTTGGTGGTGCCAGTGACAGACGTCGTTTGTTCTGTGGCGGTCGGTGTAGCAGTCGACGAAGATGTAGTCGTTTCGTCGGTCTTGGTGGTGCCAGTGACAGACGTCGTTTGTTCTGTGGCGGTCGGTGTAGCAGTCGACGAAGATGTAGTCGTTTCGTCGGTCTTGGTGGTGGCAAGGACAGACGTGGTTTGTTCTGTGGCGGTCGGTGTAGGAGTCGACGAAGACGTAGTCGTTTCGTCGGTCTTGGTGGTGCCAATGACAGACGTCGTTTGTTCTGTGGCGGTCGGTGTAGCAGTCGACGAAGATGTAGTCGTTTCGTCGGTCTTGGTGGTGCCAATGACAGACGTCGTTTGTTCTGTGGCGATTGGTGTAGCAGTCGACGAAGATGTAGTCGTTTCGTCGGTCTTGGTGGTGCCACTGACAGACGTCGTTTGTTCTGTGGCGGTCGGTGTAGCAGTCGACAAAGATGTAGTCGTTACGTCGGTCTTGGTGGTGCCAAGGACAGACGTGGTTTGTTCTGTGGCGATCGGTGTAGCAGTCGACGAAGATGTAGTCGTTTCGTCGGTCTTGGTGGTGCCAATGACAGACGTCGTTTGTTCTGTGGCGATCGGTGTAGCAGTCGACGAAGATGTAGTCGTTTCGTCGGTTTTGGTGGTGCCAATGACAGACGTCGTTTGTTCTGTGGCGGTCGGTGTAGCAGTCGACGAAGATGTAGTCGTTTCGTTGGTCTTGGTGGTGCCAATGACAGACGTCGTTTGTTCTGTGGCGGTCGGTGTAGCAGTCGACGAAGATGTAGTCGTTTCGTCGGTCTTGGTGGTGCCAGTGACAGACGTCGTTTGTTCTGTGGCGGTTGGTGTAGCAGTCGACGAAGATGTAGTCGTTTCGTTGGTCTTGGTGGTGCCAATGACACACGTCGTTTGTTCTGTGGCGGTCGGTGTAGCAGTCGACGAAGATGCAGTCGTTTCGTCGGTCTTGGTGGTGTCAAGGACAGACGTCGTTTGTTCTGTGGCGGTCGGTGTAGCAGTCGACGAAGATGTAGTCGTTTCGTCGGTCTTGGTGGTGCCAGTGACAGACGTCGTTTGTTCTGTGGCGGTCGGTGTAGCAGTCGACGAAGATGTAGTCGTTTCGTCGGTCTTGGTGGTGCCAGTGACAGACGTCGTTTGTTCTGTGGCGGTCGGTGTAGCAGTCGACGAAGATGTAGTCGTTTCGTCGGTCTTGGTGGTGTCAAGGACAGACGTGGTTTGTTCTGTGGCGGTCGGTGTAGGAGTCGACGAAGACGTAGTCGTTTCGTCGGTCTTGGTGGTGCCAATGACAGACGTCGTTTGTTCTGTGGCGGTCGGTGTAGCAGTCGACGAAGATGTAGTCGTTTCGTCGGTCTTGGTGGTGCCAATGACAGACGTCGTTTGTTCTGTGGCGATTGGTGTAGCAGTCGACGAAGATGTAGTCGTTTCGTCGGTCTTGGTGGTGCCTCTGACAGACGTCGTTTGTTCTGTGGCGGTCGGTGTAGCAGTCGACAAAGATGTAGTCGTTACGTCGGTCTTGGTGGTGCCAAGGACAGACGTGGTTTGTTCTGTGGCGATCGGTGTAGCAGTCGACGAAGATGTAGTCGTTTCGTCGGTCTTGGTGGTGCCAATGACAGACGTCGTTTGTTCTGTGGCGGTCGGTGTAGCAGTCGACGAAGATGTAGTCGTTTCGTCGGTCTTGGTGGTGCCAATGACAGACGTCGTTTGTTCTGTGGCGATCGGTGTAGCAGTCGACGAAGATGTAGTCGTTTCGTCGGTCTTGGTGGTGCCAATGACAGACGTCGTTTGTTCTGTGGCGGTCGGTGTAGCAGTCGACGAAGATGTAGTCGTTTCGTCGGTCTTGGTGGTGTCAAGGACAGACGTGGTTTGTTCTGTGGCGGTCGGTGTAGGAGTCGACGAAGACGTAGTCGTTTCGTCGGTCTTGGTGGTGCCAATGACAGACGTCGTTTGTTCTGTGGCGGTCGGTGTAGCAGTCGACGAAGATGTAGTCGTTTCGTCGGTCTTGGTGGTGCCAATGACAGACGTCGTTTGTTCTGTGGCGGTTGGTGTAGCAGTCGACGAAGATGTAGTCGTTTCGTCGGTCTTGGTGGTGCCACTGACAGACGTCGTTTGTTCTGTGGCGGTCGGTGTAGCAGTCGACAAAGATGTAGTCGTTACGTCGGTCTTGGTGGTGCCAAGGACAGACGTGGTTTGTTCTGTGGCGATCGGTGTAGCAGTCGACGAAGATGTAGTCGTTTCGTCGGTCTTGGTGGTGCCAATGACAGACGTCGTTTGTTCTGTGGCGGTCGGTGTAGCAGTCGACGAAGATGTAGTCGTTTCGTCGGTCTTGGTGGTGCCAATGACAGACGTCGTTTGTTCTGTGGCGATCGGTGTAGCAGTCGACGAAGATGTAGTCGTTTCGTCGGTCTTGGTGGTGCCAATGACAGACGTCGTTTGTTCTGTGGCGGTCGGTGTAGCAGTCGACGAAGATGTAGTCGTTTCGTTGGTCTTGGTGGTGCCAATGACAGACGTCGTTTGTTCTGTGGCGGTCGGTGTAGCAGTCGACGAAGGTGTAGTCGTTTCGTCGGTCTTGGTGGTGCCACTGACAGACGTCGTTTGTTCTGTGGCGGTCGGTGTAGCAGCCGACGAAGATGTAGTCGTTTCGTCGGTCTTGGTGGTGCCAATGACAGACGTCGATTGTTCTGTGGCGGTCGGTGTAGCAGTTGACGAAGATGTAGTCGTTTCGTCGGTCTTGGTGGTGCCAGTGACAGACGTCGTTTGTTCTGTGGCGGTCGGTGAAGGAGTCGACGAAGATGTAGTCGTTTCGTCGGTCTTGGTGGTGCCAATGACAGACGTCGTTTGTTCTGTGGCGGTCGGTGTAGCAGTCGACGAAGATGTAGTCGTTTCGTCGGTCTTGGTGGTGCCAATGACAGACGTCGTTTGTTCTGTGGCGGTCGGTGTAGCAGTCGACGAAGATGTAGTCGTTTCGTCGGTCTTGGTGGTGCCAGTGACAGACGTCGTTTGTTCTGTGGCGGTCGGTGTAGCAGTCGACGAAGATGTAGTCGTTTCGTCGGTCTTGGTGGTGTCAAGGACAGACGTCGTTTGTTCTGTGGCGGTCGGTGTAGCATTCGACGAAGATGTAGTCGTTTCGTCGGTCTTGGTGGTGTCAAGGACAGACGTGGTTTGTTCTGTGGCGGTCGGTGTAGGAGTCGACGAAGACGTAGTCGTTTCGTCGGTCTTGGTGGTGCCAATGACAGACGTCGTTTGTTCTGTGGCGGTCGGTGTAGCAGTCGACGAAGATGTAGTCGTTTCGTCGGTCTTGGTGGTGCCAATGACAGACGTCGTTTGTTCTGTGGCGATTGGTGTAGCAGTCGACGAAGATGTAGTCGTTTCGTCGGTCTTGGTGGTGCCAATGACAGACGTCGTTTGTTCTGTGGCGGTCGGTGTAGCAGTCGACGAAGATGTAGTCGTTTCGTCGGTCTTGGTGGTGCCAATGACAGACGTCGTTTGTTCTGTGGCGATCGGTGTAGCAGTCGACGAAGATGTAGTCGTTTCGTCGGTCTTGGTGGTGCCAATGACAGACGTCGTTTGTTCTGTGGCGGTCGGTGTAGCAGTCGACGAAGATGTAGTCGTTTCGTTGGTCTTGGTGGTGCCAATGACAGACGTCGTTTGTTCTGTGGCGGTCGGTGTAGCAGTCGACGAAGATGTAGTCGTTTCGTCGGTCTTGGTGGTGCCACTGACAGACGTCGTTTGTTCTGTGGCGGTTGGTGTAGCAGTCGACGAAGATGTAGTCGTTTCGTCGGTCTTGGTGGTGCCAATGACAGACGTCGTTTGTTCTGTGGCGGTCGGTGTGGCAGTCGACGAAGATGTAGTCGTTTCGTCGGTCTTGGTGGTGCCAGTGACAGACGTCGTTTGTTTTGTGGCGGTCGGTGTAGGAGTCGACGAAGATGTAGTCGTTTCGTCAGTCTTGGTCGTGCCAATGACAGACGTCGTTTGTTCTGTGGCGGTCGGTGTAACAGTCGACGAAGATGTAGTCGTTTCGTCGGTCTTGGTGGTGCCAATGACAGACGTCGTTTGTTCTGTGGCGGTCGGTGTAGGAGTCGACGAAGATGTAGTCGTTTCGTCGGTCTTGGTGGTGCCAAGGACAGACGTCGTTTGTTCTGTGGCGGTCGGTGTAGCAGTCGACGAAGATGTAGTCGTTTCGTCGGTCTTGGTGGTGCCAAGGACAGACGTCGTTTGTTCTGTGGCGGTCGGTGTAGCAGTCGACGAAGTTGTAGTCGTTTCGTCGGTCTTGGTGGTGCCAATGACAGACGTCGTTTGTTCTGTGGCGGTCGGTGTAGCAGTCGACGAAGATGTAGTCGTTTCGTCGGTCTTGGTGGTGTCAAGGACAGACGTCGTTTGTTCTGTGGCGGTCGGTGTAGCAGTCGACGAAGATGTAGTCGTTTTGTCGGTCTTGGTGGTGCCAATGACAGACGTCGTTTGTTCTGTGGCGGTCGGTGTAGCAGTCGACGAAGATGTAGTCGTTTCGTCGGTCTTGTTGGTGCCAATGACAGACGTCGTTTGTTCTGTGGCGGTCGGTGTAGGAGTCGACGAAGATGTAGTTGTTTCGTCGGTCTTGGTGGTGCCAATGACAGACGTCGTTTGTTCTGTGGCGGTCGGTGTAGGAGTCGACGAAGATGTAGTTGTTTCGTCGGTCTTGGTGGTGCCAATGACAGACGTCGTTTGTTCTGTGGCGGTCGGTGTAGCAGTCGACGAAGATGTAGTCGTTTCGTCGGTCTTGGTGGTGCCAATGACAGACGTCGTTTGTTCTGTGGCGGTCGGTGTAGCAGTCGACGAAGATGTAGTCGTTTCGTTGGTCTTGGTGGTGCCAATGACAGACGTCGTTTGTTCTGTGGCGGTCGGTGTAGCAGTCGACGAAGGTGTAGTCGTTTCGTCGGTCTTGGTGGTGCCACTGACAGACGTCGTTTGTTCTGTGGCGGTCGGTGTAGCAGCCGACGAAGATGTAGTCGTTTCGTCGGTCTTGGTGGTGCCAATGACAGACGTCGATTGTTCTGTGGCGGTCGGTGTAGCAGTTGACGAAGATGTAGTCGTTTCGTCGGTCTTGGTGGTGCCAGTGACAGACGTCGTTTGTTCTGTGGCGGTCGGTGAAGGAGTCGACGAAGATGTAGTCGTTTCGTCGGTCTTGGTAGTGCCAATGACAGACGTCGTTTGTTCTGTGGCGGTCGGTGTAGCAGTCGACGAAGATGTAGTCGTTTCGTCGGTCTTGGTGGTGCCAATGACAGACGTCGTTTGTTCTGTGGCGGTCGGTGTAGCAGTCGACGAAGATGTAGTCGTTTCGTCGGTCTTGGTGGTGCCAGTGACAGACGTCGTTTGTTCTGTGGCGGTCGGTGTAGCAGTCGACGAAGATGTAGTCGTTTCGTCGGTCTTGGTGGTGTCAAGGACAGACGTCGTTTGTTCTGTGGCGGTCGGTGTAGCATTCGACGAAAATGTAGTCGTTTCGTCGGTCTTGGTGGTGTCAAGGACAGACGTGGTTTGTTCTGTGGCGGTCGGTGTAGGAGTCGACGAAGACGTAGTCGTTTCGTCGGTCTTGGTGGTGCCAATGACAGACGTCGTTTGTTCTGTGGCGGTCGGTGTAGCAGTCGACGAAGATGTAGTCGTTTCGTCGGTCTTGGTGGTGCCAATGACAGACGTCGTTTGTTCTGTGGCGATTGGTGTAGCAGTCGACGAAGATGTAGTCGTTTCGTCGGTCTTGGTGGTGCCAATGACAGACGTCGTTTGTTCTGTGGCGGTCGGTGTAGCAGTCGACGAAGATGTAGTCGTTTCGTCGGTCTTGGTGGTGCCAATGACAGACGTCGTTTGTTCTGTGGCGATCGGTGTAGCAGTCGACGAAGATGTAGTCGTTTCGTCGGTTTTGGTGGTGCCAATGACAGACGTCGTTTGTTCTGTGGCGGTCGGTGTAGCAGTCGACGAAGATGTAGTCGTTTCGTCGGTCTTGGTGGTGCCAATGACAGACGTCGTTTGTTCTGTGGCGGTCGGTGTAGCAGTCGACGAAGATGTAGTCGTTTCGTCGGTCTTGGGGGGGCCACTGACAGACGTCGTTTGTTCTGTGGCGGTTGGTGTAGCAGTCGACGAAGATGTAGTCGTTTCGTCGGTCTTGGTGGTGCCAATGACAGACGTCGTTTGTTCTGTGGCGGTCGGTGTGGCAGTCGACGAAGATGTAGTCGTTTCGTCGGTCTTGGTGGTGCCAGTGACAGACGTCGTTTGTTCTGTGGCGGTCGGTGTAGGAGTCGACGAAGATGTAGTCGTTTCGTCAGTCTTGGTCGTGCCAATGACAGACGTCGTTTGTTCTGTGGCGGTCGGTGTAACAGTCGACGAAGATGTAGTCGTTTCGTCGGTCTTGGTGGGGCCAATGACAGACGTCGTTTGTTCTGTGGCGGTCGGTGTAGGAGTCGACGAAGATGTAGTCGTTTCGTCGGTCTTGGTGGTGTCAAGGACAGACGTCGTTTGTTCTGTGGCGGTCGGTGTAGCAGTCGACAAAGATGTAGTCGTTTCGTCGGTCTTGGTGGTGCCAAGGACAGACGTCGTTTGTTCTGTGGCGGTCGGTGTAGCAGTCGACGAAGTTGTAGTCGTTTCGTCGGTCTTGGTGGTGCCAATGACAGACGTCGTTTGTTCTGTGGCGGTCGGTGTAGCAGTCGACGAAGATGTAGTCGTTTCGTCGGTCTTGGTGGTGTCAAGGACAGACGTCGTTTGTTCTGTGGCGGTCGGTGTAGCAGTCGACGAAGATGTAGTCGTTTTGTCGGTCTTGGTGGTGCCAATGACAGACGTCGTTTGTTCTGTGGCGGTCGGTGTAGCAGTCGACGAAGATGTAGTCGTTTCGTCGGTCTTGGTGGTGCCAATGACAGACGTCGTTTGTTCTGTGGCGGTCGGTGTAGCAGTCGACGAAGATGTAGTTGTTTCGTCGGTCTTGGTGGTGCCAATGACAGACGTCGTTTGTTCTGTGGCGGTCGGTGTAGGAGTCGACGAAGATGTAGTTGTTTCGTCGGTCTTGGTGGTGTCAATGACAGACGTCGTTTGTTCTGTGGCGGTCGGTGTAGCAGTCGACGAAGATGTAGTCGTTTCGTCGGTCTTGGTGGTGCCAGTGACAGACGTCGTTTGTTCTGTGGCGGTCGGTGTAGCAGTCGACGAAGATGTAGTCGTTTCGTCGGTCTTGGTGGTGTCAATGACAGACGTCGTTTGTTCTGTGGCGGTCGGTGTAGCAGTCGACGAAGATGTAGTTGTTTCGTCGGTCTTGGTGGTGTCAAGGATAGACGTCGTTTGTTCTGTGGCGGTCGGTGTACCAGTCGACGAAGATGTAGTCGTTTCGGCGGTCTTGGTGGTGCCAGTGACAGACGTCGTTTGTTCTGTGGCGGTCGGTGTAGGAGTCGACGAAGATGTAGTCGTTTCGTCGGTCTTGTTGGTGCCAATGACAGACGTCGTTTGTTCTGTGGCGGTCGGTGTAGCAGTCGACGAAGATGTAGTCGTTTCGTCGGTCTTGGTGGTGCCAGTGACAGACGTCGTTTGTTCTGTGGCGGTCGGTGTAGCAGTCGACGAAGATGTAGTCGTTTCGTCGGTCTTGGTGGTGTCAAGGACAGACGTCGTTTGTTCTGTGGCGGTCGGTGTAGCAGTCGACGAAGATGTAGTCGTATCGTCGGTTTTGGCGGTGCCAATGACAGACGTCGTTTGTTCTGTGGCAGTCGGTGTAGCAGTCGACGAAGATGTAGTCGTTTCGTCGGTCTTGGTGGCGCCAAAGACAGACGTGGTTAGTTTTGTGGCGGTCGGTGTAGCAGTCGACGAAGATGTAGTCGTTTCGTCGGTCTTGGTGGTGCCAATGACAGACGTCGTTTGTTCTGTGGTGGTCGGTGTAGCAGTCGACGAAGATGTAGTCGTTTCGTCGGTCTTGGTGGTGCCAAGGACAGACGTCGTTTGTTCTGTGGCGGTCGGTGTAACAGTCGACGAAGATGTAGTCGTTTCGTCGGTCTTGGTGGTGCCAGTGACAGACGTCGTTTGTTCTGTGGCGGTCGGTGTAGCAGTCGACGAAGATGTAGTCGTTTCGTCGGTCTTGGTGGTGTCAAGGACAGACGTCGTTTGTTCTGTGGCGGTCGGTGTAGCAGTCGACGAAGATGTAGTCGTTTCGTCGGTCTTGTTGGTGCCAATGACAGACGTCGTTTGTTCTGTGGCGGTCGGTGTAGCAGTCGACGAAGATGTAGTCGTTTCGTCGGTCTTGGTGGTGCCAGTGACAGACGTCGTTTGTTCTGTGGCGGTCGGTGTAGCAGTCGACGAAGATGTAGTCGTTTCGTCGGTCTTGGTGGTGTCAAGGACAGACGTCGTTTGTTCTGTGGCGGTCGGTGTAGCAGTCGACGAAGATGTAGTCGTTTCGTCGGTTTTGGTGGTGCCAATGACAGACGTCGTTTGTTCTGTGGCGGTCGGTGTAGCAGTCGACGAAGATGTAGTCGTTTCGTCGGTCTTGGTGGCGCCAAAGACCGACGTGGTTAGTTCTGTGGCTGTCGGTGTAGCAGTCGACGAAGATGTAGTCGTTTCGTCGGTCTTGGTGGTGCCAATGACAGACGTCGTTTGTTCTGTGGCGGTCGGTGTAGCAGTCGACGAAGATGTAGTCGTTTCGTCTGTCTTGGTGGTGCCAATGACAGACGTCGCTTGTTCTGTGGCGGTCGGTGTAGCAGTCGACGAAGATGTAGTCGTTTCGTCGGTCTTGGTGGTGCCAAAGACAGACGTGGTTAGTTCTGTGGCTGTCGGTGTAGCAGTCGACGAAGATGTAGTCGTTTCGTCTGTCTTGGTGGTGCCAATGACAGACGTCGCTTGTTCTGTGGCGGTCGGTGTAGCAGTCGACGAAGATGTAGTCGTTTCGTCGGTCTTGGTGGTGCCAAGGACAGACGTCGTTTGTTCTGTGGCGGTCGGTGTAGCAGTCGACGAAGATGTAGTCGTTTCGTCGGTCTTGGTGGTGCCAGTGACAGACGTCGTTTGTTCTGTGGCGGTCGGTGTAGCAGTCGACGAAGATGTAGTCGTTTCGTCGGTCTTGGTGGTGCCAATGACAGACGTCGTTTGTTCTGTGGCGGTCGGTGTAGCAATCGACGAAGATGTAGTCGTTTCGTCGGTCTTGGTGGTGCCAAGGACAGACGTCGTTTGTTCTGTGGCGGTCGGTGTAGCAGTCGACAAAGATGTAGTCGTTTCGTTGGTCTTGGTGGTGCCAGTGACAGACGTCGTTTGTTCTGTGGCGGTCGGTGTAGCAGTCGACGAAGATGTAGTCGTTTCGTCGGTCTTGGTGGTGTCAAGGACAGACGTCGTTTGTTCTGTGGCGGTCGGTGTAGCAGTCGACGAAGATGTAGTCGTTTCGTCGGTCTTGGTGGTGCCAATGACAGACGTCGATTGTTCTGTGGCGGTCGGTGTAGCAGTCGACGAAGATGTAGTCGTTTCGTCGGACTTTGTGGTGCCAATGACAGACGTCGTTTGTTCTGTGGCGGTCGTTGTAGCCGTCGACGAAGATGTAGTCGTTTCGTCGGACTTTGTGGTGCCAATGACAGACGTCGTTTGTTCAGTGGCGGTCGGTGTAGCAGTCGACGAAGATGTAGTCGTTTCGTCGGTCTTGGTTGTGCCAGTGACAGACGTCGTTTGTTCTGTGGCGGTCGGTGTAGCAGTCGACGAAGATGTAGTCGTTTCGTCGGTCTTGTTGGTATCAAGGACAGACGTCGCTTGTTCTGTGGCGGTCGGTGTAGCAGTCGACGAAGATGTAGTCGTTTCGTCGGTTTTAGTGGTGCCAATGACAGACGTCGTTAGTTCTGTGGCGATCGGTGTAGCAGTCGACGAAGATGTAGTCGTTTCGTCGGTCTTGGTGGTGCCAATGACAGACGTCGTTTGTTCTGTGGCGGTCGGTGTAGCAGTCGACGAAGATGTAGTCGTTTCGTCGGTCTTGGTGGTGCCAGTGACAGACGTCGTTTGTTCTGTGGCGGTCGGTGTAGCAGTCGACAAAGATGTAGTCGTTTCGTCGGTCCTGGTGGTACCACTGACAGACGTCGTTTGTTCTGTGGTGGTCGGTGTAGCAGTCGACGAAGATGTAGTCGTTTCGTCGGTCTTGGTGGTGCCAATGACAGACGTCGTTTGTTTTGTGGCGGTCGGTGTAGCAGTCGACGAAGATGTAGTCGTTTCGTTGGTCTTGGTGGTGCCAATGACAGACGTCGTTTGTTCTGTGGCGGTCGGTGTAGCAGTCGACGAAGATGTAGTCGTTTCGTCGGTCTTGGTGGTGTCAAGGACAGACGTCGTTTGTTCTGTAGCGATCGGTGTAGCAGTCGACGAAGATGTAGTCGTTTCGTCGGTCTTGGTGGTGCCAATGACAGACGTCGTTTGTTCTGTGGCGGTCGGTGTAGCAGTCGACGAAGATGTAGTCGTTTCGTCGGTCTTGGTGGTGCCAATGACAGACGTCGTTTGTTCTGTGGCGGTCGGTGTAGCAGTCGACGAAGATGTAGTCGTTTCGTCGGTCTTGGTGGTGTCAAGGACAGACGTCGTTTGTTCTGTAGCGATCGGTGTAGCAGTCGACGAAGATGTAGTCGTTTCGTCGGTCTTGGTGGTGCCAATGACAGACGTCGTTTGTTCTGTGGCGGTCGGTGTAGCAGTCGCCGAAGATGTAGTCGTTTCGTCGGTCTTGGTGGTGCCAAGGACAGACGTCGTTTGTTCTGTGGCGGTCGGTGTAGCAGTCGACGAAGATGTAGTCGTTTCGTCGGTCTTGGTGGTGCCAAGGACAGACGTCGTTTGTTCTGTGGCGGTCGGAGTAGCAGTCGACGAAGTTGTAGTCGTTTCGTCGGTCTTGGTGGTGCCAATGACAGACGTCGTTTGTTCTGTGGCGGTCGGTGTAGCAGTCGACGAAGATGTAGTCGTTTCGTCGGTCTTGGTGGTGTCAAGGACAGACGTCGTTTGTTCTGTGGCGGTCGGTGTAGCAGTCGACGAAGATGTAGTCGTTTTGTCGGTCTTGGTGGTGCCAATGACAGACGTCGTTTGTTCTGTGGCGGTCGGTGTAGCAGTCGACGAAGATGTAGTCGTTTCGTCGGTCTTGGTGGTGCCAATGACAGACGTCGTTTGTTCTGTGGCGGTCGGTGTAGGAGTCGACGAAGATGTAGTTGTTTCGTCGGTCTTGGTGGTGCCAATGACAGACGTCGTTTGTTCTGTGGCGGTCGGTGTAGGAGTCGACGAAGATGTGGTTGTTTCGTCGGTCTTGGTGGTGCCAATGACAGACGTCGTTTGTTCTGTGGCGGTCGGTGTAGCAGTCGACGAAGATGTAGTCGTTTCGTCGGTCTTGGTGGTGCCAGTGACAGACGTCGTTTGTTCTGTGGCGGTCGGTGTAGCAGTCGACGAAGATGTAGTCGTTTCGTCGGTCTTGGTGGTGTCAATGACAGACGTCGTTTGTTCTGTGGCGGTCGGTGTAGCAGTCGACGAAGATGTAGTCGTTTCGTCGGTCTTGGTGGTGTCAAGGATAGACGTCGTTTGTTCTGTGGCGGTCGGTGTACCAGTCGACGAAGATGTAGTCGTTTCGGCGGTCTTGGTGGTGCCAGTGACAGACGTCGTTTGTTCTGTGGCGGTCGGTGTAGGAGTCGACGAAGATGTAGTCGTTTCGTCGGTCTTGGTGGTGCCAATGACAGACGTCGTTTGTTCTGTGGCGGTCGGTGTAGCAGTCGACGAAGATGTAGTCGTTTCGTCGGTCTTGGTGGTGCCAGTGACAGACGTCGTTTGTTCTGTGGCGGTCGGTGTAGCAGTCGACGAAGATGTAGTCGTTTCGTCGGTCTTGGTGGTGTCAAGGACAGACGTCGTTTGTTCTGTGGCGGTCGGTGTAGCAGTCGACGAAGATGTAGTCGTTTCGTCGGTTTTGGCGGTGCCAGTGACAGATGTCGTTTGTTCTGTGGCGGTCGGTGTAGCAGTCGACGAAGATGTAGTCGTTTCGTCGGTCTTGGTGGTGTCAAGGACAGACGTCGTTTGTTCTGTGGCGGTCGGTGTAGCAGTCGACGAAGATGTAGTCGTTTCGTCGGTTTTGGTGGTGTCAAGGACAGACGTCGTTTGTTCTGTGGCGGTCGGTGTAGCAGTCGACGAAGACATAGTCGTTTCGTCGGTCTTGGTGGTGCCAATGATAGACGTCGATTGTTCTGTGGCGGTCGGTGTAGGAGTCGACGAAGATGTAGTCGTTTCGTCGGTCTTGGTGGTGCCAAAGACAGACGTCGTTTTTTCTGTGGCGATCGGTGTAGCAGTCGACGAAGATGTAGTCGTTTCGTCGGACTTTGTGGTCCCAATGACAGACGTCTTGGTGGTGCCACTGACAGACGTCGTTTGTTCTGTGGTGGTCGGTGTAGCAGTCGACGAAGATGTAGTCGTTTCGTCGGTCTTGGTGGTATTAAGGAAAGACGTCGCTTGTTCTGTGGCGGTTGGTGTAGCAGTCGACGAAGATGTAGTCGTTTCGTCGGTCTTGGTGGTGCCAATGACAGACGTCGTTTGTTCTGTGGCGGTCGGTGTAGCAGTCGACGAAGATGTAGTCGTTTCGTCGCTCTTATTGGCGCTAAGGACAGACGTCGTTTGTTCTGTGGCAGTCGGTGTAGCAGTCGACGAAGATGTAGTCGTTTTGTCGGTCTTGGTGGTGCCAATGACAGACGTCGTTTGTTCTGTTGCGGTCGGTGTAGCAGTCGACGAAGATGTAATCGTTTCTTCGGTCTTGGTGGTGCCAATGACAGACGTCGTTTGTTCTGTGACGGTCGGTGTAGCAGTCGACGAAGATGTAGTCGTTTCGTCGGTCTTGGTGGTGCCAATGACAGACGTCGTTTGTTCTGTGGCGGTCGGTTTAGGAGTCGACGAAGATGTAGTCGTTTCGTCGGTCTTGGTGGTGCCAATGACAGACGTCGTTTGTTCTGTGGTGGTCGGTGTAGCATTCGACGAAGATGTAGTCGTTTCGTCGGTCTTGGTGGTGCCAAGGACAGACGTCGTTTGTTCTGTGGCGGTCGGTGTAGCAGTCGACGAAGGCGTAGTCGTTTCGTCGGTCTTGGTGGTGCCAGTGACAGACGTCGTTTGTTCTGTGGCGGTCGGTGTAGCAGTCGACGAAGATGTAGTCGTTTCGTCGGTCTTGGTGGTGTCAAAGACAGACGTCGTTTGTTCTGTGGCGGTCGGTGTAGCAGTCGACGAAGATGTAGTCGTTTCGTCGGTCTTGGTGTTGTCAAGGACAGACGTCGTTTGTTCTGTGGCGGTCGGTGTAGCAGTCGACGAAGATGTAGTCGTTTCGTCGGTCTTGGTGGTGCCAATGACAGACGTCGTTTGTTCTGTGGCGGTCGGTGTAGCAGTCGACGAAGACGTAGTCGTTTCGTCGGTCTTGGTGGTGCCAATGACAGACGTCGTTTGTTCTGTGGCGGTCGGTGTAGCAGTCGACGAAGATGTAGTCGTTTCGTCGGTCTTGGTGGTGCCAATGACAGACGTCGTTTGTTCACTGGTGGTCGGTGTAGCAGTCGACGAAGATGTAGTCGTTTTGTCGGTCTTGGTGGTGCCAATGACAGACGTCGTTTGTTCTGTGGCGGTCGGTGTAGCAGTCGACGAAGATGTAGTCGTTTCGTCGGTCTTGGTGGTGTCAAGGACAGACGTCGTTTGTTCTGTGGTGGTCGGTGTAGCAGTCGACGAAGACGTAGTCGTTTCGTCGGTCTTGGTGGTGCCAATGACAGACGTCGTTTGTTCTGTGGCGATCGGTGTAGCAGTCGACGAAGATGTAGTCGTTTCGTCGGTCTTGGTGGTGCCAATGACAGACGTCGTTTGTTCCTTGGCGGTCGGTGTAGCAGTCGACGAAGATGTAGTCGTTTCGTCGGTCTTGGTGGTGCCAATGACCGACGTCGTTTGTTCTGTGGCGGTCGGTGTAGCAGTCGACGAAGATGTAGTCGTTTCGTCGGTCTTGGTGGTGCCACTGACAGACGTCGTTTGTTCTGTGGTGGTCGGTGTAGCAGTCGACGAAGATGTAGTCGTTTCGTCGGTCTTGGTGGTGCCAATGACAGACGTCGTTTGTTCTGTCGCGGTCGGTGTAGCAGTCGACGAAGATGTAGTCGTTTCGTCGGTCTTGGTGGTGCCAATGACAGACGTCGTTTGTTCTGTGGCGGTCGGTATAGCAGTCGACGAAGATGTAGTCGTTTCGTCGGTCTTGGTGGTGCCACTGACAGACGTCGTTTGTTCTGTGGTGGTCGGTGTAGCAGTCGACGAAGATGTAGTCGTTTCGTCGGTCTTGGTGGCGCCAATGACAGACGTCGTTTGTTCTGTGGCGGTCGGTGTAGCAGTCGACGAAGATGTAGTCGTTTCGTCGGTTTTGGTGGTGCCAATGACAGACGTCGTTTGTTCTGTGGCGGTCGGTGTAGGAGTCGACAAAGATGTAGTCGTTTCGTCGGTCTGGGTGGTGCCAATGACAGACGTCGTTTGTTCTGTGGCGGTCGGTGTAGCAGTCGACGAAGATGTAGTCGTTTCGTCGGTCTTGGTGGTGCCAATGACAGACGTCGTTTGTTCTGTGGCGGTCGGTGTAGCAGTCGACGTAGATGTAGTCGTTTCGTCGGTCTTGGTGGTGCCAAGGACAGACGTCGTTTGTTCTGTGGCGGTCGGTGTAGCAGTCGACGAAGATGTAGTCGTTTCGTCGGTCTTGGTGGTGCCAGTGACAGATGTCGTTTGTTCTGGGGCGGTCGGTGTAGCAGTCGACGAAGATGTAGTCGTTTCGTCGGTCGTGGTGGTGTCAAGGACAGACGTCGTTTGTTCTGTGGCGGTCGGTGTAGGAGTCGACGAAGATGTAGTCGTTTCGTCGGTCTTGGTGGTGCCAATGACAGACGTCGTTTGTTCTGTGGCGGTCGGTGTAGCAGTCGAAGAAGATGTAGTCGTTTCGTCGGTCTTGGTGGTGTCAAGGACAGACGTCGTTTGTTCTGTGGCGGTCGGTGTAGGAGTCGACGAAGATGTAGTCGTTTCGTTGGTCTTGGTGGTGCCAGTGACAGACGTCGTTTGTTCTGTGGCGGTCGGTGTAGCAGTCGACGAAGATGTAGTCGTTTCGTCGGTCTTGGTGGTGTCAAGGACAGACGTCGTTTGTTCTGTAGCGGTCGGTGTAGCAGTCGACGAAGATGTAGTCGTTTCGTCGGTCTTGGTGGTGCCAGTGACAGACGTCGTTTGTTCTGTGGCGGTCGGTGTAGCAGTCGACGAAGATGTAGTCGTTTCGTCGGTCTTGGTGGCGCCAAAGACAGACGTGGTTTGTTCTGTGGCGGTCGGTGTAGCAGTCGACGAAGATGTGGTCGTTTCGTCGGTCTTGGTGGTGCCAATGACAGACGTCGTTTTTTCTGTGGCGGTCGGTGTAGCAGTCGACGAAGATGTAGTCGTTTCGTCGGTCTTTGTGGTGTCAAGGACAGACGTCGTTTGTTCTGTGGCGGTCGGTGTAGCAGTCGACGAAGATGTAGTCGTTTCGTCGGTCTTGGTGGTGCCAATGACAGACGTCGTTTGTTCTGTGGCGGTCTGTGTAGGAGTCGACGAAGATGTAGTCGTTTCGTCGGTCTTGGTGGTGCCAAGGACAGACGTCGTTTGTTCTGTGGCGGTCGGTGTAGCAGTCGACGATGATGTAGTCGTTTCGTCGGTCTTGGTGGTGCCAGTGACAGATGTCGTTTGTTCTGTGGCGGTCGGTGTAGCAGTCGACGAAGATGTAGTTGTTTCGTCGGTCTTGGTGGTGTCAAGGACAGACGTCGTTTGTTCTGTGGCGGTCGGTGTAGCAGTCGACGAAGATGTAGTTGTTTCGTCGGTTTTGGTGGTGTCAAGGACAGACGTCGTTTGTTCTGTGGCGGTCGGTGTAGCAGTCGACGAAGACGTAGTCGTTTCGTCGGTCTTGGTGGTGCCAATGATAGACGTCGATTGTTCTGTGGCGGTCGGTGTAGGAGTCGACGAAGATGTAGTCGTTTCGTCGGTCTTGGTGGTGCCAATGACAGACGTCGTTTTTTCTGTGGCGATCGGTGTAGCAGTCGACGAAGATGTAGTCGTTTCGTCGGTCTTGGTGGTGCCAATGACAGACGTCGTTTTTTCTGTGGCGATCGGTGTAGCAGTCGACGAAGATGTAGTCGTTTCGTCGGACTTTGTGGTGCCAATGACAGACGTCTTGGTGGTGCCACTGACAGACGTCGTTTGTTCTGTGGTGGTCGGTGTAGCAGTCGACGAAGATGTAGTCGTTTCGTCGGTCTTGGTGGTATTAAGGACAGACGTCGCTTGTTCTGTGGCGGTTGGTGTAGCAGTCGACGAAGATGTAGTCGTTTCGTCGGTCTTGGTGGTGCCAATGACAGACGTCGTTTGTTCTGTGGCGGTCGGTGTAGCAGTCGACGAAGATGTAGTCGTTTCGTCGCTCTTGGTGGCGCTAAGGACAGACGTCGTTTGTTCTGTGGCAGTCGGTGTAGCAGTCGACGAAGATGTAGTCGTTTCGTCGGTCTTGGTGGTGCCATTGACAGACGTCGTTTGTTCTGTGGCGGTCGGTGTAGCAGTCGACGAAGATGTAGTCGTTTCGTCGGTCTTGGTGGTGCCAATGACAGACGTCGTTTGTTCTGTGACGGTCGGTGTAGCAGTCGACGAAGATGTAGTCGTTTCGTCGGTCTTGGTGGTGCCAATGACAGACGTCGTTTGTTCTGTGGCGGTCGGTGTAGGAGTCGACGAAGATGTAGTCGTTTCGTCGGTCTTGGTGGTGCCAATGACAGACGTCGTTTGTTCTGTGGCGGTCGGTGTAGCATTCGACGAAGATGTAGTCGTTTCGTCGGTCTTGGTGGTGCCAAGGACAGACGTCGTTTGTTCTGTGGCGGTCGGTGTAGCAGTCGACGAAGGCGTAGTCGTTTCGTCGGTCTTGGTGGTGCCAGTGACAGACGTCGTTTGTTCTGTGGCGGTCGGTGTAGCAGTCGACGAAGATGTAGTCGTTTCGTCGGTCTTGGTGGTGTCAAGGACAGACGTCGTTTGTTCTGTGGCGGTCGGTGTAGCAGTCGACGAAGATGTAGTCGTTTCGTCGGTCTTGGTGGTGCCAATGACAGACGTCGTTTGTTCTGTGGCGGTCTGTGTAGGATTCGACGAAGATGTAGTCGTTTCGTCGGTCTTGGTGGTGCCAATGACAGACGTCGTTTGTTCTGTGGCGGTCGGTGTAGCATTCGACGAAGATGTAGTCGTTTCGTCGGTCTTGGTGGTGCCAAGGACAGACGTCGTTTGTTCTGTGGCGGTCGGTGTAGCAGTCGACGAAGGCGTAGTCGTTTCGTCGGTCTTGGTGGTGCCAATGACAGACGTCGTTTGTTCTGTGGCGGTCTGTGTAGGAGTCGACGAAGATGTAGTCGTTTCGTCGGTCTTGGTGGTGCCAGTGACAGATGTCGTTTGTTCTGGGGCGGTCGGTGTAGCAGTCGACGAAGATGTAGTCGTTTCGTCGGTCTTGGTGGTGTCAAGGACAGACGTGGTTTGTTCTGTGGCGGTCGGTGTAGGAGTCGACGAAGATGTAGTCGTTTCGTCGGTCTTGGTGGTGCCAATGACAGACGTCGTTTGTTCTGTGGCGGTCGGTGTAGCAGTCGACGAAGATGTAGTCGTTTCGTCGGTCTTGGTGGTGCCAAGGACAGACGTCGTTTGTTCTGTGGCGGTCGGTGTAGCAGTCGACGATGATGTAGTCGTTTCGTCGGTCTTGGTGGTGCCAGTGACAGATGTCGTTTGTTCTGTGGCGGTCGGTGTAGCAGTCGACGAAGATGTAGTCGTTTCGTCGGTTTTGGTGGTGTCAAGGACAGACGTCGTTTGTTCTGTGGCGGTCGGTGTAGCAGTCGACGAAGATGTAGTCGTTTCGTCGGTTTTGGTGGTGTCAAGGACAGACGTCGTTTGTTCTGTGGCGGTCGGTGTTGCAGTCGACGAAGACGTAGTCGTTTCGTCGGTCTTGGTGGCGCCAAAGACAGACGTGGTTTGTTCTGTGGCGGTCGGTGTAGCAGTCGACGAAGATGTGGTCGTTTCGTCGGTCTTGGGGGTGCCAATGACAGACGTCGTTTTTTCTGTGGCGGTCGGTGTAGCAGTCGACGAAGATGTAGTCGTTTCGTCGGTCTTGGTGGTGCCAATGACAGACGTCGATTGTTCTGTGGCGGTCGGTGTAGCAGTCGACGAAGATGTAGTCGTTTCGTCGGACTTTGTGGTGCCAATAACAGACGTCGTTTGTTCTGTGGCGGTCGTTGTAGCCGTCGACGAAGATGTAGTCGTTTCGTCGGACTTTGTGGTGCCAATGACAGACGTCGTTTGTTCAGTGGTGGTCGGTGTAGCAGTCGACAAAGATGTAGTCGTTTCGTCGGTTTTGGTGGTGTCAAGGACAGACGTCGTTTGTTCTGTGGCGGTCGGTGTAGCCGTCGACGATGATGTAGTCGTTTCGTCGGTCTTGGTGGTGCCAATGACAGACGTCGTTTGTTCTGTGGCGATCGGTGTAGCAGTCGACGAAGATGTAGTCGTTTCGTCGGTCTTGGTTGTGCCAATGATAGACGTCGTTTGTTCTGTGGCGGTCGGTGTAGCAGTCGACGAAGATGTAGTCGTTTCGTCGGTCTTGGTGGTGCCAGTGACAGATGTCGTTTGTTCTGGGGCGGTCGGTGTAGCAGTCGACGAAGATGTAGTCGTTTCGTCGGTCTTGGTGGTGTCAAGGACAGACGTGGTTTGTTCTGTGGCGGTCGGTGTAGGAGTCGACGAAGATGTAGTCGTTTCGTCGGTCTTGGTGGTGCCAATGACAGACGTCGTTTGTTCTGTGGCGGTCGGTGTAGCAGTCGACGAAGATGTAGTCGTTTCGTCGGACTTTGTGGTGCCAATAACAGACGTCGTTTGTTCTGTGGCGGTCGTTGTAGCCGTCGACGAAGATGTAGTCGTTTCGTCGGACTTTGTGGTGCCAATGACAGACGTCGTTTGTTCAGTGGTGGTCGGTGTAGCAGTCGACAAAGATGTAGTCGTTTCGTCGGTTTTGGTGGTGTCAAGGACAGACGTCGTTTGTTCTGTGGCGGTCGGTGTAGCCGTCGACGAAGACGTAGTCGTTTCATCGGTCTTGGTGGTGCCAATAACAGACGTCGATTGTTCTGTGGCGGTCGGTGTAGCAGTCGACGATGATGTAGTCGTTTCGTCGGTCTTGGTGGTGCCAATGACAGACGTCGTTTGTTCTGTGGCGATCGGTGTAGCAGTCGACGAAGATGTAGTCGTTTCGTCGGACTTTGTGGTGCCAATAACAGACGTCGTTTGTTCTGTGGCGGTCGTTGTAGCCGTCGACGAAGATGTAGTCGTTTCGTCGGACTTTGTGGTGCCAATGACAGACGTCGTTTGTTCAGTGGTGGTCGGTGTAGCAGTCGACAAAGATGTAGTCGTTTCGTCGGTTTTGGTGGTGTCAAGGACAGACGTTGTTTGTTCTGTGGCGGTCGGTGTAGCCGTCGACGAAGACGTAGTCGTTTCGTCGGTCTTGGTGGTGCCAATAACAGACGTCGATTGTTCTGTGGCGGTCGGTGTAGCAGTCGACGATGATGTAGTCGTTTCGTTGGTCTTGGTGGTGCCAAAGACAGACGTCGTTTGTTCTGTGGCGATCGGTGTAGCAGTCGACGAAGATGTAGTCGTTTCGTCGGTCTTGGTGGTGCCAATGACAGACGTCGTTTGTTCTGTGGCGGTCTGTGTAGGAGTCGACGAAGATGTAGTCGTTTCGTCGGTCTTGGTGGTGCCAGTGACAGATGTCGTTTGTTCTGGGGCGGTCGGTGTAGCAGTCGACGAAGATGTAGTCGTTTCGTCGGTCTTGGTGGTGTCAAGGACAGACGTGGTTTGTTCTGTGGCGGTCGGTGTAGGAGTCGACGAAGATGTAGTCGTTTCGTCGGTCTTGGTGGTGCCAATGACAGACGTTGTTTGTTCTGTGGCGGTCGGTGTAGCAGTCGACGAAGATGTAGTCGTTTCGTCGGTCTTGGTGGTGCCAAGGACAGACGTCGTTTGTTCTGTGGCGGTCGGTGTAGCAGTCGACGATGATGTAGTCGTTTCGTCGGTCTTGGTGGTGCCAGTGACAGATGTCGTTTGTTCTGTGGCGGTCGGTGTAGCAGTCGACGAAGATGTAGTCGTTTCGTCGGTTTTGGTGGTGTCAAGGACAGACGTCGTTTGTTCTGTGGCGGTCGGTGTAGCAGTCGACGAAGATGTAGTCGTTTCGTCGGTTTTGGTGGTGTCAAGGACAGACGTCGTTTGTTCTGTGGCGGTCGGTGTTGCAGTCGACGAAGACGTAGTCGTTTCGTCGGTCTTGGTGGCGCCAAAGACAGACGTGGTTTGTTCTGTGGCGGTCGGTGTAGCAGTCGACGAAGATGTGGTCGTTTCGTCGGTCTTGGGGGTGCCAATGACAGACGTCGTTTTTTCTGTGGCGGTCGGTGTAGCAGTCGACGAAGATGTAGTCGTTTCGTCGGTCTTGGTGGTGCCAATGACAGACGTCGATTGTTCTGTGGCGGTCGGTGTAGCAGTCGACGAAGATGTAGTCGTTTCGTCGGACTTTGTGGTGCCAATAACAGACGTCGTTTGTTCTGTGGCGGTCGTTGTAGCCGTCGACGAAGATGTAGTCGTTTCGTCGGACTTTGTGGTGCCAATGACAGACGTCGTTTGTTCAGTGGTGGTCGGTGTAGCAGTCGACAAAGATGTAGTCGTTTCGTCGGTTTTGGTGGTGTCAAGGACAGACGTCGTTTGTTCTGTGGCGGTCGGTGTAGCCGTCGACGAAGATGTAGTCGTTTCGTCGGTCTTGGTGGTGCCAATGACAGACGTCGTTTGTTCTGTGGCGATCGGTGTAGCAGTCGACGAAGATGTAGTCGTTTCGTCGGTCTTGGTTGTGCCAATGATAGACGTCGTTTGTTCTGTGGCGGTCGGTGTAGCAGTCGACGAAGATGTAGTCGTTTCGTCGGTCTTGGTGGTGCCAGTGACAGATGTCGTTTGTTCTGGGGCGGTCGGTGTAGCAGTCGACGAAGATGTAGTCGTTTCGTCGGTCTTGGTGGTGTCAAGGACAGACGTGGTTTGTTCTGTGGCGGTCGGTGTAGGAGTCGACGAAGATGTAGTCGTTTCGTCGGACTTTGTGGTGCCAATGACAGACGTCGTTTGTTCAGTGGTGGTCGGTGTAGCAGTCGACAAAGATGTAGTCGTTTCGTCGGTTTTGGTGGTGTCAAGGACAGACGTCGTTTGTTCTGTGGCGGTCGGTGTAGCCGTCGACGAAGACGTAGTCGTTTCATCGGTCTTGGTGGTGCCAATAACAGACGTCGATTGTTCTGTGGCGGTCGGTGTAGCAGTCGACGATGATGTAGTCGTTTCGTCGGTCTTGGTGGTGCCAATGACAGACGTCGTTTGTTCTGTGGCGATCGGTGTAGCAGTCGACGAAGATGTAGTCGTTTCGTCGGACTTTGTGGTGCCAATAACAGACGTCGTTTGTTCTGTGGCGGTCGTTGTAGCCGTCGACGAAGATGTAGTCGTTTCGTCGGACTTTGTGGTGCCAATGACAGACGTCGTTTGTTCAGTGGTGGTCGGTGTAGCAGTCGACAAAGATGTAGTCGTTTCGTCGGTTTTGGTGGTGTCAAGGACAGACGTTGTTTGTTCTGTGGCGGTCGGTGTAGCCGTCGACGAAGACGTAGTCGTTTCGTCGGTCTTGGTGGTGCCAATAACAGACGTCGATTGTTCTGTGGCGGTCGGTGTAGCAGTCGACGATGATGTAGTCGTTTCGTCGGTCTTGGTGGTGCCAAAGACAGACGTCGTTTGTTCTGTGGCGATCGGTGTAGCAGTCGACGAAGATGTAGTCGTTTCGTCGGTCTTGGTTGTGCCAATGACAGACGTCGTTTGTTCTGTGGCGGTCGGTGTAGCAGTCGACGAAGATGTAGTCGTTTCGTCGGTCTTGGTGGTGCCAATGACAGACGTCGTTTGTTCTGTGGCGATCAGTGTAGCAGTCGACAAAGATGTAGTCGTTTCGTCGGTCTTGGTGGTGCCAATGACAGACGTCGTTTGTTCTGTGGCGATCGGTGTAGCAGTCGACGAAGATGTAGTCGTTTCGTCGGTCTTGGTGGTGCCAATGACAGACGTCGTTTGTTCTGTGGCAGTCGGTGTAGCAGTCGACGAAGATGTAGTCGTTTCGTCGGTCTTGGTGGTGCCAATGACAGACGTCGTTTGTTCTGTGGCGGTCGGTGTAGCAGTCGACGAAGACGTAGTCGTTTCGTCGGTCTTGGTGGTGCCACTGACAGATGTCGTTTGTTCTGTGGCGGTCGGTGTAGCAGTCGACGAAGATGTAGTCGTTTCGTCGGTCTTGGTGGTGCCAAGGACAGACGTCGTTTGTTCTGTGGCGGTCGGTGTAGCAGTCGACGAAGATGTAGTCGTTTCGTCGGTCTTGGTGGTGCCACTGACAGACGTCGTTTGTTCTTTGGCGGTCGGTGTAGCAGTCGACGAAGATGTAGTCGTTTCGTCGGTCTTGGTGGTGCCAATGACAGACGTCGTTTGTTCTGTGGCGGTCGGTGTAGCAGTCGACGAAGTTGTAGTCGTTTCGTCGGTCATTGTGGTGCCAATGACAGACGTCGTTTGTTCTGTGGCGGTCGGTGTAGCAGTCGACGAAGATGTAGTCGTTTCGTCGGTCTTGGTGGTGCCAATGACAGACGTCGTTTGTTCTGTGGCGGTCGGTGTAGCAGTCGACGAAGATGTAGTCGTTTCGTCGGTCTTGGTGGTGCCAATGACAGACGTCGTTTGTTCTGTGGCGGTCGGTGTAGCAGTTGACGAAGATGTAGTCGTTTCGTCGGTCTTGGTGGTCCCAATGACAGACGTCGTTTGTTCTGTGGCGGTCGGTGTAGCAGTCGACGAAGATGTAGTCGTTTCGTCGGACTTTGTGGTGCCAATAACAGACGTCGTTTGTTCTGTGGCGGTCGTTGTAGCCGTCGACGAAGATGTAGTCGTTTCGTCGGACTTTGTGGTGCCAATGACAGACGTCGTTTGTTCAGTGGTGGTCGGTGTAGCAGTCGACAAAGATGTAGTCGTTTCGTCGGTTTTGGTGGTGTCAAGGACAGACGTCGTTTGTTCTGTGGCGGTCGGTGTAGCCGTCGACGAAGACGTAGTCGTTTCATCGGTCTTGGTGGTGCCAATAACAGACGTCGATTGTTCTGTGGCGGTCGGTGTAGCAGTCGACGATGATGTAGTCGTTTCGTCGGTCTTGGTGGTGCCAATGACAGACGTCGTTTGTTCTGTGGCGATCGGTGTAGCAGTCGACGAAGATGTAGTCGTTTCGTCGGACTTTGTGGTGCCAATAACAGACGTCGTTTGTTCTGTGGCGGTCGTTGTAGCCGTCGACGAAGATGTAGTCGTTTCGTCGGACTTTGTGGTGCCAATGACAGACGTCGTTTGTTCAGTGGTGGTCGGTGTAGCAGTCGACAAAGATGTAGTCGTTTCGTCGGTTTTGGTGGTGTCAAGGACAGACGTTGTTTGTTCTGTGGCGGTCGGTGTAGCCGTCGACGAAGACGTAGTCGTTTCGTCGGTCTTGGTGGTGCCAATAACAGACGTCGATTGTTCTGTGGCGGTCGGTGTAGCAGTCGACGATGATGTAGTCGTTTCGTCGGTCTTGGTGGTGCCAAAGACAGACGTCGTTTGTTCTGTGGCGATCGGTGTAGCAGTCGACGAAGATGTAGTCGTTTCGTCGGTCTTGGTTGTGCCAATGACAGACGTCGTTTGTTCTGTGGCGGTCGGTGTAGCAGTCGACGAAGATGTAGTCGTTTCGTCGGTCTTGGTGGTGCCAATGACAGACGTCGTTTGTTCTGTGGCGATCGGTGTAGCAGTCGACAAAGATGTAGTCGTTTCGTCGGTCTTGGTGGTGCCAATGACAGACGTCGTTTGTTCTGTGGCGATCGGTGTAGCAGTCGACGAAGATGTAGTCGTTTCGTCGGTCTTGGTGGTGCCAATGACAGACGTCGTTTGTTCTGTGGCAGTCGGTGTAGCAGTCGACGAAGATGTAGTCGTTTCGTCGGTCTTGGTGGTGCCAATGACAGACGTCGTTTGTTCTGTGGCGGTCGGTGTAGCAGTCGACGAAGACGTAGTCGTTTCGTCGGTCTTGGTGGTGCCACTGACAGATGTCGTTTGTTCTGTGGTGGTCGGTGTAGCAGTCGACGAAGATGTAGTCGTTTCGTCGGTCTTGGTGGTGCCAAGGACAGACGTCGTTTGTTCTGTGGCGGTCGGTGTAGCAGTCGACGAAGATGTAGTCGTTTCGTCGGTCTTGGTGGTGCCACTGACAGACGTCGTTTGTTCTTTGGCGGTCGGTGTAGCAGTCGACGAAGATGTAGTCGTTTCGTCGGTCTTGGTGGTGCCAATGACAGACGTCGTTTGTTCTGTGGCGGTCGGTGTAGCAGTCGACGAAGTTGTAGTCGTTTCGTCGGTCTTGGTGGTGCCAAGGACAGACGTCGTTTGTTCTGTGGCGGTCGGTGTAGCAGTCGGCGAAGATGTAGTCGTTTCGTCGGTCTTGGTGGTGCCAATGACAGACGTCGTTTGTTCTGTGGCGGTCGGTGTAGCAGTCGACGAAGATGTAGTCGTTTCGTCGGTCTTGGTGGTGCCAATGACAGACGTCGTTTGTTCTGTGGCAGTCGGTGTAGCAGTCGACGAAGATGTAGTCGTTTCGTCGGTCTTGGTGGTGCCAATGACAGACGTGGTTTGTTCTGTGGCGGTCGGTGTAGGAGTCGACGAAGATGTAGTCGTTTCGTCGGTCTTGGTGGTGCCAATGACAGACGTTGTTTGTTCTGTGGCGGTCGGTGTAGCAGTCGACGAAGATGTAGTCGTTTCGTCGGTCTTGGTGGTGCCAAGGACAGACGTCGTTTGTTCTGTGGCGGTCGGTGTAGCAGTCGACGATGATGTAGTCGTTTCGTCGGTCTTGGTGGTGCCAGTGACAGACGTCGTTTGTTCTGTGGCGGTCGGTGTAGCAGTCGACGAAGATGTAGTCGTTTCGTCGGTTTTGGTGGTGTCAAGGACAGACGTCGTTTGTTCTGTGGCGGTCGGTGTAGCAGTCGACGAAGATGTAGTCGTTTCGTCGGTTTTGGTGGTGTCAAGGACAGACGTCGTTTGTTCTGTGGCGGTCGGTGTTGCAGTCGACGAAGACGTAGTCGTTTCGTCGGTCTTGGTGGCGCCAAAGACAGACGTGGTTTGTTCTGTGGCGGTCGGTGTAGCAGTCGACGAAGATGTGGTCGTTTCGTCGGTCTTGGGGGTGCCAATGACAGACGTCGTTTTTTCTGTGGCGGTCGGTGTAGCAGTCGACGAAGATGTAGTCGTTTCGTCGGTCTTGGTGGTGCCAATGACAGACGTCGATTGTTCTGTGGCGGTCGGTGTAGCAGTCGACGAAGATGTAGTCGTTTCGTCGGACTTTGTGGTGCCAATAACAGACGTCGTTTGTTCTGTGGCGGTCGTTGTAGCCGTCGACGAAGATGTAGTCGTTTCGTCGGACTTTGTGGTGCCAATGACAGACGTCGTTTGTTCAGTGGCGGTCGGTGTAGCAGTCGACAAAGATGTAGTCGTTTCGTCGGTTTTGGTGGTGTCAAGGACAGACGTCGTTTGTTCTGTGGCGGTCGGTGTAGCCGTCGACGATGATGTAGTCGTTTCGTCGGTCTTGGTGGTGCCAATGACAGACGTCGTTTGTTCTGTGGCGATCGGTGTAGCAGTCGACGAAGATGTAGTCGTTTCGTCGGTCTTGGTTGTGCCAATGATAGACGTCGTTTGTTCTGTGGCGGTCGGTGTAGCAGTCGACGAAGATGTAGTCGTTTCGTCGGTCTTGGTGGTGCCAGTGACAGATGTCGTTTGTTCTGGGGCGGTCGGTGTAGCAGTCGACGAAGATGTAGTCGTTTCGTCGGTCTTGGTGGTGTCAAGGACAGACGTGGTTTGTTCTGTGGCGGTCGGTGTAGGAGTCGACGAAGATGTAGTCGTTTCGTCGGTCTTGGTGGTGCCAATGACAGACGTCGTTTGTTCTGTGGCGGTCGGTGTAGCAGTCGACGAAGATGTAGTCGTTTCGTCGGACTTTGTGGTGCCAATAACAGACGTCGTTTGTTCTGTGGCGGTCGTTGTAGCCGTCGACGAAGATGTAGTCGTTTCGTCGGACTTTGTGGTGCCAATGACAGACGTCGTTTGTTCAGTGGTGGTCGGTGTAGCAGTCGACAAAGATGTAGTCGTTTCGTCGGTCTTGGTGGTGTCAAGGACAGACGTCGTTTGTTCTGTGGCGGTCGGTGTAGCCGTCGACGAAGACGTAGTCGTTTCATCGGTCTTGGTGGTGCCAATAACAGACGTCGATTGTTCTGTGGCGGTCGGTGTAGCAGTCGACGATGATGTAGTCGTTTCGTCGGTCTTGGTGGTGCCAATGACAGACGTCGTTTGTTCTGTGGCGATCGGTGTAGCAGTCGACGAAGATGTAGTCGTTTCGTCGGACTTTGTGGTGCCAATAACAGACGTCGTTTGTTCTGTGGCGGTCGTTGTAGCTGTCGACGAAGATGTAGTCGTTTCGTCGGACTTTGTGGTGCCAATGACAGACGTCGTTTGTTCAGTGGTGGTCGGTGTAGCAGTCGACAAAGATGTAGTCGTTTCGTCGGTTTTGGTGGTGTCAAGGACAGACGTTGTTTGTTCTGTGGCGGTCGGTGTAGCCGTCGACGAAGACGTAGTCGTTTCGTCGGTCTTGGTGGTGCCAATAACAGACGTCGATTGTTCTGTGGCGGTCGGTGTAGCAGTCGACGATGATGTAGTCGTTTCGTCGGTCTTGGTGGTGCCAAAGACAGACGTCGTTTGTTCTGTGGCGATCGGTGTAGCAGTCGACGAAGATGTAGTCGTTTCGTCGGTCTTGGTGGTGCCAATGACAGACGTCGTTTGTTCTGTGGCGGTCTGTGTAGGAGTCGACGAAGATGTAGTCGTTTCGTCGGTCTTGGTGGTGCCAGTGACAGATGTCGTTTGTTCTGGGGCGGTCGGTGTAGCAGTCGACGAAGATGTAGTCGTTTCGTCGGTCTTGGTGGTGTCAAGGACAGACGTGGTTTGTTCTGTGGCGGTCGGTGTAGGAGTCGACGAAGATGTAGTCGTTTCGTCGGTCTTGGTGGTGCCAATGACAGACGTTGTTTGTTCTGTGGCGGTCGGTGTAGCAGTCGACGAAGATGTAGTCGTTTCGTCGGTCTTGGTGGTGCCAAGGACAGACGTCGTTTGTTCTGTGGCGGTCGGTGTAGCAGTCGACGATGATGTAGTCGTTTCGTCGGTCTTGGTGGTGCCAGTGACAGATGTCGTTTGTTCTGTGGCGGTCGGTGTAGCAGTCGACGAAGATGTAGTCGTTTCGTCGGTTTTGGTGGTGTCAAGGACAGACGTCGTTTGTTCTGTGGCGGTCGGTGTAGCAGTCGACGAAGATGTAGTCGTTTCGTCGGTTTTGGTGGTGTCAAGGACAGACGTCGTTTGTTCTGTGGCGGTCGGTGTTGCAGTCGACGAAGACGTAGTCGTTTCGTCGGTCTTGGTGGCGCCAAAGACAGACGTGGTTTGTTCTGTGGCGGTCGGTGTAGCAGTCGACGAAGATGTGGTCGTTTCGTCGGTCTTGGGGGTGCCAATGACAGACGTCGTTTTTTCTGTGGCGGTCGGTGTAGCAGTCGACGAAGATGTAGTCGTTTCGTCGGTCTTGGTGGTGCCAATGACAGACGTCGATTGTTCTGTGGCGGTCGGTGTAGCAGTCGACGAAGATGTAGTCGTTTCGTCGGACTTTGTGGTGCCAATAACAGACGTCGTTTGTTCTGTGGCGGTCGTTGTAGCCGTCGACGAAGATGTAGTCGTTTCGTCGGACTTTGTGGTGCCAATGACAGACGTCGTTTGTTCAGTGGTGGTCGGTGTAGCAGTCGACAAAGATGTAGTCGTTTCGTCGGTTTTGGTGGTGTCAAGGACAGACGTCGTTTGTTCTGTGGCGGTCGGTGTAGCCGTCGACGATGATGTAGTCGTTTCGTCGGTCTTGGTGGTGCCAATGACAGACGTCGTTTGTTCTGTGGCGATCGGTGTAGCAGTCGACGAAGATGTAGTCGTTTCGTCGGTCTTGGTTGTGCCAATGATAGACGTCGTTTGTTCTGTGGCGGTCGGTGTAGCAGTCGACGAAGATGTAGTCGTTTCGTCGGTCTTGGTGGTGCCAGTGACAGATGTCGTTTGTTCTGGGGCGGTCGGTGTAGCAGTCGACGAAGATGTAGTCGTTTCGTCGGTCTTGGTGGTGTCAAGGACAGACGTGGTTTGTTCTGTGGCGGTCGGTGTAGGAGTCGACGAAGATGTAGTCGTTTCGTCGGTCTTGGTGGTGCCAATGACAGACGTCGTTTGTTCTGTGGCGGTCGGTGTAGCAGTCGACGAAGATGTAGTCGTTTCGTCGGACTTTGTGGTGCCAATAACAGACGTCGTTTGTTCTGTGGCGGTCGTTGTAGCCGTCGACGAAGATGTAGTCGTTTCGTCGGACTTTGTGGTGCCAATGACAGACGTCGTTTGTTCAGTGGTGGTCGGTGTAGCAGTCGACAAAGATGTAGTCGTTTCGTCGGTTTTGGTGGTGTCAAGGACAGACGTCGTTTGTTCTGTGGCGGTCGGTGTAGCCGTCGACGAAGACGTAGTCGTTTCATCGGTCTTGGTGGTGCCAATAACAGACGTCGATTGTTCTGTGGCGGTCGGTGTAGCAGTCGACGATGATGTAGTCGTTTCGTCGGTCTTGGTGGTGCCAATGACAGACGTCGTTTGTTCTGTGGCGATCGGTGTAGCAGTCGACGAAGATGTAGTCGTTTCGTCGGACTTTGTGGTGCCAATAACAGACGTCGTTTGTTCTGTGGCGGTCGTTGTAGCCGTCGACGAAGATGTAGTCGTTTCGTCGGACTTTGTGGTGCCAATGACAGACGTCGTTTGTTCAGTGGTGGTCGGTGTAGCAGTCGACAAAGATGTAGTCGTTTCGTCGGTTTTGGTGGTGTCAAGGACAGACGTTGTTTGTTCTGTGGCGGTCGGTGTAGCCGTCGACGAAGACGTAGTCGTTTCGTCGGTCTTGGTGGTGCCAATAACAGACGTCGATTGTTCTGTGGCGGTCGGTGTAGCAGTCGACGATGATGTAGTCGTTTCGTCGGTCTTGGTGGTGCCAAAGACAGACGTCGTTTGTTCTGTGGCGATCGGTGTAGCAGTCGACGAAGATGTAGTCGTTTCGTCGGTCTTGGTTGTGCCAATGACAGACGTCGTTTGTTCTGTGGCGGTCGGTGTAGCAGTCGACGAAGATGTAGTCGTTTCGTCGGTCTTGGTGGTGCCAATGACAGACGTCGTTTGTTCTGTGGCGATCGGTGTAGCAGTCGACAAAGATGTAGTCGTTTCGTCGGTCTTGGTGGTGCCAATGACAGACGTCGTTTGTTCTGTGGCGATCGGTGTAGCAGTCGACGAAGATGTAGTCGTTTCGTCGGTCTTGGTGGTGCCAATGACAGACGTCGTTTGTTCTGTGGCAGTCGGTGTAGCAGTCGACGAAGATGTAGTCGTTTCGTCGGTCTTGGTGGTGCCAATGACAGACGTCGTTTGTTCTGTGGCGGTCGGTGTAGCAGTCGACGAAGACGTAGTCGTTTCGTCGGTCTTGGTGGTGCCACTGACAGATGTCGTTTGTTCTGTGGCGGTCGGTGTAGCAGTCGACGAAGATGTAGTCGTTTCGTCGGTCTTGGTGGTGCCAAGGACAGACGTCGTTTGTTCTGTGGCGGTCGGTGTAGCAGTCGACGAAGATGTAGTCGTTTCGTCGGTCTTGGTGGTGCCAATGACAGACGTCGTTTGTTCTTTGGCGGTCGGTGTAGCAGTCGACGAAGATGTAGTCGTTTCGTCGGTCTTGGTGGTGCCAATGACAGACGTCGTTTGTTCTGTGGCGGTCGGTGTAGCAGTCGACGAAGTTGTAGTCGTTTCGTCGGTCATTGTGGTGCCAAGGACAGACGTCGTTTGTTCTGTGGCGGTCGGTGTAGCAGTCGACGAAGATGTAGTCGTTTCGTCGGTCTTGGTGGTGCCAATGACAGACGTCGTTTGTTCTGTGGCGGTCGGTGTAGCAGTCGACGAAGATGTAGTCGTTTCGTCGGTCTTGGTGGTGCCAATGACAGACGTCGTTTGTTCTGTGGCGGTCGGTGTAGCAGTTGACGAAGATGTAGTCGTTTCGTCGGTCTTGGTGGTCCCAATGACAGACGTCGTTTGTTCTGTGGCGGTCGGTGTAGCAGTCGACGAAGATGTAGTCGTTTCGTCGGACTTTGTGGTGCCAATAACAGACGTCGTTTGTTCTGTGGCGGTCGTTGTAGCCGTCGACGAAGATGTAGTCGTTTCGTCGGACTTTGTGGTGCCAATGACAGACGTCGTTTGTTCAGTGGTGGTCGGTGTAGCAGTCGACAAAGATGTAGTCGTTTCGTCGGTTTTGGTGGTGTCAAGGACAGACGTCGTTTGTTCTGTGGCGGTCGGTGTAGCCGTCGACGAAGACGTAGTCGTTTCATCGGTCTTGGTGGTGCCAATAACAGACGTCGATTGTTCTGTGGCGGTCGGTGTAGCAGTCGACGATGATGTAGTCGTTTCGTCGGTCTTGGTGGTGCCAATGACAGACGTCGTTTGTTCTGTGGCGATCGGTGTAGCAGTCGACGAAGATGTAGTCGTTTCGTCGGACTTTGTGGTGCCAATAACAGACGTCGTTTGTTCTGTGGCGGTCGTTGTAGCCGTCGACGAAGATGTAGTCGTTTCGTCGGACTTTGTGGTGCCAATGACAGACGTCGTTTGTTCAGTGGTGGTCGGTGTAGCAGTCGACAAAGATGTAGTCGTTTCGTCGGTTTTGGTGGTGTCAAGGACAGACGTTGTTTGTTCTGTGGCGGTCGGTGTAGCCGTCGACGAAGACGTAGTCGTTTCGTCGGTCTTGGTGGTGCCAATAACAGACGTCGATTGTTCTGTGGCGGTCGGTGTAGCAGTCGACGATGATGTAGTCGTTTCGTCGGTCTTGGTGGTGCCAAAGACAGACGTCGTTTGTTCTGTGGCGATCGGTGTAGCAGTCGACGAAGATGTAGTCGTTTCGTCGGTCTTGGTGGTGCCAATGACAGACGTCGTTTGTTCTGTGGCGGTCGGTGTAGCAGTCGACGAAGATGTAGTCGTTTCGTCGGTCTTGGTGGTGCCAATGACAGACGTCGTTTGTTCTGTGGCGATCGGTGTAGCAGTCGACAAAGATGTAGTCGTTTCGTCGGTCTTGGTGGTGCCAATGACAGACGTCGTTTGTTCTGTGGCGTTCGGTGTAGCAGTCGACGAAGATGTAGTCGTTTCGTCGGTCTTGGTGGTGCCAATGACAGACGTCGTTTGTTCTGTGGCAGTCGGTGTAGCAGTCGACGAAGATGTAGTCGTTTCGTCGGTCTTGGTGGTGCCAATGACAGACGTCGTTTGTTCTGTGGCGGTCGGTGTAGCAGTCGACGAAGACGTAGTCGTTTCGTCGGTCTTGGTGGTGCCACTGACAGATGTCGTTTGTTCTGTGGTGGTCGGTGTAGCAGTCGACGAAGATGTAGTCGTTTCGTCGGTCTTGGTGGTGCCACGGACAGACGTCGTTTGTTCTGTGGCGGTCGGTGTAGCAGTCGACGAAGATGTAGTCGTTTCGTCGGTTTTGGTGGTGCCACTGACAGACGTCGTTTGTTCTTTGGCGGTCGGTGTAGCAGTCGACGAAGATGTAGTCGTTTCGTCGGTCTTGGTGGTGCCAATGACAGACGTCGTTTGTTCTGTGGCGGTCGGTGTAGCAGTCGCCGAAGTTGTAGTCGTTTCGTCGGTCATTGTGGTGCCAAGGACAGACGTCGTTTGTTCTGTGGCGGTCGGTGTAGCAGTCGACGAAGATGTAGTCGTTTCGTCGGTCTTGGTGGTGCCAATGACAGACGTCGTTTGTTCTGTGGCGGTCGGTGTAGCAGTCGACGAAGATGTAGTCGTTTCGTCGGTCTTGGTGGTGCCAATGACAGACGTCGTTTGTTCTGTGGCGGTCGGTGTAGCAGTTGACGAAGATGTAGTCGTTTCGTCGGTCTTGGTGGTCCCAATGACAGACGTCGTTTGTTCTGTGGCGGTCGGTGTAGGAGTCGACGAAGATGTAGTCGTTTCGTCGGTTTTAGTGGTGCCAATGACAGACGTCGTTTGTTCTGTGGCGGTCGGTGTAGCAGTCGACGAAGATGTAGTCGTTTCGTCGGTCTTGGTGGTGCCAAGGACAGACGTCGTTTGTTCTGTGGCGGTCGGTGTAGCAGTCGGCGATGATGTAGTCGTTTCGTCGGTCTTGGTGGTGCCAGTGACAGATGTCGTTTGTTCTGTGGCGGTCGGTGTAGCAGTCGACGAAGATGTAGTCGTTTCGTCGGTCTTGGTGGTGTCAAGGACAGACGCCGTTTGTTCTGTGGCGGTCGGTGTAGCAGTCGACGAAGATGTAGTCGTTTCGTCGGTCTTGGTGGTGCCAATGACAGACGTCGTTTGTTCTGTGGCGGTCGGTGTAGCAGTCGACGAAGATGTAGTCGTTTCGTCGGTCTTGGTGGTGCCAATGACAGACGTCGTTTGTTCTGTGGCGGTCGGTGTAGCAGTCGACGAAGATGTAGTCGTTTCGTCGGTCTTGGTGGTGCCAATGACAGACGTCGTTTGTTCTGTGGCGGTCGGTGTAGCAGTTGACGAAGATGTAGTCGTTTCGTCGGTCTTGGTGGTCCCAATGACAGACGTCGTTTGTTCTGTGGCGGTCGGTGTAGGAGTCGACGAAGATGTAGTCGTTTCGTCGGTTTTGGTGGTGCCAATGACAGACGTCGTTTGTTCTGTGGCGGTCGGTGTAGCAGTCGACGAAGATGTAGTCGTTTCGTCGGTCTTGGTGGTGCCAAGGACAGACGTCGTTTGTTCTGTGGCGGTCGGTGTAGCAGTCGGCGATGATGTAGTCGTTTCGTCGGTCTTGGTGGTGCCAGTGACAGATGTCGTTTGTTCTGTGGCGGTCGGTGTAGCAGTCGACGAAGATGTAGTCGTTTCGTCGGTCTTGGTGGTGTCAAGGACAGACGCCGTTTGTTCTGTGGCGGTCGGTGTAGCAGTCGACGAAGATGTAGTCGTTTCGTCGGTCTTGGTGGTGCCAATGACAGACGTCGTTTGTTCTGTGGCGGTCGGTGTAGCAGTCGACGAAGATGTAGTCGTTTCGTCGGTCTTGGTGGTGTCAAGGACAGACGTCGTTTGTTCTGTGGCGGTCGGTGTAGCAGTCGACGAAGATGTAGTCGTTTCGTCGGTCTTGGTGGTGTCAAGGACAGACGTCGTTTGTTCTGTGGCGGTCGGTGTAGCAGTCGACGAAGATGTAGTCGTTTCGTCGGTCTTGGTGGTGCCAATGACAGACGTCGATTGTTCTGTGGCGGTCGGTGTAGCAGTCGACGAAGATGTAGTCGTTTCGTCGGTCTTGGTGGTGCCAATGACAGACGTCGTTTGTTCTGTGGCGATCGGTGTAGCAGTCGACGAAGATGTAGTCGTTTCGTCGGTCTTGTTGGTGCCAATGACAGACGTCGTTTGTTCCTTGGCGGTCGGTGTAGCAGTCGACGAAGATGTAGTCGTTTCGTCGGTCTTGGTGGTGCCAAGGACAGACGTCGTTTGTTCTGTGGCGGTCGGTGTAGCAGTCGACGATGATGTAGTCGTTTCGTCGGTCTTGGTGGTGCCAGTGACAGATGTCGTTTGTTCTGGGGCGGTCGGTGTAGCAGTCGACGAAGGCGTAGTCGTTTCGTCGGTCTTGGTGGTGCCAATGACAGACGTCGTTTGTTCTGTGGCGGTCGGTGTAGCAGTCGACGAAGATGTAGTCGTTTCGTCGGTCTTGGTGGTGCCAATGACAGACGTCGTTTGTTCTGTGGCGGTCGGTGTAGCAGTCGACGAAGATGTTGTCGTTTCGTCGGTCTTGGTGGTGCCAGTGACAGATGTCGTTTGTTCTGTGGCGGTCGGTGTAGCAGTCGACGAAGATGTAGTCATTTCGTCGGTCTTGGTGGTGTCAAGGACAGACGTCGTTTGTTCTGTGGCGGTCGGTGTAGCAGTCGACGAAGATGTAGTCGTTTCGTCGGTCTTGGTGGTGCCAATGACAGACGTCGTTTGTTCTGTGGCGGTCGGTGTAGCAGTCGACGAAGACGTAGTCGTTTCGTCGGTCTTGGTGGTGCCAGTGACAGACGTCGTTTGTTCTGTGGCGGTCGGTGTAGCAGTCGACGAAGATGTAGTCGTTTCGTCGGTCTTGGTGGTGCCAGTGACAGACGTCGTTTGTTCTGTGGCGGTCGGTGTAGCAGTCGACGAAGATGTAGTCGTTTCGTCGGTCTTGGTGGTGTCAAGGACAGACGTCGTTTGTTCTGTGGCGGTCGGTGTAGCAGTCCACGAAGATGTAGTCGTTTCGTCGGTCTTGGTGGTGTCAAGGACAGACGTCGTTTGTTCTGTGGCGGTCGGTGTAGCAGTCGACGAAGATGTAGTCGTTTCGTCGGTCTTGGTGGTGCCAATGACAGACGTCGTTTGTTCTGTGGCGGTCGGTGTAGCAGTCGACGAAGACGTAGTCGTTTCGTCGGTCTTGGTGGTGCCAATGACAGACGTCGTTTGTTCTGTGGCGGTCGGTGTAGCAGTCGACGAAGATGTAGTCGTTTCGTCGGTCTTGGTGGTGCCACTGACAGACGTCGTTTGTTCACTGGTGGTCGGTGTAGCAGTCGACGAAGATGTAGTCGTTTCGTCGGTCTTGGTGGTGCCAAAGACAGACGTCGTTTGTTCTGTGGCGGTCGGTGTAGCAGTCGACGATGATGTAGTCGTTTCGTCGGTCTTGGTGGTGCCAGTGACAGATGTCGTTTGTTCTGGGGCGGTCGGTGTAGCAGTCGACGAAGATGTAGTCGTTTCGTCGGTCTTGGTGGTGTCAAGGACAGACGTCGTTTGTTCTGTGGCGGTCGGTGTAGGAGTCGACGAAGATGTAGTCGTTTCGTCGGTCTTGGTGGTGCCAATGACAGACGTCGTTTGTTCTGTGGCGGTCGGTGTAGCAGTCGACGAAGATGTAGTCGTTTCGTCGGTCTTGGTGGTGCCAAGGACAGACGTCGTTTGTTCTGTGGCGGTCGGTGTAGCAGTCGACGATGATGTAGTCGTTACGTCGGTCTTGGTGGTGCCAGTGACAGATGTCGTTTGTTCTGTGGCGGTCGGTGTAGCAGTCGACGAAGATGTAGTCGTTTCGTCGATTTTGGTGGTGTCAAGGACAGACGTCGTTTGTTCTGTGGCGGTCGGTGTAGCAGTCGACGAAGACGTAGTCGTTTCGTCGGTCTTGGTGGTGCCAATGATAGACGTCGATTGTTCTGTGGCGGTCGGTGTAGGAGTCGACGAAGATGTAGTCGTTTCGTCGGTCTTGGTGGTGCCAATGACAGACGTCGTTTTTTCTGTGGCGATCGGTGTAGCAGTCGACGAAGATGTAGTCGTTTCGTCGGACTTTGTGGTGCCAATGACAGACGTCTTGGTGGTGCCACTGACAGACGTCGTTTGTTCTGTGGCGGTCGGTGTAGCAGTCGACGAAGATGTTGTCGTTTCGTCGGTCTTGGTGGTGCCAGTGACAGATGTCGTTTGTTCTGTGGCGGTCGGTGTAGCAGTCGACGAAGATGTAGTCATTTCGTCGGTCTTGGTGGTGTCAAGGACAGACGTCGTTTGTTCTGTGGCGGTCGGTGTAGCAGTCGACGAAGATGTAGTCGTTTCGTCGGTCTTGGTGGTGCCAATGACAGACGTCGTTTGTTCTGTGGCGGTCGGTGTAGCAGTCGACGAAGACGTAGTCGTTTCGTCGGTCTTGGTGGTGCCAGTGACAGACGTCGTTTGTTCTGTGGCGGTCGGTGTAGCAGTCGACGAAGATGTAGTCGTTTCGTCGGTCTTGGTGGTGCCAGTGACAGACGTCGTTTGTTCTGTGGCGGT
Organism: Lumbricus rubellus; assembly: GCA_945859605.1. NCBI lineage: Eukaryota > Metazoa > Annelida > Clitellata > Crassiclitellata > Lumbricidae > Lumbricus > Lumbricus rubellus. The sequence goes on along the minus strand of OX243824.1, from coordinate 30,016,388 downwards.
CGGTGTAGCAGTCGACGAAGATGTAGTCGTTTCGTCGGTCTTGGTGGTGTCAAGGACAGACGTCGTTTGTTCTGTGGCGGTCGGTGTAGCAGTCCACGAAGATGTAGTCGTTTCGTCGGTCTTGGTGGTGTCAAGGACAGACGTCGTTTGTTCTGTGGCGGTCGGTGTAGCAGTCGACGAAGATGTAGTCGTTTCGTCGGTCTTGGTGGTGCCAATGACAGACGTCGTTTGTTCTGTGGCGGTCGGTGTAGCAGTCGACGAAGACGTAGTCGTTTCGTCGGTCTTGGTGGTGCCAATGACAGACGTCGTTTGTTCTGTGGCGGTCGGTGTAGCAGTCGACGAAGATGTAGTCGTTTCGTCGGTCTTGGTGGTGCCACTGACAGACGTCGTTTGTTCACTGGTGGTCGGTGTAGCAGTCGACGAAGATGTAGTCGTTTCGTCGGTCTTGGTGGTGCCAAAGACAGACGTCGTTTGTTCTGTGGCGGTCGGTGTAGCAGTCGACGATGATGTAGTCGTTTCGTCGGTCTTGGTGGTGCCAGTGACAGATGTCGTTTGTTCTGGGGCGGTCGGTGTAGCAGTCGACGAAGATGTAGTCGTTTCGTCGGTCTTGGTGGTGTCAAGGACAGACGTGGTTTGTTCTGTGGCGGTCGGTGTAGGAGTCGACGAAGATGTAGTCGTTTCGTCGGTCTTGGTGGTGCCAATGACAGACGTCGTTTGTTCTGTGGCGGTCGGTGTAGCAGTCGACGAAGATGTAGTCGTTTCGTCGGTCTTGGTGGTGCCAAGGACAGACGTCGTTTGTTCTGTGGCGGTCGGTGTAGCAGTCGACGATGATGTAGTCGTTACGTCGGTCTTGGTGGTGCCAGTGACAGATGTCGTTTGTTCTGTGGCGGTCGGTGTAGCAGTCGACGAAGATGTAGTCGTTTCGTCGATTTTGGTGGTGTCAAGGACAGACGTCGTTTGTTCTGTGGCGGTCGGTGTAGCAGTCGACGAAGATGTAGTCGTTTCGTCGGTCTTGGTGGTGCCAATGATAGACGTCGATTGTTCTGTGGCGGTCGGTGTAGGAGTCGACGAAGATGTAGTCGTTTCGTCGGTCTTGGTGGTGCCAATGACAGACGTCGTTTTTTCTGTGGCGATCGGTGTAGCAGTCGACGAAGATGTAGTCGTTTCGTCGGACTTTGTGGTGCCAATGACAGACGTCTTGGTGGTGCCACTGACAGACGTCGTTTGTTCTGTGGTGGTCGGTGTAGCAGTCGACGAAGATGTAGTCGTTTCGTCGGTCTTGGTGGTATTAAGGACAGACGTCGCTTGTTCTGTGGCGGTTGGTGTAGCAGTCGACGAAGATGTAGTCGTTTCGTCGGTCTTGGTGGTGCCAGTGACAGACGTCGTTTGTTCTGTGGCGGTCGGTGTAGCAGTCGACGAAGATGTAGTCGTTTCGTCGGTCTTGGTGGTGCCAATGACAGACGTCGTTTGTTCTGTGGCGGTCGGTGTAGCAGTCGACGAAGATGTAGTCGTTTCGTCGGTCTTGGTGGTGCCAATGACAGACGTCGTTTGTTCTGTGGCGGTCGGTGTAGCAGTCGACGAAGATGTAATCGTTTCGTCGGTCTTGGTGGTGTCAAGGACAGACGTCGTTTGTTCTGTGGCGGTCGGTGTAGGATTCGACGAAGATGTAGTCGTTTCGTCGGTCTTGGTGGTGCCAATGACAGACGTCGTTTGTTCTGTGGCGGTCGGTGTAGCAGTCGACGAAGATGTAGTCGTTTCGTCGGTCTTGGTGGTGCCAAGGACAGACGTCGTTTGTTCTGTGGCGGTCGGTGTAGCAGTCGACGATGATGTAGTCGTTACGTCGGTCTTGGTGGTGCCAGTGACAGATGTCGTTTGTTCTGTGGCGGTCGGTGTAGCAGTCGACGAAGATGTAGTCGTTTCGTCGGTCTTGGTGGTGTCAAGGACAGACGTCGTTTGTTCTGTGGCGGTCGGTGTAGCAGTCGACGAAGATGTAGTCGTTTCGTCGATTTTGGTGGTGTCAAGGACAGACGTCGTTTGTTCTGTGGCGGTCGGTGTAGCAGTCGACGAAGACGTAGTCGTTTCGTCGGTCTTGGTGGTGCCAATGATAGACGTCGATTGTTCTGTGGCGGTCGGTGTAGGAGTCGACGAAGATGTAGTCGTTTCGTCGGTCTTGGTGGTGCCAATGACAGACGTCGTTTTTTCTGTGGCGATCGGTGTAGCAGTCGACGAAGATGTAGTCGTTTCGTCGGACTTTGTGGTGCCAATGACAGACGTCTTGGTGGTGCCACTGACAGACGTCGTTTGTTCTGTGGCGGTCGGTGTAGCAGTCGACGAAGATGTAGTCGTTTCGTTGGTCTTGGTGGTGCCAATGACAGACGTCGTTTGTTCTGTGGCGGTCGGTGTAGCAGTCGACGAAGATGTAGTCGTTTCGTCGGTCTTGGTGGTGCCAATGACAGACGTCGTTTGTTCTGTGGCGGTCGGCGTAGCAGTCGACGAAGATGTAGTCGTTTCGTCGGTCTTGGTGGTGCCAATGACAGACGTCGTTTGTTCTGTGGCGGTCGGTGTAGCAGTCGACGAAGATGTAATCGTTTCGTCGGTCTTGGTGGTGCCAATGACAGACGTCGTTTGTTCTGTGACGGTCGGTGTAGCAGTCGACGAAGATGTAGTCGTTTCGTCGGTCTTGGTGGTGCCAATGACAGACGTCATTTGTTCTGTGGCGGTCGGTGTAGGAGTCGACGAAGATGTAGTCGTTTCGTCGGTCTTGGTGGTGCCAGTGACAGACGTCGTTTGTTCTGTGGCGGTCGGTGTAGCATTCGACGAAGATGTAGTCGTTTCGTCGGTCTTGGTGGTGCCAAGGACAGACGTCGTTTGTTCTGTGGCGGTCGGTGTAGCAGTCGACGAAGGCGTAGTCGTTTCGTCGGTCTTGGTGGTGCCAGTGACAGACGTCGTTTGTTCTGTGGCGGTCGGTGTAGCAGTCGACGAAGATGTAGTCGTTTCGTCGGTCTGTGTGGTGTCAAGGACAGACGTCGTTTGTTCTGTGGCGGTCGGTGTAGCAGTCGACGAAGATGTAGTCGTTTCGTCGGTCTTGGTGGTGCCAATGACAGACGTCGTTTGTTCTGTGGCGGTCGGTGTAGGAGTCGACGAAGATGTAGTCGTTTCGTCGGTCTTGGTGGTGCCAATGACAGACGTCGTTTGTTCTGTGGCGGTCGGTGTAGCAATCGACGAAGATGTAGTCGTTTCGTCGGTCTTGGTGGTGCCAAGGACAGACGTCGTTTGTTCTGTGGCGGTCGGTGTAGCAGTCGACGAAGATGTAGTCGTTTCGTTGGTCTTGGTGGTGCCAGTGACAGACGTCGTTTGTTCTGTGGCGGTCGGTGTAGCAGTCGACGAAGATGTAGTCGTTTCGTCGGTCTTGGTGGTGTCAAGGACAGACGTCGTTTGTTCTGTAGCGGTCGGTGTAGCAGTCGACGAAGATGTAGTCGTTTCGTCGGTTTTGGTGGTGCCAGTGACAGACGTCGTTTGTTCTGTGGCGGTCGGTGTAGGAGTCGACGAAGATGTAGTCGTTTCGTCGGTCTGGGTGGTGCCAATGACAGACGTCGTTTGTTCTCTGGCGGTCGGTGTAGCAGTCGACGAAGATGTAGTCGTTTCGTCGGTCTTGGTGGTGCCAATGACAGACGTCGTTTGTTCTGTGGCGGTCGGTGTAGCAGTCGACGAAGATGTAGTCGTTTCGTCGGTCTTGGTGGTGCCAAGGACAGACGTCGTTTGTTCTGTGGCGGTCGGTGTAGCAGTCGACGATGATGTAGTCGTTTCGTCGGTCTTGGTGGTGCCAGTGACAGATGTCGTTTGTTCTGGGGCGGTCGGTGTAGCAGTCGACGAAGATGTAGTCGTTTCGTCGGTCTTGGTGGTGTCAAGGACAGACGTCGTTTGTTCTGTGGCGGTCGGTGTAGGAGTCGACGAAGATGTAGTCGTTTCGTCGGTCTTGGTGGTGCCAATGACAGACGTCGTTTGTTCTGTGGCGGTCGGTGTAGCAGTCGACGAAGATGTAGTCGTTTCGTCGGTCTTGGTGGTGCCAAGGACCGACGTCGTTTGTTCTGTGGCGGTCGGTGTAGCAGTCGACGATGATGTAGTCGTTTCGTCGGTCTTGGTGGTGCCAGTGACAGATGTCGTTTGTTCTGTGGCGGTCGGTGTAGCAGTCGACGAAGATGTAGTCGTTTCGTCGGTCTTGGTGGTGCCAAGGACAGATGTCGTTTGTTCTGTGGCGGTCGGTGTAGCAGTCGACGAAGATGTAGTCGTTTCGTCGGTTTTGGTGGTGTCAAGGACAGACGTCGTTTGTTCTGTGGCGGTCGGTGTTGCAGTCGACGAAGACGTATTCGTTTCGTCGGTCTTGGTGGTGCCAATGATAGACGTCGATTGTTCTGTGGCGGTCGGTGTAGGAGTCGACGAAGATGTAGTCGTTTCGTCGGTCTTGGTGGTGCCAATGACAGACGTCGTTTGTTCTGTGGCGATCGGTGTAGCAGTCGACGAAGATGTAGTCGTTTCGTCGGACTTTGTGGTGCCAATGACAGACGTCTTGGTGGTGCCACTGACAGACGTCGTTTGTTCTGTGGTGGTCGGTGTAGCAGTCGACGAAGATGTAGTCGTTTCGTCGGTCTTGGTGGTATTAAGGACAGACGTCGTTTGTTCTGTGGCGGTTGGTGTAGCAGTCGACGAAGATGTAGTCGTTTCGTCGGTCTTGGTTGTGCCAATGACAGACGTCGTTTGTTCTGTGGCGGTCGGTGTAGCAGTCGACGAAGATGTAGTCGTTTCGTCGCTCTTGGTGGCGCTAAGGACAGACGTCGTTTGTTCTGTGGCAGTCGGTGTAACAGTCGACGAAGATGTAGTCGTTTCGTCGGTCTTGGTGGTGCCAATGACAGACGTCGTTTGTTCTGTGGCGGTCGGTGTAGCAGTCGACGAAGATGTAATCGTTTCGTCGGTCTTGGTGGTGCCAATGACAGACGTCGTTTGTTCTGTGACGGTCGGTGTAGCAGTCGACGAAGATGTAGTCGTTTCGTCGGTCTTGGTGGTGCCAATGACAGACGTCGTTTGTTCTGTGGCGGTCGGTGTAGGAGTCAACGAAGATGTAGTCGTTTCGTCGGTCTTGGTGGTGCCAATGACAGACGTCGTTTGTTCTGTGGCGGTCGGTGTAGCAGTCGACGAAGATGTAGTCGTTTCGTCGGTCTTGGTGGTGCCAAGGACAGACGTCGTTTGTTCTGTGGCGGTCGGTGTAGCAGTCGACGAAGGCGTAGTCGTTTCGTCGGTCTTGGTAGTGCCAGTGACAGGCGTCGTTTGTTCTGTGGCGGTCGGTGTAGCAGTCGACGAAGATGTAGTCGTTTCGTCGGTCTTGGTGGTGTCAAGGACAGACGTCGTTTGTTCTGTGGCGGTCGGTGTAGCAGTCGACGAAGATGTAGTCGTTTCGTCGGTCTTGGTGGTGCCAATGACAGACGTCGTTTGTTCTGTGGCGGTCGGTGTAGGAGTCGACGAAGATGTAGTCGTTTCGTCGGTCTTGGTGGTGCCAATGACAGACGTCGTTTGTTCTGTGGCGGTCGGTGTAGCAATCGACGAAGATGTAGTCGTTTCGTCGGTCTTGGTGGTGCCGGGGACAGACGTCGTTTGTTCTGTGGCGGTCGGTGTAGCAGTCGACGAAGATGTAGTCGTTTCGTCGGTCTTGGTGGTGCCAGTGACAGACGTCGTTTGTTCTGTGGCGGTCGGTGTAGCAGTCGACGAAGATGTAGTCGTTTCGTCGGTCTTGGTGGTGTCAAGGACAGACGTCGTTTGTTCTGTAGCGTTCGGTGTAGCAGTCGACGAAGATGTAGTCGTTTCGTCGGTCTTGGTGGTGCCAATGACAGACGTCGATTGTTCTGTGGCGGTCGGTGTAGCAGTCGACGAAGATGTAGTCGTTTCGTCGGACTTTGTGGTGCCAATAACAGACGTCGTTTGTTCTGTGGCGGTCGTTGTAGCCGTCGACGAAGATGTAGTCGTTTCGTCGGACTTTGTGGTGCCAATGACAGACGTCGTTTGTTCAGTGGCGGTCGGTGTAGCAGTCGACAAAGATGTAGTCGTTTCGTCGGTTTTGGTGGTGTCAAAGACAGACGTCGTTTGTTCTGTGGCGGTCGGTGTAGCCGTCGACGAAGACGTAGTCGTTTCGTCGGTCTTGGTGGTGCCAATAACAGACGTCGATTGTTCTGTGGCGGTCGGTGTAGCAGTCGACGATGATGTAGTCGTTTCGTCGGTCTTGGTGGTGCCAATGACAGACGTCGTTTGTTCTGTGGCGATCGGTGTAGCAGTCGACGAAGATGTAGTCGTTTCGTCGGTCTTGGTTGTGCCAATGACAGACGTCGTTTGTTCTGTGGCGGTCGGTGTAGCAGTCGACGAAGATGTAGTCGTTTCGTCGGTCTTGGTGGTGCCAATGACAGACATCGTTTGTTCTGTGGCGATCGGTGTAGCAGTCGACAAAGATGTAGTCGTTTCGTCGGTCTTGGTGGTGCCAAAGACAGACGTCGTTTGTTCTGTGGCGATCGGTGTAGCAGTCGACGAAGATGTAGTCGTTTCGTCGGTCTTGGTGGTGCCAATGACAGACGTCGTTTGTTCTGTGGCGGTCGGTGTAGCAGTCGACGAAGATGTAGTCGTTTCGTCGGTCTTGGTGGTGCCACTGACAGACGTCGTTTGTTCTGTGGCGGTCGGTGTAGCAGTCGACGAAGATGTTGTCGTTTCGTCGGTCTTGGTGGTGCCAAGGACAGACGTCGTTTGTTCTGTGGCGGTCGGTGTAGCAGTCGACGAAGATGTAGTCGTTTCGTCGGTCTTGGTGGTGCCACTGACAGACGTCGTTTGTTCTGTGGCGGTCGGTGTAGCAGTCGACGAAGATGTAGTCGTTTCGTCGGTCTTGGTGGTGCCAATGACAGACGTCGTGTGTTCTGTGGCGATCGGTGTAGCAGTCGACGAAGATGTAGTCGTTTCGTCCGTCTTGGTGGTTCTAATGACAGACGTCGATTGTTCTGTGGCGGTCGGTGTAGCAGTCGACGAAGATGTTGTCGTTTCGTCGGTCTTGGTGGTGCCAATGACAGACGTCGTTTGTTCTGTGGCGATCGGTGTAGCAGTCGACGAAGATGTAGTCGTTTCGTCCGTCTTGGTGGTGCCAATGACAGACGTCGTTTGTTCTGTGGCGGTCGGTGTAGCAGTCGACGAAGATGTAGTCGTTTCGTCGGTCTTGGTGGTGCCAATGACAGACGTCGTTTGTTCTGTGGCGGTCGGTGTAGCAGTCGACGAAGATGTAGTCGTTTCGTCGGTCTTGGTGGTGCCAATGACAGACGTCGTTTGTTCTGTGGCGGTCGGTGTAGCAGTCGACGAAGATGTAGTCGTTTCGTCGGTCTTGGTGGTGCCACTGACAGACGTCGTTTGTTCTGTGGCGGTCGGTGTAGCAGTCGACGAAGATGTAGTCGTTTCGTTGGTCTTGGTGGTGCCAATGACAGACGTCGTGTGTTCTGTGGCGGTTGATGTAGCAGTCGACGAAGATGTAGTCGTTTCGTCGGTCTTGGTGGTGCCAGTGACAGACGTTGTTTGTTCTGTGGCGGTCGGTGTAGGAGTCGACGAAGATGTAGTCGTTTCGTCGGTCTTGGTCGTGCCAATGACAGACGTCGTTTGTTCTGTGGCGGTCGGTGTAGCAGTCGACGAAGATGTAGTCATTTCGTCGGTCTTGGTGGTGCCAATGACAGACGTCGTTTGTTCTGTGGCGATCCGCGTAGCAGTCGACGAAGATGTAGTCGTTTCGTCGGTCTTGGTGGTGCCAAGGACAGACGTCGTTTGTTCTGTGGCGGTCGGTGTAGCAGTCGACGAAGATGTAGTCGTTTCGTCGGTCTTGGTGGTGCCAGTGACAGACGTCGTTTGTTCTGTGGCGGTCGGTGTAGCAGTCGACGAAGATGTAGTCGTTTCGTCGGTCTTGGTGGTGTCAATGACAGACGTCGTTTGTTCTGTGGCGGTTGGTGTAGCAGTCGACAAAGATGTAGTCGTTTCGTCTGTCTTGGTGGTGCCAATGACAGACGTCGTTTGTTCTGTGGCGGTCGGTGTAGCAGTCGACGAAGATGTAGTCGTTTCGTCGGTCTTGGTGGTGCCAAGGACAGACGTCGTTTTTTCTGTGGCGGTCGGTGTAGCAGTCGACGAAGATGTAGTCGTTTCGTCGGTCTTGGTGGCGCCAAGGACAGACGTGGTTAGTTCTGTGGCGGTCGGTGTAGCAGTCGACGAAGATGTAGTCGTTTCGTCGGTCTTGGTGGTGCCAATGACAGACGTCGTTTGTTCTGTGACGGTCGGTGTAGCAGTCGACGAAGATGTAGTCGTTTCGTCGGTCTTGGTGGCGCCAAAGACAGACGTCGTTTGTTCTGTGGCGGTCGGTGTAGCAGTCGACGACGATGTAGCCGTTTCGTCGGTTTTGGTAGTGCCAATGACAGACGTCGTTTGTTCTGTGGCGGTCGGTGTAGGAGTCGACGAAGATGTAGTCGTTTCGTCGGTCTTGGTGGTGCCAATGACAGACGTCGTTTGTTCTGTGGCGGTCGGTTTAGCAGTCGACGAAGATGTAGTCGTTTCGTCGGTCTTGGTGGTGCCAATGACAGACGTCGTTTGTTCTGTAGCGGTCGGTGTAGCAGTCGACGAAGATGTAGTCGTTTCGTCGGTCTTGGTGGTGCCAATGACAGACGTCGTTTGTTCTGTGGCGGTCGTTGTAGCCGTCGACGAAGATGTAGTCGTTTCGTCGGACTTTGTGTTGCCAATGACAGACGTCGTTTGTTCTGTGGCGGTCGGTGTAGCAGTCGACAAAGATGTAGTCGTTTTGTCGGTTTTCGTGGTGTCAAGGACAGACGTCGTTTGTTCTGTGGCGGTCGGTGTAGCAGTCGACGAAGACGTAGTCGTTTCGTCGGTCTTGGTGGTGCCAATGACAGACGTCGTTTGTTCTGTGGCGGTCGGTGTAGCAGTCGACGAAGATGTAGTCGTTTCGTCGGTCTTGGTGGTGCCAATGACAGACGTCGTTTGTTCTGTGGCGGTCGGTGTAGGAGTCGACGAAGATGTAGTCGTTTCGTCGGTCTTGGTGGTGCCAATGACAGACGTCGTTTGTTCTGTGGCGGTCGGTGTAGCAGTCGACGAAGATGTAGTCGTTTCGTCGGTCTTGGTGGTGTCAAGGACAGACGTCGTTTGTTCTGTGGCGGTCGGTGTAGCAGTCGACGAAGATGTAGTCGTTTCGTCGGTCTTGGTGGTGCCAATGACAGACGTCGTTTGTTCTGTGGCGGTCGGTGTAGCAGTCGACGAAGATGTAGTCGTTTCGTCGGTCTTGGTGGCGCCAAAGACAGACGTGGTTTGTTCTGTGGCGGTCGGTGTTGCAGTCGACGAAGATGTAGTCGTTTCGTCGGTCTTGGTGGTGCCAATGACAGACGTCGTTTGTTCTGTGGCGGTCGGTGTAGCAGTCGACGAAGATGTAGTCGTTTCGTCGGTCTTTGTGGTGCCAAGAACAGACGTCGTTTGTTCTGTGGCGGTCGGTGTAGGAGTCGACGAAGATGTAGTCGTTTCGTCGGTCTTGGTGGTGCCAATGACAGACGTCGTTTGTTCTGTGGCGGTCGGTGTAGCAGTCGACGAAGATGTAGTCGTTTCGTCGGTCTTGGTTGTGTCAAGGACAGACGTCGTTTGTTCTGTGGCGGTTGGTGTAGCAGTCGACAAAGATGTAGTCGTTTCGTCGGTCTTGGTGGTGCCAATGACAGACGTCGATTGTTCTGTGGCGGTCGGTGTAGCAGTCGACGAAGATGTAGTCGTTTCGTCGGTCTTGGTGGTGCCAAGGACAGACGTCGTGTGTTCTGTGGCGGTTGGTGTAGCAGTCGACGAAGATGTAGTCGTTTCGTCGGTCTTGGTGGTGCCAGTGACAGACGTTGTTTGTTCTGTGGCGGTCGGTGTAGGAGTTGACGAAGATGTAGTCGTTTCGTCGGTCTTGGTCGTGCCAATGACAGACGTCGTTTGTTCTGTGGCGGTCGGTGTAGCAGTCGACGAAGATGTAGTCGTTTCGTCGGTCTTGGTGGTGCCAATGACAGACGTCGTTTGTTCTGTGGCGATCCGCGTAGCAGTCGACGAAGATGTAGTCGTTTCGTCGGTCTTGGTGGTGCCAAGGACAGACGTCGTTTGTTCTGTGGCGGTCGGTGTAGCAGTCGACGAAGATGTAGTCGTTTCGTCGGTCTTGGTGGTGCCAGTGACAGACGTCGTTTGTTCTGTGGCGGTCGGTGTAGCAGTCGACGAAGATGTAGTCGTTTCGTCGGTCTTGGTGGTGTCAAGGACAGACGTCGTTTGTTCTGTGGCGGTTGGTGTAGCAGTCGACAAAGATGTAGTCGTTTCGTCTGTCTTGGTGGTGCCAATGACAGACGTCGATTGTTCTGTGGCGGTCGGTGTAGCAGTCGACGAAGATGTAGTCGTTTCGTCGGTCTTGGTGGCGCCAAGGACAGACGTGGTTAGTTCTGTGGCGGTCGGTGTAGCAGTCGACGAAGATGTAGTCGTTTCGTCGGTCTTGGTGGTGCCAATGACAGACGTCGTTTGTTCTGTGACGGTCGGTGTAGCAGTCGACGAAGATGTAGTCGTTTCGTCGGTCTTGGTGGCGCCAAAGACAGACGTCGTTTGTTCTGTGGCGGTCGGTGTAGCAGTCGACGAAGATGTAGCCGTTTCGTCGGTTTTGGTAGTGCCAATGACAGACGTCGTTTGTTCTGTGGCGGTCGGTGTAGGAGTCGACGAAGATGTAGTCGTTTCGTCGGTCTTGGTGGTGCCAATGACAGACGTCGTTTGTTCTGTGGCGGTCGGTTTAGCAGTCGACGAAGATGTAGTCGTTTCGTCGGTCTTGGTGGTGCCAATGACAGACGTCGTTTGTTCTGTAGCGGTCGGTGTAGCAGTCGACGAAGATGTAGTCGTTTCGTCGGTCTTGGTGGTGCCAATGACAGACGTCGTTTGTTCTGTGGCGGTCGTTGTAGCCGTCGACGAAGATGTAGTCGTTTCGTCGGACTTTGTGTTGCCAATGACAGACGTCGTTTGTTCTGTGGCGGTCGGTGTAGCAGTCGACAAAGATGTAGTCGTTTCGTCGGTTTTCGTGGTGTCAAGGACAGACGTCGTTTGTTCTGTGGCGGTCGGTGTAGCAGTCGACGAAGACGTAGTCGTTTCGTCGGTCTTGGTGGTGCCAATGACAGACGTCGTTTGTTCTGTGGCGGTCGGTGTAGCAGTCGACGAAGATGTAGTCGTTTCGTCGGTCTTGGTGGTGCCAATGACAGACGTCGTTTGTTCTGTGGCGGTCGGTGTAGGAGTCGACGAAGATGTAGTCGTTTCGTCGGTCTTGGTGGTGCCAATGACAGACGTCGTTTGTTCTGTGGCGGTCGGTGTAGCAGTCGACGAAGATGTAGTCGTTTCGTCGGTCTTGGTGGTGTCAAGGACAGACGTCGTTTGTTCTGTGGCGGTCGGTGTAGCAGTCGACGAAGATGTAGTCGTTTCGTCGGTCTTGGTGGTGCCAATGACAGACGTCGTTTGTTCTGTGGCGGTCGGTGTAGCAGTCGACGAAGATGTAGTCGTTTCGTCGGTCTTGGTGGCGCCAAAGACAGACGTGGTTTGTTCTGTGGCGGTCGGTGTTGCAGTCGACGAAGATGTAGTCGTTTCGTCGGTCTTGGTGGTGCCAATGACAGACGTCGTTTGTTCTGTGGCGGTCGGTGTAGCAGTCGACGAAGATGTAGTCGTTTCGTCGGTCTTTGTGGTGCCAAGAACAGACGTCGTTTGTTCTGTGGCGGTCGGTGTAGGAGTCGACGAAGATGTAGTCGTTTCGTCGGTCTTGGTGGTGCCAATGACAGACGTCGTTTGTTCTGTGGCGGTCGGTGTAGCAGTCGACGAAGATGTAGTCGTTTCGTCGGTCTTGGTGGTGCCAAGGACCGACGTCGTTTGTTCTGTGGCGGTCGGTGTAGCAGTCGACGATGATGTAGTCGTTTCGTCGGTCTTGGTGGTGCCAGTGACAGATGTCGTTTGTTCTGTGGCGGTCGGTGTAGCAGTCGACGAAGATGTAGTCGTTTCGTCGGTCTTGGTGGTGTCAAGGACAGATGTCGTTTGTTCTGTGGCGGTCGGTGTAGCAGTCGACGAAGATGTAGTCGTTTCGTCGGTTTTGGTGGTGTCAAGGACAGACGTCGTTTGTTCTGTGGCGGTCGGTGTTGCAGTCGACGAAGACGTATTCGTTTCGTCGGTCTTGGTGGTGCCAATGATAGACGTCGATTGTTCTGTGGCGGTCGGTGTAGGAGTCGACGAAGATGTAGTCGTTTCGTCGGTCTTGGTGGTGCCAATGACAGACGTCGTTTGTTCTGTGGCGATCGGTGTAGCAGTCGACGAAGATGTAGTCGTTTCGTCGGACTTTGTGGTGCCAATGACAGACGTCTTGGTGGTGCCACTGACAGACGTCGTTTGTTCTGTGGTGGTCGGTGTAGCAGTCGACGAAGATGTAGTCGTTTCGTCGGTCTTGGTGGTATTAAGGACAGACGTCGTTTGTTCTGTGGCGGTTGGTGTAGCAGTCGACGAAGATGTAGTCGTTTCGTCGGTCTTGGTGGTGCCAATGACAGACGTCGTTTGTTCTGTGGCGGTCGGTGTAGCAGTCGACGAAGATGTAGTCGTTTCGTCGCTCTTGGTGGCGCTAAGGACAGACGTCGTTTGTTCTGTGGCAGTCGGTGTAACAGTCGACGAAGATGTAGTCGTTTCGTCGGTCTTGGTGGTGCCAATGACAGACGTCGTTTGTTTTGTGGCGGTCGGTGTAGCAGTCGACGAAGATGTAATCGTTTCGTCGGTCTTGGTGGTGCCAATGACAGACGTCGTTTGTTCTGTGACGGTCGGTGTAGCAGTCGACGAAGATGTAGTCGTTTCGTCGGTCTTGGTGGTGCCAATGACAGACGTCGTTTGTTCTGTGGCGGTCGGTGTAGGAGTCAACGAAGATGTAGTCGTTTCGTCGGTCTTGGTGGTGCCAATGACAGACGTCGTTTGTTCTGTGGCGGTCGGTGTAGCAGTCGACGAAGATGTAGTCGTTTCGTCGGTCTTGGTGGTGCCAAGGACAGACGTCGTTTGTTCTGTGGCGGTCGGTGTAGCAGTCGACGAAGGCGTAGTCGTTTCGTCGGTCTTGGTAGTGCCAGTGACAGACGTCGTTTGTTCTGTGGCGGTCGGTGTAGCAGTCGACGAAGATGTAGTCGTTTCGTCGGTCTTGGTGGTGTCAAGGACAGACGTCGTTTGTTCTGTGGCGGTCGGTGTAGCAGTCGACGAAGATGTAGTCGTTTCGTCGGTCTTGGTGGTGCCAATGACAGACGTCGTTTGTTCTGTGGCGGTCGGTGTAGGAGTCGACGAAGATGTAGTCGTTTCGTCGGTCTTGGTGGTGCCAATGACAGACGTCGTTTGTTCTGTGGCGGTCGGTGTAGCAATCGACGAAGATGTAGTCGTTTCGTCGGTCTTGGTGGTGCCGAAGACAGACGTCGTTTGTTCTGTGGCGGTCGGTGTAGCAGTCGACGAAGATGTAGTCGTTTCGTTGGTCTTGGTGGTGCCAGTGACAGACGTCGTTTGTTCTGTGGCGGTCGGTGTAGCAGTCGACGAAGATGTAGTCGTTTCGTCGGTCTTGGTGGTGCCAATGACAGACGTCGTTTGTTCTGTAGCGGTCGGTGTAGCAGTCGACGAAGATGTAGTCGTTTCGTCGGTCTTGGTGGTGCCAATGACAGACGTCGATTGTTCTGTGGCGGTCGGTGTAGCAGTCGACGAAGATGTAGTCGTTTCGTCGGACTTTGTGGTGCCAATAGCAGACGTCGTTTGTTCTGTGGTGGTCGTTGTAGCCGTCGACGAAGATGTAGTCGTTTCGTCGGACTTTGTGGTGCCAATGACAGACGTCGTTTGTTCAGTGGCGGTCGGTGTAGCAGTCGACAAAGATGTAGTCGTTTCGTCGGTTTTGGTGGTGTCAAAGACAGACGTCGTTTGTTCTGTGGCGGTCGGTGTAGCCGTCGACGAAGACGTAGTCGTTTCGTCGGTCTTGGTGGTGCCAATAACAGACGTCGATTGTTCTGTGGCGGTCGGTGTAGCAGTCGACGATGATGTAGTCGTTTCGTCGGTCTTGGTGGTGCCAATGACAGACGTCGTTTGTTCTGTGGCGATCGGTGTAGCAGTCGACGAAGATGTAGTCGTTTCGTCGGTCTTGGTTGTGCCAATGACAGACGTCGTTTGTTCTGTGGCGGTCGGTGTAGCAGTCGACGAAGATGTAGTCGTTTCGTCGGTCTTGGTGGTGCCAATGACAGACGTCGTTTGTTCTGTGGCGATCGGTGTAGCAGTCGACAAAGATGTAGTCGTTTCGTCGGTCTTGGTGGTGCCAAAGACAGACGTCGTTTGTTCTGTGGCGATCGGTGTAGCAGTCGACGAAGATGTAGTCGTTTCGTCGGTCTTGGTGGTGCCAATGACAGACGTCGTTTGTTCTGTGGCGGTCGGTGTAGCAGTCGACGAAGATGTAGTCGTTTCGTCGGTCTTGGTGGTGCCACTGACAGACGTCGTTTGTTCTGTGGCGGTCGGTGTAGCAGTCGACGAAGATGTAGTCGTTTCGTCGGTCTTGGTGGTGCCAAGGACAGACGTCGTTTGTTCTGTGGCGGTCGGTGTAGCAGTCGACGAAGATGTAGTCGTTTCGTCGGTCTTGGTGGTGCCACTGACAGACGTCGTTTGTTCTGTGGCGGTCGGTGTAGCAGTCGACGAAGATGTAGTCGTTTCGTCGGTCTTGGTGGTGCCAATGACAGACGTCGTTTGTTCTGTGGCGGTCGGTGTAGCAGTCGACGAAGATGTAGTCGTTTCGTCCGTCTTGGTGGTTCTAATGACAGACGTCGATTGTTCTGTGGCGGTCGGTGTAGCAGTCGACGAAGATGTTGTCGTTTCGTCGGTCTTGGTGGTGCCAATGACAGACGTCGTTTGTTCTGTGGCGATCGGTGTAGCAGTCGACGAAGATGTAGTCGTTTCGTCCGTCTTGGTGGTGCCAATGACAGACGTCGTTTGTTCTGTGGCGGTCGGTGTAGCAGTCGACGAAGATGTAGTCGTTTCGTCGGTCTTGGTGGTGCCAATGACAGACGTCGTTTGTTCTGTGGCGGTCGGTGTAGCAGTCGACGAAGATGTAGTCGTTTCGTCGGTCTTGGTGGTGCCAATGACAGACGTCGTTTGTTCTGTGGCGGTCGGTGTAGCAGTCGACGAAGATGTAGTCGTTTCGTCGGTCTTGGTGGTGCCACTGACAGACGTCGTTTGTTCTGTGGCGGTCGGTGTAGCAGTCGACGAAGATGTAGTTGTTTCGTTGGTCTTGGTGGTGCCAATGACAGACGTCGTGTGTTCTGTGGCGGTTGGTGTAGCAGTCGACGAAGATGTAGTCGTTTCGTCGGTCTTGGTGGTGCCAGTGACAGACGTTGTTTGTTCTGTGGCGGTCGGTGTAGCAGTCGACGAAGATGTAGTCGTTTCGTCGGTCTTGGTCGTGCCAATGACAGACGTCGTTTGTTCTGTGGCGGTCGGTGTAGCAGTCGACGAAGATGTAGTCGTTTCGTCGGTCTTGGTGGTGCCAATGACAGACGTCGTTTGTTCTGTGGCGATCCGCGTAGCAGTCGACGAAGATGTAGTCGTTTCGTCGGTCTTGGTGGTGCCAAGGACAGACGTCGTTTGTTCTGTGGCGGTCGGTGTAGCAGTCAACGAAGATGTAGTCGTTTCGTCGGTCTTGGTGGTGCCAGTGACAGACGTCGTTTGTTCTGTGGCGGTCGGTGTAGCAGTCGACGAAGATGTAGTCGTTTCGTCGGTCTTGGTGGTGTCAAGGACAGACGTCGTTTGTTCTGTGGCGGTTGGTGTAGCAGTCGACAAAGATGTAGTCGTTTCGTCTGTCTTGGTGGTGCCAATGACAGACGTCGATTGTTCTGTGGCGGTCGGTGTAGCAGTCGACGAAGATGTAGTCGTTTCGTCGGTCTTGGTGGTGCCAAGGACAGACGTCGTTTTTTCTGTGGCGGTCGGTGTAGCAGTCGACGAAGATGTAGTCGTTTCGTCGGTCTTGGTGGCGCCAAGGACAGACGTGGTTAGTTCTGTGGCGGTCGGTGTAGCAGTCGACGAAGATGTAGTCGTTTCGTCGGTCTTGGTGGTGCCAATGACAGACGTCGTTTGTTCTGTGACGGTCGGTGTAGCAGTCGACGAAGATGTAGTCGTTTCGTCGGTCTTGGTGGTGCCAATGACAGACGTCGTTTGTTCTGTGGCGGTCGGTGTAGCAGTCGACGAAGATGTAGCCGTTTCGTCGGTTTTGGTAGTGCCAATGACAGACGTCGTTTGTTCTGTGGCGGTCGGTGTAGCAGTCGACGAAGATGTAGTCGTTTCGTCGGTCTTGGTGGTGCCAATGACAGACGTCGTTTGTTCTGTGGCGGTCGGTTTAGCAGTCGACGAAGATGTAGTCGTTTCGTCGGTCTTGGTGGTGCCAATGACAGACGTCGTTTGTTCTGTAGCGGTCGGTGTAGCAGTCGACGAAGATGTAGTCGTTTCGTCGGTCTTGGTGGTGCCAATGACAGACGTCGTTTGTTCTGTGGCGGTCGTTGTAGCCGTCGACGAAGATGTAGTCGTTTCGTCGGACTTTGTGTTGCCAATGACAGACGTCGTTTGTTCTGTGGCGGTCGGTGTAGCAGTCGACAAAGATGTAGTCGTTTTGTCGGTTTTCGTGGTGTCAAGGCCAGACGTCGTTTGTTCTGTGGCGGTCGGTGTAGCAGTCGACGAAGACGTAGTCGTTTCGTCGGTCTTGGTGGTGCCAATGACAGACGTCGTTTGTTCTGTGGCGGTCGGTGTAGCAGTCGACGAAGATGTAGTCGTTTCGTCGGTCTTGGTGGTGCCAATGACAGACGTCGTTTGTTCTGTGGCGGTCGGTGTAGGAGTCGACGAAGATGTAGTCGTTTCGTCGGTCTTGGTGGTGCCAATGACAGACGTCGTTTGTTCTGTGGCGGTCGGTGTAGCAGTCGACGAAGATGTAGTCGTTTCGTCGGTCTTGGTGGTGTCAAGGACAGACGTCGTTTGTTCTGTGGCGGTCGGTGTAGCAGTCGACGAAGATGTAGTCGTTTCGTCGGTCTTGGTGGTGCCAATGACAGACGTCGTTTGTTCTGTGGCGGTCGGTGTAGCAGTCGACGAAGATGTAGTCGTTTCGTCGGTCTTGGTGGCGCCAAAGACAGACGTGGTTTGTTCTGTGGCGGTCGGTGTTGCAGTCGACGAAGATGTAGTCGTTTCGTCGGTCTTGGTGGTGCCAATGACAGACGTCGTTTGTTCTGTGGCGGTCGGTGTAGCAGTCGACGAAGATGTAGTCGTTTCGTCGGTCTTTGTGGTGCCAAGAACAGACGTCGTTTGTTCTGTGGCGGTCGGTGTAGGAGTCGACGAAGATGTAGTCGTTTCGTCGGTCTTGGTGGTGCCAATGACAGACGTCGTTTGTTCTGTGGCGGTCGGTGTAGCAGTCGACGAAGATGTAGTCGTTTCGTCGGTCTTGGTGGTGTCAAGGACAGACGTCGTTTGTTCTGTGGCGGTTGGTGTAGCAGTCGACAAAGATGTAGTCGTTTCGTCGGTCTTGGTGGTGCCAATGACAGACGTCGATTGTTCTGTGGCGGTCGGTGTAGCAGTCGACGAAGATGTAGTCGTTTCGTCGGTCTTGGTGGTGCCAAGGACAGACGTCGTGTGTTCTGTGGCGGTTGGTGTAGCAGTCGACGAAGATGTAGTCGTTTCGTCGGTCTTGGTGGTGCCAGTGACAGACGTTGTTTGTTCTGTGTCGGTCGGTGTAGGAGTTGACGAAGATGTAGTCGTTTCGTCGGTCTTGGTCGTGCCAATGACAGACGTCGTTTGTTCTGTGGCGGTCGGTGTAGCAGTCGACGAAGATGTAGTCGTTTCGTCGGTCTTGGTGGTGCCAATGACAGACGTCGTTTGTTCTGTGGCGATCCGCGTAGCAGTCGACGAAGATGTAGTCGTTTCGTCGGTCTTGGTGGTGCCAAGGACAGACGTCGTTTGTTCTGTGGCGGTCGGTGTAGCAGTCGACGAAGATGTAGTCGTTTCGTCGGTCTTGGTGGTGCCAGTGACAGACGTCGTTTGTTCTGTGGCGGTCGGTGTAGCAGTCGACGAAGATGTAGTCGTTTCGTCGGTCTTGGTGGTGTCAAGGACAGACGTCGTTTGTTCTGTGGCGGTTGGTGTAGCAGTCGACAAAGATGTAGTCGTTTCGTCTGTCTTGGTGGTGCCAATGACAGACGTCGTTTGTTCTGTGGCGGTCGGTGTAGCAGTCGACGAAGATGTAGTCGTTTCGTCGGTCTTGGTGGTGCCAAGGACAGACGTCGTTTGTTCTGTGGCGGTCGGTGTAGCAGTCGACGAAGATGTAGTCGTTTCGTCGGTCTTGGTGGCGCCAAGGACAGACGTGGTTAGTTCTGTGGCGGTCGGTGTAGCAGTCGACGAAGATGTAGTCGTTTCGTCGGTCTTGGTGGTGCCAATGACAGACGTCGATTGTTCTGTGGCGGTCGGTGTAGCAGTCGACGAAGATGTAGTCGTTTCGTCGGTCTTGGTGGCGCCAAAGACAGACGTCGTTTGTTCTGTGGCGGTCGGTGTAGCAGTCGACGAAGATGTAGCCGTTTCGTCGGTTTTGGTAGTGCCAATGACAGACGTCGTTTGTTCTGTGGCGGTCGGTGTAGGAGTCGACGAAGATGTAGTCGTTTCGTCGGTCTTGGTGGTGCCAATGACAGACGTCGTTTGTTCTGTGGCGGTCGGTTTAGCAGTCGACGAAGATGTAGTCGTTTCGTCGGTCTTGGTGGTGCCAATGACAGACGTCGTTTGTTCTGTAGCGGTCGGTGTAGCAGTCGACGAAGATGTAGTCGTTTCGTCGGTCTTGGTGGTGCCAATGACAGACGTCGTTTGTTCTGTGGCGGTCGTTGTAGCCGTCGACGAAGATGTAGTCGTTTCGTCGGACTTTGTGTTGCCAATGACAGACGTCGTTTGTTCTGTGGCGGTCGGTGTAGCAGTCGACAAAGATGTAGTCGTTTCGTCGGTTTTCGTGGTGTCAAGGACAGACGTCGTTTGTTCTGTGGCGGTCGGTGTAGCAGTCGACGAAGACGTAGTCGTTTCGTCGGTCTTGGTGGTGCCAATGACAGACGTCGTTTGTTCTGTGGCGGTCGGTGTAGCAGTCGACGAAGATGTAGTCGTTTCGTCGGTCTTGGTGGTGCCAATGACAGACGTCGTTTGTTCTGTGGCGGTCGGTGTAGGAGTCGACGAAGATGTAGTCGTTTCGTCGGTCTTGGTGGTGCCAATGACAGACGTCGTTTGTTCTGTGGCGGTCGGTGTAGCAGTCGACGAAGATGTAGTCGTTTCGTCGGTCTTGGTGGTGTCAAGGACAGACGTCGTTTGTTCTGTGGCGGTCGGTGTAGCAGTCGACGAAGATGTAGTCGTTTCGTCGGTCTTGGTGGTGCCAATGACAGACGTCGTTTGTTCTGTGGCGGTCGGTGTAGCAGTCGACGAAGATGTAGTCGTTTCGTCGGTCTTGGTGGCGCCAAAGACAGACGTGGTTTGTTCTGTGGCGGTCGGTGTTGCAGTCGACGAAGATGTAGTCGTTTCGTCGGTCTTGGTGGTGCCAATGACAGACGTCGTTTGTTCTGTGGCGGTCGGTGTAGCAGTCGACGAAGATGTAGTCGTTTCGTCGGTCTTGGTGGTGCCAAGAACAGACGTCGTTTGTTCTGTGGCGGTCGGTGTAGGAGTCGACGAAGATGTAGTCGTTTCGTCGGTCTTGGTGGTGCCAATGACAGACGTCGTTTGTTCTGTGGCGGTCGGTGTAGCAGTCGACGAAGATGTAGTCGTTTCGTCGGTCTTGGTGGTGTCAAGGACAGACGTCGTTTGTTCTGTGGCGGTTGGTGTAGCAGTCAACAAAGATGTAGTCGTTTCGTCGGTCTTGGTGGTGCCAATGACAGACGTCGCTTGTTCTGTGGCGGTCGGTGTAGCAGTCGACGAAGATGTAGTCGTTTCGTCGGTCTTGGTGGTGCCAAGGACAGACGTCGTTTGTTCTGTGGCGGTCGGTGTAGCAGTCGACGAAGATGTAGTCGTTTCGTCGGTCTTGGTGGTGCCAAGGACAGACGTGGTTAGTTCTGTGGCGGTCGGTGTAGCAGTCGACGAAGATGTAGTCGTTTCGTCGGTCTTGGTGGTGCCAAGGACAGACGTCGTCTGTTCTGGGGTGGTCGGTGTAGCAGTCGACGAAGACGTAGTCGTTTCGTCGGTCTGGGTGGTGCCAATGACAGACGTCGTTTGTTCTGTGACGGTCGGTGTAGCAGTCGACGAAGATGTAGTCGTTTCGTCGGTCTTGGTGGCGCCAAAGACAGACGTCGTTTGTTCTGTGGCGGTCGGTGTAGCAGTCGACGAAGATGTAGCCGTATCGTCGGTTTTGGTGGTGCCAATGACAGACGTCGTTTGTTCTGTGGCGGTCGGTGTAGGAGTCGACGAAGATGTAGTCGTTTCGTCGGTCTTGGTGGTGCCAATGACAGACGTCGTTTGTTCTGTGGCGGTCGGTTTAGCAGTCGACGAAGATGTAGTCGTTTCGTCGGTCTTGGTGGTGCCAATGACAGACGTCGTTTGTTCTGTGGCGGTCGGTGTAGCAGTCGACGAAGATGTAGTCGTTTCGTCGGTCTTGGTGGTGCCAATGACAGACGTCGTTTGTTCTGTGGCGGTCGGTGTAGCAGTCGACAAAGATGTAGTCGTTTCGTCTGTCTTGGTGGTGCCAATGACAGACGTCGATTGTTCTGTGGCGGTCGGTGTAGCAGTCGACGAAGATGTAGTCGTTTCGTCGGTCTTGGTGGTGCCAATGACAGACGTCGTTTGTTCTGTGGCGGTCGGTGTAGCAGTCGACGAAGATGTAGTCGTTTCGTCGGTCTTGGTGGCGCCAAGGACAGACGTGGTTAGTTCTGTGGCGGTCGGTGTAGCAGTCGACGAAGATGTAGTCGTTTCGTCGGTCTTGGTGGTGCCAATGACAGACGTCGTTTGTTCTGTGGCGGTCGGTGTAGCAGTCGACGAAGATGTAGTCGTTTCGTCGGTCTTGGTGGCGCCAAAGACAGACGTCGTTTGTTCTGTGGCGGTCGGTGTAGCAGTCGACGAAGATGTAGCCGTTTCGTCGGTTTTGGTAGTGCCAATGACAGACGTCGTTTGTTCTGTGGCGGTCGGTGTAGGAGTCGACGAAGATGTAGTCGTTTCGTCGGTCTTGGTGGTGCCAATGACAGACGTCGTTTGTTCTGTGGCGGTCGGTTTAGCAGTCGACGAAGATGTAGTCGTTTCGTCGGTCTTGGTGGTGCCAATGACAGACGTCGTTTGTTCTGTAGCGGTCGGTGTAGCAGTCGACGAAGATGTAGTCGTTTCGTCGGTCTTGGTGGTGCCAATGACAGACGTCGTTTGTTCTGTGGCGGTCGTTGTAGCCGTCGACGAAGATGTAGTCGTTTCGTCGGACTTTGTGTTGCCAATGACAGACGTCGTTTGTTCTGTGGCGGTCGGTGTAGCAGTCGACAAAGATGTAGTCGTTTCGTCGGTTTTCGTGGTGTCAAGGACAGACGTCGTTTGTTCTGTGGCGGTCGGTGTAGCAGTCGACGAAGACGTAGTCGTTTCGTCGGTCTTGGTGGTGCCAATGACAGACGTCGTTTGTTCTGTGGCGGTCGGTGTAGCAGTCGACGAAGATGTAGTCGTTTCGTCGGTCTTGGTGGTGCCAATGAAAGACGTCGTTTGTTCTGTGGCGGTCGGTGTAGGAGTCGACGAAGATGTAGTCGTTTCGTCGGTCTTGGTGGTGCCAATGACAGACGTCGTTTGTTCTGTGGCGGTCGGTGTAGCAGTCGACGAAGATGTAGTCGTTTCGTCGGTCTTGGTGGTGTCAAGGACAGACGTCGTTTGTTCTGTGGCGGTCGGTGTAGCAGTCGACGAAGATGTAGTCGTTTCGTCGGTCTTGGTGGTGCCAATGACAGACGTCGTTTGTTCTGTGGCGGTCGGTGTAGCAGTCGACGAAGATGTAGTCGTTTCGTCGGTCTTGGTGGCGCCAAAGACAGACGTGGTTTGTTCTGTGGCGGTCGGTGTTGCAGTCGACGAAGATGTAGTCGTTTCGTCGGTCTTGGTGGTGCCAATGACAGACGTCGTTTGTTCTGTGGCGGTCGGTGTAGCAGTCGACGAAGATGTAGTCGTTTCGTCGGTCTTTGTGGTGCCAAGAACAGACGTCGTTTGTTCTGTGGCGGTCGGTGTAGGAGTCGACGAAGATGTAGTCGTTTCGTCGGTCTTGGTGGTGCCAATGACAGACGTCGTTTGTTCTGTGGCGGTCGGTGTAGCAGTCGACGAAGATGTAGTCGTTTCGTCGGTCTTGGTGGTGTCAAGGACAGACGTCGTTTGTTCTGTGGCGGTTGGTGTAGCAGTCAACAAAGATGTAGTCGTTTCGTCGGTCTTGGTGGTGCCAATGACAGACGTCGATTGTTCTGTGGCGGTCGGTGTAGCAGTCGACGAAGATGTAGTCGTTTCGTCGGTCTTGGTGGTGCCAAGGACAGACGTCGTTTGTTCTGTGGCGGTCGGTGTAGCAGTCGACGAAGATGTAGTCGTTTCGTCGGTCTTGGTGGCGCCAAGGACAGACGTGGTTAGTTCTGTGGCGGTCGGTGTAGCAGTCGACGAAGATGTAGTCGTTTCGTCGGTCTTGGTGGTGCCAAGGACAGACGTCGTCTGTTCTGGGGTGGTCGGTGTAGCAGTCGACGAAGACGTAGTCGTTTCGTCGGTCTGGGTGGTGCCAATGACAGACGTCGTTTGTTCTGTGACGGTCGGTGTAGCAGTCGACGAAGATGTAGTCGTTTCGTCGGTCTTGGTGGCGCCAAAGACAGACGTCGTTTGTTCTGTGGCGGTCGGTGTAGCAGTCGACGAAGATGTAGCCGTTTCGTCGGTTTTGGTGGTGCCAATGACAGACGTCGTTTGTTCTGTGGCGGTCGGTGTAGGAGTCGACGAAGATGTAGTCGTTTCGTCGGTCTTGGTGGTGCCAATGACAGACGTCGTTTGTTCTGTGGCGGTCGGTTTAGCAGTGGACGAAGATGTAGTCGTTTCGTCGGTCTTGGTGGTGCCAATGACAGACGTCGTTTGTTCTGTAGCGGTCGGTGTAGCAGTCGACGAAGATGTAGTCGTTTCGTCGGTCTTGGTGGTGCCAATGACAGACGTCGTTTGTTCTGTGGCGGTCGTTGTAGCCGTCGACGAAGATGTAGTCGTTTCGTCGGACTTTGTGGTGCCAATGACAGACGTCGTTTGTTCGGTGGCGGTCGGTGTAGCAGTCGACGAAGATATAGTCGTTTCGTCGGACTTTGTGGTGCCAATGACAGACGTCGTTTGTTCTGTGGCGGTCGGTGTAGCAGTCGACAAAGATGTAGTCGTTTCGTCGGTTTTCGTGGTGTCAAGGACAGACGTCGTTTGTTCTGTGGCGGTCGGTGTAGCAGTCGACGAAGACGTAGTCGTTTCGTCGGTCTTGGTGGTGCCAATGACAGACGTCGTTTGTTCTGTGGCGGTCGGTGTAGCAGTCGACGAAGATGTAGTCGTTTCGTCGGTCTTGGTGGTGCCAATGACAGACGTCGTTTGTTCTGTGGCGGTCGGTGTAGGAGTCGACGAAGATGTAGTCGTTTCGTCGGTCTTGGTGGTGCCAATGACAGACGTCGTTTGTTCTGTGGCGGTCGGTGTAGCAGTCGACGAAGATGTAGTCGTTTCGTCGGTCTTGGTGGTGTCAAGGACAGACGTCGTTTGTTCTGTGGCGGTCGGTGTAGCAGTCGACGAAGATGTAGTCGTTTCGTCGGTCTTGGTGGTGCCAATGACAGACGTCGTTTGTTCTGTGCCGGTCGGTGTAGCAGTCGACGAAGATGTAGTCGTTTCGTCGGTCTTGGTGGCGCCAAAGACAGACGTGGTTTGTTTTGTGGCGGTCGGTGTTGCAGTCGACGAAGATGTAGTCGTTTCGTCGGTCTTCGTGGTGCCAATGACAGACGTCGTTTGTTCTGTGGCGGTCGGTGTAGCAGTCGACGAAGATGTAGTCGTTTCGTCGGTCTTTGTGGTGCCAAGAACAGACGTCGTTTGTTCTGTGGCGGTCGGTGTAGGAGTCGACGAAGATGTAGTCGTTTCGTCGGTCTTGGTGGTGCCAATGACAGACGTCGTTTGTTCTGTGGCGGTCGGTGTAGCAGTCGACGAAGATGTAGTCGTTTCGTCGGTCTTGGTGGTGCCAATGACAGACGTGGTTATTTCTGTGGCGGTCGGTGTAGCAGTCAACGAAGATGTAGTCGTTTCGTCGGTCTTGGTGGTGCCAATGACAGACGTCGTTTGTTCTGTGGCGGTCGGTGTAGGAGTCGACGAAGATGTAGTCGTTTCGTCGGTCTTGGTGGTGCCAATGACAGACGTCGTTTGTTCTGTGGCGGTCGGTGTAGGAGTCGACGAAGATGTAGTCGTTTCGTCGGTCTTGGTGGTGCCAATGACAGACGTCTTTTGTTCTGTGGCGGTCGGTGTAGCAGTCGACGAAGATGTAGTCGTTTCGTCGGTCTTGGTGGTGCCAATGACAGACGTCGTTTGTTCTGTGGCGGTCGGTGTAGCAGTCGACGAAGACGTAGTCGTTTCGTCGGTCTTGGTGGTGCCAATGACAGACGTCGTTTGTTCTGTGGCGGTCGGTGTAGCAGTCGACGAAGATGTAGTCGTTTCGTCGGTCTTGGTGGTGCCAATGACAGACGTCGTTTGTTCACTGGTGGTCGGTGTAGCAGTCGACGAAGATGTAGTCGTTTTGTCGGTCTTGGTGGTGCCAATGACAGACGTCGTTTGTTCTGTGGCGGTCGGTGTAGCAGTCGACGAAGATGTAGTCGTTTCGTCGGTCTTGGTGGTGTCAAGGACAGACGTCGTTTGTTCTGTGGTGGTCGGTGTAGCAGTCGACGAAGACGTAGTCGTTTCGTCGGTCTTGGTGGTGCCAATGACAGACGTCGTTTGTTCTGTGGCGATCGGTGTAGCAGTCGACGAAGATGTAGTCGTTTCGTCGGTCTTGGTGGTGTCAAGGACAGACGTCGTTTGTTCCTTGGCGGTCGGTGTAGCAGTCGACGAAGATGTAGTCGTTTCGTCGGTCTTGGTGGTGCCAATGACAGACGTCGTTTGTTCTGTGGCGGTCGGTGTAGCAGTCGACGAAGATGTAGTCGTTTCGTCGGTCTTGGTGGTGCCACTGACAGACGTCGTTTGTTCTGTGGTGGTCGGTGTAGCAGTCGACGAAGATGTAGTCGTTTCGTCGGTCTTGGTGGTGCCAATGACAGACGTCGTTTGTTCTGTCGCGGTCGGTGTAGCAGTCGACGAAGATGTAGTCGTTTCGTCGGTCTTGGTGGTGCCAATGACAGACGTCGTTTGTTCTGTGGCGGTCGGTATAGCAGTCGACGAAGATGTAGTCGTTTCGTCGGTCTTGGTGGTGCCACTGACAGACGTCGTTTGTTCTGTGGTGGTCGGTGTAGCAGTCGACGAAGATGTAGTCGTTTCGTCGGTCTTGGTGGCGCCAATGACAGACGTCGTTTGTTCTGTGGCGGTCGGTGTAGCAGTCGACGAAGATGTAGTCGTTTCGTCGGTTTTGGTGGTGCCAATGACAGACGTCGTTTGTTCTGTGGCGGTCGGTGTAGGAGTCGACGAAGATGTAGTCGTTTCGTCGGTCTGGGTGGTGCCAATGACAGACGTCGTTTGTTCTCTGGCGGTCGGTGTAGCAGTCGACGAAGATGTAGTCGTTTCGTCGGTCTTGGTGGTGCCAATGACAGACGTCGTTTGTTCTGTGGCGGTCGGTGTAGCAGTCGACGTAGATGTAGTCGTTTCGTCGGTCTTGGTGGTGCCAAGGACAGACGTCGTTTGTTCTGTGGCGGTCGGTGTAGCAGTCGACGAAGATGTAGTCGTTTCGTCGGTCTTGGTGGTGCCAGTGACAGATGTCGTTTGTTCTGGGGCGGTCGGTGTAGCAGTCGACGAAGATGTAGTCGTTTCGTCGGTCTTGGTGGTGTCAAGGACAGACGTCGTTTGTTCTGTGGCGGTCGGTGTAGCAGTCGACGAAGATGTAGTCGTTTCGTCGGTCTTGGTGGTGCCAATGACAGACGTCGTTTGTTCTGTGGCGGTCGGTGTAGCAGTCGAAGAAGATGTAGTCGTTTCGTCGGTCTTGGTGGTGTCAAGGACAGACGTCGTTTGTTCTGTGGCGGTCGGTGTAGGAGTCGACGAAGATGTAGTCGTTTCGTTGGTCTTGGTGGTGCCAGTGACAGACGTCGTTTGTTCTGTGGCGGTCGGTGTAGCAGTCGACGAAGATGTAGTCGTTTCGTCGGTCTTGGTGGTGTCAAGGACAGACGTCGTTTGTTCTGTAGCGGTCGGTGTAGCAGTCGACGAAGATGTAGTCGTTTCGTCGGTCTTGGTGGTGCCAGTGACAGACGTCGTTTGTTCTGTGGCGGTCGGTGTAGCAGTCGACGAAGATGTAGTCGTTTCGTCGGTCTTGGTGGCGCCAAAGACAGACGTGGTTTGTTCTGTGGCGGTCGGTGTAGCAGTCGACGAAGATGTGGTCGTTTCGTCGGTCTTGGTGGTGCCAATGACAGACGTCGTTTTTTCTGTGGCGGTCGGTGTAGCAGTCGACGAAGATGTAGTCGTTTCGTCGGTCTTTGTGGTGTCAAGGACAGACGTCGTTTGTTCTGTGGCGGTCGGTGTAGCAGTCGACGAAGATGTAGTCGTTTCGTCGGTCTTGGTGGTGCCAATGACAGACGTCGTTTGTTCTGTGGCGGTCTGTGTAGGAGTCGACGAAGATGTAGTCGTTTCGTCGGTCTTGGTGGTGCCAAGGACAGACGTCGTTTGTTCTGTGGCGGTCGGTGTAGCAGTCGACGATGATGTAGTCGTTTCGTCGGTCTTGGTGGTGCCAGTGACAGATGTCGTTTGTTCTGTGGCGGTCGGTGTAGCAGTCGACGAAGATGTAGTTGTTTCGTCGGTCTTGGTGGTGTCAAGGACAGACGTCGTTTGTTCTGTGGCGGTCGGTGTAGCAGTCGACGAAGATGTAGTTGTTTCGTCGGTTTTGGTGGTGTCAAGGACAGACGTCGTTTGTTCTGTGGCGGTCGGTGTAGCAGTCGACGAAGACGTAGTCGTTTCGTCGGTCTTGGTGGTGCCAATGATAGACGTCGATTGTTCTGTGGCGGTCGGTGTAGGAGTCGACGAAGATGTAGTCGTTTCGTCGGTCTTGGTGGTGCCAATGACAGACGTCGTTTTTTCTGTGGCGATCGGTGTAGCAGTCGACGAAGATGTAGTCGTTTCGTCGGTCTTGGTGGTGCCAATGACAGACGTCGTTTTTTCTGTGGCGATCGGTGTAGCAGTCGACGAAGATGTAGTCGTTTCGTCGGACTTTGTGGTGCCAATGACAGACGTCTTGGTGGTGCCACTGACAGACGTCGTTTGTTCTGTGGTGGTCGGTGTAGCAGTCGACGAAGATGTAGTCGTTTCGTCGGTCTTGGTGGTATTAAGGACAGACGTCGCTTGTTCTGTGGCGGTTGGTGTAGCAGTCGACGAAGATGTAGTCGTTTCGTCGGTCTTGGTGGTGCCAATGACAGACGTCGTTTGTTCTGTGGCGGTCGGTGTAGCAGTCGACGAAGATGTAGTCGTTTCGTCGCTCTTGGTGGCGCTAAGGACAGACGTCGTTTGTTCTGTGGCAGTCGGTGTAGCAGTCGACGAAGATGTAGTCGTTTCGTCGGTCTTGGTGGTGCCATTGACAGACGTCGTTTGTTCTGTGGCGGTCGGTGTAGCAGTCGACGAAGATGTAATCGTTTCGTCGGTCTTGGTGGTGCCAATGACAGACGTCGTTTGTTCTGTGACGGTCGGTGTAGCAGTCGACGAAGATGTAGTCGTTTCGTCGGTCTTGGTGGTGCCAATGACAGACGTCGTTTGTTCTGTGGCGGTCGGTGTAGGAGTCGACGAAGATGTAGTCGTTTCGTCGGTCTTGGTGGTGCCAATGACAGACGTCGTTTGTTCTGTGGCGGTCGGTGTAGCATTCGACGAAGATGTAGTCGTTTCGTCGGTCTTGGTGGTGCCAAGGACAGACGTCGTTTGTTCTGTGGCGGTCGGTGTAGCAGTCGACGAAGGCGTAGTCGTTTCGTCGGTCTTGGTGGTGCCAGTGACAGACGTCGTTTGTTCTGTGGCGGTCGGTGTAGCAGTCGACGAAGATGTAGTCGTTTCGTCGGTCTTGGTGGTGTCAAGGACAGACGTCGTTTGTTCTGTGGCGGTCGGTGTAGCAGTCGACGAAGATGTAGTCGTTTCGTCGGTCTTGGTGGTGCCAATGACAGACGTCGTTTGTTCTGTGGCGGTCTGTGTAGGATTCGACGAAGATGTAGTCGTTTCGTCGGTCTTGGTGGTGCCAATGACAGACGTCGTTTGTTCTGTGGCGGTCGGTGTAGCATTCGACGAAGATGTAGTCGTTTCGTCGGTCTTGGTGGTGCCAAGGACAGACGTCGTTTGTTCTGTGGCGGTCGGTGTAGCAGTCGACGAAGGCGTAGTCGTTTCGTCGGTCTTGGTGGTGCCAATGACAGACGTCGTTTGTTCTGTGGCGGTCTGTGTAGGAGTCGACGAAGATGTAGTCGTTTCGTCGGTCTTGGTGGTGCCAGTGACAGATGTCGTTTGTTCTGGGGCGGTCGGTGTAGCAGTCGACGAAGATGTAGTCGTTTCGTCGGTCTTGGTGGTGTCAAGGACAGACGTGGTTTGTTCTGTGGCGGTCGGTGTAGGAGTCGACGAAGATGTAGTCGTTTCGTCGGTCTTGGTGGTGCCAATGACAGACGTTGTTTGTTCTGTGGCGGTCGGTGTAGCAGTCGACGAAGATGTAGTCGTTTCGTCGGTCTTGGTGGTGCCAAGGACAGACGTCGTTTGTTCTGTGGCGGTCGGTGTAGCAGTCGACGATGATGTAGTCGTTTCGTCGGTCTTGGTGGTGCCAGTGACAGATGTCGTTTGTTCTGTGGCGGTCGGTGTAGCAGTCGACGAAGATGTAGTCGTTTCGTCGGTCTTGGTGGTGTCAAGGACAGACGTCGTTTGTTCTGTGGCGGTCGGTGTAGCAGTCGACGAAGATGTAGTCGTTTCGTCGGTTTTGGTGGTGTCAAGGACAGACGTCGTTTGTTCTGTGGCGGTCGGTGTTGCAGTCGACGAAGACGTAGTCGTTTCGTCGGTCTTGGTGGCGCCAAAGACAGACGTGGTTTGTTCTGTGGCGGTCGGTGTAGCAGTCGACGAAGATGTGGTCGTTTCGTCGGTCTTGGGGGTGCCAATGACAGACGTCGTTTTTTCTGTGGCGGTCGGTGTAGCAGTCGACGAAGATGTAGTCGTTTCGTCGGTCTTGGTGGTGCCAATGACAGACGTCGATTGTTCTGTGGCGGTCGGTGTAGCAGTCGACGAAGATGTAGTCGTTTCGTCGGACTTTGTGGTGCCAATAACAGACGTCGTTTGTTCTGTGGCGGTCGTTGTAGCCGTCGACGAAGATGTAGTCGTTTCGTCGGACTTTGTGGTGCCAATGACAGACGTCGTTTGTTCAGTGGTGGTCGGTGTAGCAGTCGACAAAGATGTAGTCGTTTCGTCGGTTTTGGTGGTGTCAAGGACAGACGTCGTTTGTTCTGTGGCGGTCGGTGTAGCCGTCGACGATGATGTAGTCGTTTCGTCGGTCTTGGTGGTGCCAATGACAGACGTCGTTTGTTCTGTGGCGATCGGTGTAGCAGTCGACGAAGATGTAGTCGTTTCGTCGGTCTTGGTTGTGCCAATGACAGACGTCGTTTGTTCTGTGGCGGTCGGTGTAGCAGTCGACGAAGATGTAGTCGTTTCGTCGGTCTTGGTGGTGCCAGTGACAGATGTCGTTTGTTCTGGGGCGGTCGGTGTAGCAGTCGACGAAGATGTAGTCGTTTCGTCGGTCTTGGTGGTGTCAAGGACAGACGTGGTTTGTTCTGTGGCGGTCGGTGTAGGAGTCGACGAAGATGTAGTCGTTTCGTCGGTCTTGGTGGTGCCAATGACAGACGTCGTTTGTTCTGTGGCGGTCGGTGTAGCAGTCGACGAAGATGTAGTCGTTTCGTCGGACTTTGTGGTGCCAATAACAGACGTCGTTTGTTCTGTGGCGGTCGTTGTAGCCGTCGACGAAGATGTAGTCGTTTCGTCGGACTTTGTGGTGCCAATGACAGACGTCGTTTGTTCAGTGGTGGTCGGTGTAGCAGTCGACAAAGATGTAGTCGTTTCGTCGGTTTTGGTGGTGTCAAGGACAGACGTCGTTTGTTCTGTGGCGGTCGGTGTAGCCGTCGACGAAGACGTAGTCGTTTCATCGGTCTTGGTGGTGCCAATAACAGACGTCGATTGTTCTGTGGCGGTCGGTGTAGCAGTCGACGATGATGTAGTCGTTTCGTCGGTCTTGGTGGTGCCAATGACAGACGTCGTTTGTTCTGTGGCGATCGGTGTAGCAGTCGACGAAGATGTAGTCGTTTCGTCGGACTTTGTGGTGCCAATAACAGACGTCGTTTGTTCTGTGGCGGTCGTTGTAGCCGTCGACGAAGATGTAGTCGTTTCGTCGGACTTTGTGGTGCCAATGACAGACGTCGTTTGTTCAGTGGTGGTCGGTGTAGCAGTCGACAAAGATGTAGTCGTTTCGTCGGTTTTGGTGGTGTCAAGGACAGACGTTGTTTGTTCTGTGGCGGTCGGTGTAGCCGTCGACGAAGACGTAGTCGTTTCGTCGGTCTTGGTGGTGCCAATAACAGACGTCGATTGTTCTGTGGCGGTCGGTGTAGCAGTCGACGATGATGTAGTCGTTTCGTTGGTCTTGGTGGTGCCAAAGACAGACGTCGTTTGTTCTGTGGCGATCGGTGTAGCAGTCGACGAAGATGTAGTCGTTTCGTCGGTCTTGGTGGTGCCAATGACAGACGTCGTTTGTTCTGTGGCGGTCTGTGTAGGAGTCGACGAAGATGTAGTCGTTTCGTCGGTCTTGGTGGTGCCAGTGACAGATGTCGTTTGTTCTGGGGCGGTCGGTGTAGCAGTCGACGAAGATGTAGTCGTTTCGTCGGTCTTGGTGGTGTCAAGGACAGACGTGGTTTGTTCTGTGGCGGTCGGTGTAGGAGTCGACGAAGATGTAGTCGTTTCGTCGGTCTTGGTGGTGCCAATGACAGACGTTGTTTGTTCTGTGGCGGTCGGTGTAGCAGTCGACGAAGATGTAGTCGTTTCGTCGGTCTTGGTGGTGCCAAGGACAGACGTCGTTTGTTCTGTGGCGGTCGGTGTAGCAGTCGACGATGATGTAGTCGTTTCGTCGGTCTTGGTGGTGCCAGTGACAGATGTCGTTTGTTCTGTGGCGGTCGGTGTAGCAGTCGACGAAGATGTAGTCGTTTCGTCGGTTTTGGTGGTGTCAAGGACAGACGTCGTTTGTTCTGTGGCGGTCGGTGTAGCAGTCGACGAAGATGTAGTCGTTTCGTCGGTTTTGGTGGTGTCAAGGACAGACGTCGTTTGTTCTGTGGCGGTCGGTGTTGCAGTCGACGAAGACGTAGTCGTTTCGTCGGTCTTGGTGGCGCCAAAGACAGACGTGGTTTGTTCTGTGGCGGTCGGTGTAGCAGTCGACGAAGATGTGGTCGTTTCGTCGGTCTTGGGGGTGCCAATGACAGACGTCGTTTTTTCTGTGGCGGTCGGTGTAGCAGTCGACGAAGATGTAGTCGTTTCGTCGGTCTTGGTGGTGCCAATGACAGACGTCGATTGTTCTGTGGCGGTCGGTGTAGCAGTCGACGAAGATGTAGTCGTTTCGTCGGACTTTGTGGTGCCAATAACAGACGTCGTTTGTTCTGTGGCGGTCGTTGTAGCCGTCGACGAAGATGTAGTCGTTTCGTCGGACTTTGTGGTGCCAATGACAGACGTCGTTTGTTCAGTGGTGGTCGGTGTAGCAGTCGACAAAGATGTAGTCGTTTCGTCGGTTTTGGTGGTGTCAAGGACAGACGTCGTTTGTTCTGTGGCGGTCGGTGTAGCCGTCGACGATGATGTAGTCGTTTCGTCGGTCTTGGTGGTGCCAATGACAGACGTCGTTTGTTCTGTGGCGATCGGTGTAGCAGTCGACGAAGATGTAGTCGTTTCGTCGGTCTTGGTTGTGCCAATGATAGACGTCGTTTGTTCTGTGGCGGTCGGTGTAGCAGTCGACGAAGATGTAGTCGTTTCGTCGGTCTTGGTGGTGCCAGTGACAGATGTCGTTTGTTCTGGGGCGGTCGGTGTAGCAGTCGACGAAGATGTAGTCGTTTCGTCGGTCTTGGTGGTGTCAAGGACAGACGTGGTTTGTTCTGTGGCGGTCGGTGTAGGAGTCGACGAAGATGTAGTCGTTTCGTCGGACTTTGTGGTGCCAATGACAGACGTCGTTTGTTCAGTGGTGGTCGGTGTAGCAGTCGACAAAGATGTAGTCGTTTCGTCGGTTTTGGTGGTGTCAAGGACAGACGTCGTTTGTTCTGTGGCGGTCGGTGTAGCAGTCGACGAAGACGTAGTCGTTTCATCGGTCTTGGTGGTGCCAATAACAGACGTCGATTGTTCTGTGGCGGTCGGTGTAGCAGTCGACGATGATGTAGTCGTTTCGTCGGTCTTGGTGGTGCCAATGACAGACGTCGTTTGTTCTGTGGCGATCGGTGTAGCAGTCGACGAAGATGTAGTCGTTTCGTCGGACTTTGTGGTGCCAATAACAGACGTCGTTTGTTCTGTGGCGGTCGTTGTAGCCGTCGACGAAGATGTAGTCGTTTCGTCGGACTTTGTGGTGCCAATGACAGACGTCGTTTGTTCAGTGGTGGTCGGTGTAGCAGTCGACAAAGATGTAGTCGTTTCGTCGGTTTTGGTGGTGTCAAGGACAGACGTTGTTTGTTCTGTGGCGGTCGGTGTAGCCGTCGACGAAGACGTAGTCGTTTCGTCGGTCTTGGTGGTGCCAATAACAGACGTCGATTGTTCTGTGGCGGTCGGTGTAGCAGTCGACGATGATGTAGTCGTTTCGTCGGTCTTGGTGGTGCCAAAGACAGACGTCGTTTGTTCTGTGGCGATCGGTGTAGCAGTCGACGAAGATGTAGTCGTTTCGTCGGTCTTGGTTGTGCCAATGACAGACGTCGTTTGTTCTGTGGCGGTCGGTGTAGCAGTCGACGAAGATGTAGTCGTTTCGTCGGTCTTGGTGGTGCCAATGACAGACGTCGTTTGTTCTGTGGCGATCAGTGTAGCAGTCGACAAAGATGTAGTCGTTTCGTCGGTCTTGGTGGTGCCAATGACAGACGTCGTTTGTTCTGTGGCGATCGGTGTAGCAGTCGACGAAGATGTAGTCGTTTCGTCGGTCTTGGTGGTGCCAATGACAGACGTCGTTTGTTCTGTGGCGGTCGGTGTAGCAGTCGACGAAGATGTAGTCGTTTCGTCGGTCTTGGTGGTGCCAATGACAGACGTCGTTTGTTCTGTGGCGGTCGGTGTAGCAGTCGACGAAGACGTAGTCGTTTCGTCGGTCTTGGTGGTGCCACTGACAGATGTCGTTTGTTCTGTGGTGGTCGGTGTAGCAGTCGACGAAGATGTAGTCGTTTCGTCGGTCTTGGTGGTGCCAAGGACAGACGTCGTTTGTTCTGTGGCGGTCGGTGTAGCAGTCGACGAAGATGTAGTCGTTTCGTCGGTCTTGGTGGTGCCACTGACAGACGTCGTTTGTTCTTTGGCGGTCGGTGTAGCAGTCGACGAAGATGTAGTCGTTTCGTCGGTCTTGGTGGTGCCAATGACAGACGTCGTTTGTTCTGTGGCGGTCGGTGTAGCAGTCGACGAAGTTGTAGTCGTTTCGTCGGTCATTGTGGTGCCAAGGACAGACGTCGTTTGTTCTGTGGCGGTCGGTGTAGCAGTCGACGAAGATGTAGTCGTTTCGTCGGTCTTGGTGGTGCCAATGACAGACGTCGTTTGTTCTGTGGCGGTCGGTGTAGCAGTCGACGAAGATGTAGTCGTTTCGTCGGTCTTGGTGGTGCCAATGACAGACGTCGTTTGTTCTGTGGCGGTCGGTGTAGCAGTTGACGAAGATGTAGTCGTTTCGTCGGTCTTGGTGGTCCCAATGACAGACGTCGTTTGTTCTGTGGCGGTCGGTGTAGCAGTCGACGAAGATGTAGTCGTTTCGTCGGACTTTGTGGTGCCAATAACAGACGTCGTTTGTTCTGTGGCGGTCGTTGTAGCCGTCGACGAAGATGTAGTCGTTTCGTCGGACTTTGTGGTGCCAATGACAGACGTCGTTTGTTCAGTGGTGGTCGGTGTAGCAGTCGACAAAGATGTAGTCGTTTCGTCGGTTTTGGTGGTGTCAAGGACAGACGTCGTTTGTTCTGTGGCGGTCGGTGTAGCCGTCGACGAAGACGTAGTCGTTTCATCGGTCTTGGTGGTGCCAATAACAGACGTCGATTGTTCTGTGGCGGTCGGTGTAGCAGTCGACGATGATGTAGTCGTTTCGTCGGTCTTGGTGGTGCCAATGACAGACGTCGTTTGTTCTGTGGCGATCGGTGTAGCAGTCGACGAAGATGTAGTCGTTTCGTCGGACTTTGTGGTGCCAATAACAGACGTCGTTTGTTCTGTGGCGGTCGTTGTAGCCGTCGACGAAGATGTAGTCGTTTCGTCGGACTTTGTGGTGCCAATGACAGACGTCGTTTGTTCAGTGGTGGTCGGTGTAGCAGTCGACAAAGATGTAGTCGTTTCGTCGGTTTTGGTGGTGTCAAGGACAGACGTTGTTTGTTCTGTGGCGGTCGGTGTAGCCGTCGACGAAGACGTAGTCGTTTCGTCGGTCTTGGTGGTGCCAATAACAGACGTCGATTGTTCTGTGGCGGTCGGTGTAGCAGTCGACGATGATGTAGTCGTTTCGTCGGTCTTGGTGGTGCCAAAGACAGACGTCGTTTGTTCTGTGGCGATCGGTGTAGCAGTCGACGAAGATGTAGTCGTTTCGTCGGTCTTGGTTGTGCCAATGACAGACGTCGTTTGTTCTGTGGCGGTCGGTGTAGCAGTCGACGAAGATGTAGTCGTTTCGTCGGTCTTGGTGGTGCCAATGACAGACGTCGTTTGTTCTGTGGCGATCGGTGTAGCAGTCGACAAAGATGTAGTCGTTTCGTCGGTCTTGGTGGTGCCAATGACAGACGTCGTTTGTTCTGTGGCGATCGGTGTAGCAGTCGACGAAGATGTAGTCGTTTCGTCGGTCTTGGTGGTGCCAATGACAGACGTCGTTTGTTCTGTGGCAGTCGGTGTAGCAGTCGACGAAGATGTAGTCGTTTCGTCGGTCTTGGTGGTGCCAATGACAGACGTCGTTTGTTCTGTGGCGGTCGGTGTAGCAGTCGACGAAGACGTAGTCGTTTCGTCGGTCTTGGTGGTGCCACTGACAGATGTCGTTTGTTCTGTGGTGGTCGGTGTAGCAGTCGACGAAGATGTAGTCGTTTCGTCGGTCTTGGTGGTGCCAAGGACAGACGTCGTTTGTTCTGTGGCGGTCGGTGTAGCAGTCGACGAAGATGTAGTCGTTTCGTCGGTCTTGGTGGTGCCACTGACAGACGTCGTTTGTTCTTTGGCGGTCGGTGTAGCAGTCGACGAAGATGTAGTCGTTTCGTCGGTCTTGGTGGTGCCAATGACAGACGTCGTTTGTTCTGTGGCGGTCGGTGTAGCAGTCGACGAAGTTGTAGTCGTTTCGTCGGTCATTGTGGTGCCAAGGACAGACGTCGTTTGTTCTGTGGCGGTCGGTGTAGCAGTCGACGAAGATGTAGTCGTTTCGTCGGTCTTGGTGGTGCCAATGACAGACGTCGTTTGTTCTGTGGCGGTCGGTGTAGCAGTCGACGAAGATGTAGTCGTTTCGTCGGTCTTGGTGGTGCCAATGACAGACGTCGTTTGTTCTGTGGCAGTCGGTGTAGCAGTCGACGAAGATGTAGTCGTTTCGTCGGTCTTGGTGGTGCCAATGACAGACGTGGTTTGTTCTGTGGCGGTCGGTGTAGGAGTCGACGAAGATGTAGTCGTTTCGTCGGTCTTGGTGGTGCCAATGACAGACGTTGTTTGTTCTGTGGCGGTCGGTGTAGCAGTCGACGAAGATGTAGTCGTTTCGTCGGTCTTGGTGGTGCCAAGGACAGACGTCGTTTGTTCTGTGGCGGTCGGTGTAGCAGTCGACGATGATGTAGTCGTTTCGTCGGTCTTGGTGGTGCCAGTGACAGATGTCGTTTGTTCTGTGGCGGTCGGTGTAGCAGTCGACGAAGATGTAGTCGTTTCGTCGGTTTTGGTGGTGTCAAGGACAGACGTCGTTTGTTCTGTGGCGGTCGGTGTAGCAGTCGACGAAGATGTAGTCGTTTCGTCGGTTTTGGTGGTGTCAAGGACAGACGTCGTTTGTTCTGTGGCGGTCGGTGTTGCAGTCGACGAAGACGTAGTCGTTTCGTCGGTCTTGGTGGCGCCAAAGACAGACGTGGTTTGTTCTGTGGCGGTCGGTGTAGCAGTCGACGAAGATGTGGTCGTTTCGTCGGTCTTGGGGGTGCCAATGACAGACGTCGTTTTTTCTGTGGCGGTCGGTGTAGCAGTCGACGAAGATGTAGTCGTTTCGTCGGTCTTGGTGGTGCCAATGACAGACGTCGATTGTTCTGTGGCGGTCGGTGTAGCAGTCGACGAAGATGTAGTCGTTTCGTCGGACTTTGTGGTGCCAATAACAGACGTCGTTTGTTCTGTGGCGGTCGTTGTAGCCGTCGACGAAGATGTAGTCGTTTCGTCGGACTTTGTGGTGCCAATGACAGACGTCGTTTGTTCAGTGGTGGTCGGTGTAGCAGTCGACAAAGATGTAGTCGTTTCGTCGGTTTTGGTGGTGTCAAGGACAGACGTCGTTTGTTCTGTGGCGGTCGGTGTAGCCGTCGACGATGATGTAGTCGTTTCGTCGGTCTTGGTGGTGCCAATGACAGACGTCGTTTGTTCTGTGGCGATCGGTGTAGCAGTC
Source organism: Lumbricus rubellus (assembly GCA_945859605.1). Classification (NCBI taxonomy): domain Eukaryota; kingdom Metazoa; phylum Annelida; class Clitellata; order Crassiclitellata; family Lumbricidae; genus Lumbricus; species Lumbricus rubellus. The sequence continues at coordinate 29,979,400 of OX243824.1, read as the reverse complement.
GACGAAGATGTAGTCGTTTCGTCGGTCTTGGTTGTGCCAATGATAGACGTCGTTTGTTCTGTGGCGGTCGGTGTAGCAGTCGACGAAGATGTAGTCGTTTCGTCGGTCTTGGTGGTGCCAGTGACAGATGTCGTTTGTTCTGGGGCGGTCGGTGTAGCAGTCGACGAAGATGTAGTCGTTTCGTCGGTCTTGGTGGTGTCAAGGACAGACGTGGTTTGTTCTGTGGCGGTCGGTGTAGGAGTCGACGAAGATGTAGTCGTTTCGTCGGTCTTGGTGGTGCCAATGACAGACGTCGTTTGTTCTGTGGCGGTCGGTGTAGCAGTCGACGAAGATGTAGTCGTTTCGTCGGACTTTGTGGTGCCAATAACAGACGTCGTTTGTTCTGTGGCGGTCGTTGTAGCCGTCGACGAAGATGTAGTCGTTTCGTCGGACTTTGTGGTGCCAATGACAGACGTCGTTTGTTCAGTGGTGGTCGGTGTAGCAGTCGACAAAGATGTAGTCGTTTCGTCGGTTTTGGTGGTGTCAAGGACAGACGTCGTTTGTTCTGTGGCGGTCGGTGTAGCCGTCGACGAAGACGTAGTCGTTTCATCGGTCTTGGTGGTGCCAATAACAGACGTCGATTGTTCTGTGGCGGTCGGTGTAGCAGTCGACGATGATGTAGTCGTTTCGTCGGTCTTGGTGGTGCCAATGACAGACGTCGTTTGTTCTGTGGCGATCGGTGTAGCAGTCGACGAAGATGTAGTCGTTTCGTCGGACTTTGTGGTGCCAATAACAGACGTCGTTTGTTCTGTGGCGGTCGTTGTAGCCGTCGACGAAGATGTAGTCGTTTCGTCGGACTTTGTGGTGCCAATGACAGACGTCGTTTGTTCAGTGGTGGTCGGTGTAGCAGTCGACAAAGATGTAGTCGTTTCGTCGGTTTTGGTGGTGTCAAGGACAGACGTTGTTTGTTCTGTGGCGGTCGGTGTAGCCGTCGACGAAGACGTAGTCGTTTCGTCGGTCTTGGTGGTGCCAATAACAGACGTCGATTGTTCTGTGGCGGTCGGTGTAGCAGTCGACGATGATGTAGTCGTTTCGTCGGTCTTGGTGGTGCCAAAGACAGACGTCGTTTGTTCTGTGGCGGTCGGTGTAGCAGTCGACGAAGATGTAGTCGTTTCGTCGGTCTTGGTGGTGCCAATGACAGACGTCGTTTGTTCTGTGGCGGTCTGTGTAGGAGTCGACGAAGATGTAGTCGTTTCGTCGGTCTTGGTGGTGCCAGTGACAGATGTCGTTTGTTCTGGGGCGGTCGGTGTAGCAGTCGACGAAGATGTAGTCGTTTCGTCGGTCTTGGTGGTGTCAAGGACAGACGTGGTTTGTTCTGTGGCGGTCGGTGTAGGAGTCGACGAAGATGTAGTCGTTTCGTCGGTCTTGGTGGTGCCAATGACAGACGTCGTTTGTTCTGTGGCGGTCGGTGTAGCAGTCGACGAAGATGTAGTCGTTTCGTCGGTCTTGGTGGTGCCAAGGACAGACGTCGTTTGTTCTGTGGCGGTCGGTGTAGCAGTCGACGATGATGTAGTCGTTTCGTCGGTCTTGGTGGTGCCAGTGACAGATGTCGTTTGTTCTGTGGCGGTCGGTGTAGCAGTCGACGAAGATGTAGTCGTTTCGTCGGTTTTGGTGGTGTCAAGGACAGACGTCGTTTGTTCTGTGGCGGTCGGTGTAGCAGTCGACGAAGATGTAGTCGTTTCGTCGGTTTTGGTGGTGTCAAGGACAGACGTCGTTTGTTCTGTGGCGGTCGGTGTTGCAGTCGACGAAGACGTAGTCGTTTCGTCGGTCTTGGTGGCGCCAAAGACAGACGTGGTTTGTTCTGTGGCGGTCGGTGTAGCAGTCGACGAAGATGTGGTCGTTTCGTCGGTCTTGGGGGTGCCAATGACAGACGTCGTTTTTTCTGTGGCGGTCGGTGTAGCAGTCGACGAAGATGTAGTCGTTTCGTCGGTCTTGGTGGTGCCAATGACAGACGTCGATTGTTCTGTGGCGGTCGGTGTAGCAGTCGACGAAGATGTAGTCGTTTCGTCGGACTTTGTGGTGCCAATAACAGACGTCGTTTGTTCTGTGGCGGTCGTTGTAGCCGTCGACGAAGATGTAGTCGTTTCGTCGGACTTTGTGGTGCCAATGACAGACGTCGTTTGTTCAGTGGTGGTCGGTGTAGCAGTCGACAAAGATGTAGTCGTTTCGTCGGTTTTGGTGGTGTCAAGGACAGACGTCGTTTGTTCTGTGGCGGTCGGTGTAGCCGTCGACGATGATGTAGTCGTTTCGTCGGTCTTGGTGGTGCCAATGACAGACGTCGTTTGTTCTGTGGCGATCGGTGTAGCAGTCGACGAAGATGTAGTCGTTTCGTCGGTCTTGGTTGTGCCAATGATAGACGTCGTTTGTTCTGTGGCGGTCGGTGTAGCAGTCGACGAAGATGTAGTCGTTTCGTCGGTCTTGGTGGTGCCAGTGACAGATGTCGTTTGTTCTGGGGCGGTCGGTGTAGCAGTCGACGAAGATGTAGTCGTTTCGTCGGTCTTGGTGGTGTCAAGGACAGACGTGGTTTGTTCTGTGGCGGTCGGTGTAGGAGTCGACGAAGATGTAGTCGTTTCGTCGGTCTTGGTGGTGCCAATGACAGACGTCGTTTGTTCTGTGGCGGTCGGTGTAGCAGTCGACGAAGATGTAGTCGTTTCGTCGGACTTTGTGGTGCCAATAACAGACGTCGTTTGTTCTGTGGCGGTCGTTGTAGCCGTCGACGAAGATGTAGTCGTTTCGTCGGACTTTGTGGTGCCAATGACAGACGTCGTTTGTTCAGTGGTGGTCGGTGTAGCAGTCGACAAAGATGTAGTCGTTTCGTCGGTTTTGGTGGTGTCAAGGACAGACGTCGTTTGTTCTGTGGCGGTCGGTGTAGCCGTCGACGAAGACGTAGTCGTTTCATCGGTCTTGGTGGTGCCAATAACAGACGTCGATTGTTCTGTGGCGGTCGGTGTAGCAGTCGACGATGATGTAGTCGTTTCGTCGGTCTTGGTGGTGCCAATGACAGACGTCGTTTGTTCTGTGGCGATCGGTGTAGCAGTCGACGAAGATGTAGTCGTTTCGTCGGACTTTGTGGTGCCAATAACAGACGTCGTTTGTTCTGTGGCGGTCGTTGTAGCCGTCGACGAAGATGTAGTCGTTTCGTCGGACTTTGTGGTGCCAATGACAGACGTCGTTTGTTCAGTGGTGGTCGGTGTAGCAGTCGACAAAGATGTAGTCGTTTCGTCGGTTTTGGTGGTGTCAAGGACAGACGTTGTTTGTTCTGTGGCGGTCGGTGTAGCCGTCGACGAAGACGTAGTCGTTTCGTCGGTCTTGGTGGTGCCAATAACAGACGTCGATTGTTCTGTGGCGGTCGGTGTAGCAGTCGACGATGATGTAGTCGTTTCGTCGGTCTTGGTGGTGCCAAAGACAGACGTCGTTTGTTCTGTGGCGATCGGTGTAGCAGTCGACGAAGATGTAGTCGTTTCGTCGGTCTTGGTGGTGCCAATGACAGACGTCGATTGTTCTGTGGCGGTCGGTGTAGCAGTCGACGAAGATGTAGTCGTTTCGTCGGTCTTGGTGGTGCCAATGACAGACGTCGTTTGTTCTGTGGCGATCGGTGTAGCAGTCGACAAAGATGTAGTCGTTTCGTCGGTCTTGGTGGTGCCAATGACAGACGTCGTTTGTTCTGTGGCGATCGGTGTAGCAGTCGACGAAGATGTAGTCGTTTCGTCGGTCTTGGTGGTGCCAATGACAGACGTCGTTTGTTCTGTGGCAGTCGGTGTAGCAGTCGACGAAGATGTAGTCGTTTCGTCGGTCTTGGTGGTGCCAATGACAGACGTCGTTTGTTCTGTGGCGGTCGGTGTAGCAGTCGACGAAGACGTAGTCGTTTCGTCGGTCTTGGTGGTGCCACTGACAGATGTCGTTTGTTCTGTGGTGGTCGGTGTAGCAGTCGACGAAGATGTAGTCGTTTCGTCGGTCTTGGTGGTGCCAAGGACAGACGTCGTTTGTTCTGTGGCGGTCGGTGTAGCAGTCGACGAAGATGTAGTCGTTTCGTCGGTCTTGGTGGTGCCACTGACAGACGTCGTTTGTTCTTTGGCGGTCGGTGTAGCAGTCGACGAAGATGTAGTCGTTTCGTCGGTCTTGGTGGTGCCAATGACAGACGTCGTTTGTTCTGTGGCGGTCGGTGTAGCAGTCGACGAAGTTGTAGTCGTTTCGTCGGTCATTGTGGTGCCAAGGACAGACGTCGTTTGTTCTGTGGCGGTCGGTGTAGCAGTCGACGAAGATGTAGTCGTTTCGTCGGTCTTGGTGGTGCCAATGACAGACGTCGTTTGTTCTGTGGCGGTCGGTGTAGCAGTCGACGAAGATGTAGTCGTTTCGTCGGTCTTGGTGGTGCCAATGACAGACGTCGTTTGTTCTGTGGCGGTCGGTGTAGCAGTTGACGAAGATGTAGTCGTTTCGTCGGTCTTGGTGGTCCCAATGACAGACGTCGTTTGTTCTGTGGCGGTCGGTGTAGCAGTCGACGAAGATGTAGTCGTTTCGTCGGACTTTGTGGTGCCAATGACAGACGTCGTTTGTTCTGTGGCGGTCGTTGTAGCAGTCGACGAAGATGTAGTCGTTTCGTCGGACTTTGTGGTGCCAATGACAGACGTCGTTTGTTCTGTGGTGGTCGGTGTAGCAGTCGACAAAGATGTAGTCGTTTCGTCGGTTTTGGTGGTGTCAAGGACAGACGTCGTTTGTTCTGTGGCGGTCGGTGTAGCCGTCGACGAAGACGTAGTCGTTTCATCGGTCTTGGTGGTGCCAATAACAGACGTCGATTGTTCTGTGGCGGTCGGTGTAGCAGTCGACGATGATGTAGTCGTTTCGTCGGTCTTGGTGGTGCCAATGACAGACGTCGTTTGTTCTGTGGCGATCGGTGTAGCAGTCGACGAAGATGTAGTCGTTTCGTCGGACTTTGTGGTGCCAATAACAGACGTCGTTTGTTCTGTGGCGGTCGTTGTAGCCGTCGACGAAGATGTAGTCGTTTCGTCGGACTTTGTGGTGCCAATGACAGACGTCGTTTGTTCAGTGGTGGTCGGTGTAGCAGTCGACAAAGATGTAGTCGTTTCGTCGGTTTTGGTGGTGTCAAGGACAGACGTTGTTTGTTCTGTGGCGGTCGGTGTAGCCGTCGACGAAGACGTAGTCGTTTCGTCGGTCTTGGTGGTGCCAATAACAGACGTCGATTGTTCTGTGGCGGTCGGTGTAGCAGTCGACGATGATGTAGTCGTTTCGTCGGTCTTGGTGGTGCCAAAGACAGACGTCGTTTGTTCTGTGGCGATCGGTGTAGCAGTCGACGAAGATGTAGTCGTTTCGTCGGTCTTGGTTGTGCCAATGACAGACGTCGTTTGTTCTGTGGCGGTCGGTGTAGCAGTCGACGAAGATGTAGTCGTTTCGTCGGTCTTGGTGGTGCCAATGACAGACGTCGTTTGTTCTGTGGCGATCGGTGTAGCAGTCGACAAAGATGTAGTCGTTTCGTCGGTCTTGGTGGTGCCAATGACAGACGTCGTTTGTTCTGTGGCGATCGGTGTAGCAGTCGACGAAGATGTAGTCGTTTCGTCGGTCTTGGTGGTGCCAATGACAGACGTCGTTTGTTCTGTGGCAGTCGGTGTAGCAGTCGACGAAGATGTAGTCGTTTCGTCGGTCTTGGTGGTGCCAATGACAGACGTCGTTTGTTCTGTGGCGGTCGGTGTAGCAGTCGACGAAGACGTAGTCGTTTCGTCGGTCTTGGTGGTGCCACTGACAGATGTCGTTTGTTCTGTGGTGGTCGGTGTAGCAGTCGACGAAGATGTAGTCGTTTCGTCGGTCTTGGTGGTGCCACGGACAGACGTCGTTTGTTCTGTGGCGGTCGGTGTAGCAGTCGACGAAGATGTAGTCGTTTCGTCGGTTTTGGTGGTGCCACTGACAGACGTCGTTTGTTCTTTGGCGGTCGGTGTAGCAGTCGACGAAGATGTAGTCGTTTCGTCGGTCTTGGTGGTGCCAATGACAGACGTCGTTTGTTCTGTGGCGGTCGGTGTAGCAGTCGACGAAGTTGTAGTCGTTTCGTCGGTCATTGTGGTGCCAAGGACAGACGTCGTTTGTTCTGTGGCGGTCGGTGTAGCAGTCGACGAAGATGTAGTCGTTTCGTCGGTCTTGGTGGTGCCAATGACAGACGTCGTTTGTTCTGTGGCGGTCGGTGTAGCAGTCGACGAAGATGTAGTCGTTTCGTCGGTCTTGGTGGTGCCAATGACAGACGTCGTTTGTTCTGTGGCGGTCGGTGTAGCAGTTGACGAAGATGTAGTCGTTTCGTCGGTCTTGGTGGTCCCAATGACAGACGTCGTTTGTTCTGTGGCGGTCGGTGTAGGAGTCGACGAAGATGTAGTCGTTTCGTCGGTTTTAGTGGTGCCAATGACAGACGTCGTTTGTTCTGTGGCGGTCGGTGTAGCAGTCGACGAAGATGTAGTCGTTTCGTCGGTCTTGGTGGTGCCAAGGACAGACGTCGTTTGTTCTGTGGCGGTCGGTGTAGCAGTCGGCGATGATGTAGTCGTTTCGTCGGTCTTGGTGGTGCCAGTGACAGATGTCGTTTGTTCTGTGGCGGTCGGTGTAGCAGTCGACGAAGATGTAGTCGTTTCGTCGGTCTTGGTGGTGTCAAGGACAGACGCCGTTTGTTCTGTGGCGGTCGGTGTAGCAGTCGACGAAGATGTAGTCGTTTCGTCGGTCTTGGTGGTGCCAATGACAGACGTCGTTTGTTCTGTGGCGGTCGGTGTAGCAGTCGACGAAGATGTAGTCGTTTCGTCGGTCTTGGTGGTGCCAATGACAGACGTCGTTTGTTCTGTGGCGGTCGGTGTAGCAGTCGACGAAGATGTAGTCGTTTCGTCGGTCTTGGTGGTGCCAATGACAGACGTCGTTTGTTCTGTGGCGGTCGGTGTAGCAGTTGACGAAGATGTAGTCGTTTCGTCGGTCTTGGTGGTCCCAATGACAGACGTCGTTTGTTCTGTGGCGGTCGGTGTAGGAGTCGACGAAGATGTAGTCGTTTCGTCGGTTTTGGTGGTGCCAATGACAGACGTCGTTTGTTCTGTGGCGGTCGGTGTAGCAGTCGACGAAGATGTAGTCGTTTCGTCGGTCTTGGTGGTGCCAAGGACAGACGTCGTTTGTTCTGTGGCGGTCGGTGTAGCAGTCGGCGATGATGTAGTCGTTTCGTCGGTCTTGGTGGTGCCAATGACAGATGTCGTTTGTTCTGTGGCGGTCGGTGTAGCAGTCGACGAAGATGTAGTCGTTTCGTCGGTCTTGGTGGTGTCAAGGACAGACGCCGTTTGTTCTGTGGCGGTCGGTGTAGCAGTCGACGAAGATGTAGTCGTTTCGTCGGTCTTGGTGGTGCCAATGACAGACGTCGTTTGTTCTGTGGCGGTCGGTGTAGCAGTCGACGAAGATGTAGTCGTTTCGTCGGTCTTGGTGGTGTCAAGGACAGACGTCGTTTGTTCTGTGGCGGTCGGTGTAGCAGTCGACGAAGATGTAGTCGTTTCGTCGGTCTTGGTGGTGTCAAGGACAGACGTCGTTTGTTCTGTGGCGGTCGGTGTAGCAGTCGACGAAGATGTAGTCGTTTCGTCGGTCTTGGTGGTGCCAATGACAGACGTCGATTGTTCTGTGGCGGTCGGTGTAGCAGTCGACGAAGATGTAGTCGTTTCGTCGGTCTTGGTGGTGCCAATGACAGACGTCGTTTGTTCTGTGGCGATCGGTGTAGCAGTCGACGAAGATGTAGTCGTTTCGTCGGTCTTGTTGGTGCCAATGACAGACGTCGTTTGTTCCTTGGCGGTCGGTGTAGCAGTCGACGAAGATGTAGTCGTTTCGTCGGTCTTGGTGGTGCCAAGGACAGACGTCGTTTGTTCTGTGGCGGTCGGTGTAGCAGTCGACGATGATGTAGTCGTTTCGTCGGTCTTGGTGGTGCCAGTGACAGATGTCGTTTGTTCTGGGGCGGTCGGTGTAGCAGTCGACGAAGGCGTAGTCGTTTCGTCGGTCTTGGTGGTGCCAATGACAGACGTCGTTTGTTCTGTGGCGGTCGGTGTAGCAGTCGACGAAGATGTAGTCGTTTCGTCGGTCTTGGTGGTGCCAATGACAGACGTCGTTTGTTCTGTGGCGGTCGGTGTAGCAGTCGACGAAGATGTAGTCGTTTCGTCGGTCTTGGTGGTGCCAATGACAGACGTCGTTTGTTCTGTGGCGGTCGGTGTAGCAGTCGACGAAGACGTAGTCGTTTCGTCGGTCTTGGTGGTGCCAGTGACAGACGTCGTTTGTTCTGTGGCGGTCGGTGTAGCAGTCGACGAAGATGTAGTCGTTTCGTCGGTCTTGGTGGTGCCAGTGACAGACGTCGTTTGTTCTGTGGCGGTCGGTGTAGCAGTCGACGAAGATGTAGTCGTTTCGTCGGTCTTGGTGGTGTCAAGGACAGACGTCGTTTGTTCTGTGGCGGTCGGTGTAGCAGTCCACGAAGATGTAGTCGTTTCGTCGGTCTTGGTGGTGTCAAGGACAGACGTCGTTTGTTCTGTGGCGGTCGGTGTAGCAGTCGACGAAGATGTAGTCGTTTCGTCGGTCTTGGTGGTGCCAATGACAGACGTCGTTTGTTCTGTGGCGGTCGGTGTAGCAGTCGACGAAGACGTAGTCGTTTCGTCGGTCTTGGTGGTGCCAATGACAGACGTCGTTTGTTCTGTGGCGGTCGGTGTAGCAGTCGACGAAGATGTAGTCGTTTCGTCGGTCTTGGTGGTGCCACTGACAGACGTCGTTTGTTCACTGGTGGTCGGTGTAGCAGTCGACGAAGATGTAGTCGTTTCGTTGGTCTTGGTGGTGCCAAAGACAGACGTCGTTTGTTCTGTGGCGGTCGGTGTAGCAGTCGACGATGATGTAGTCGTTTCGTCGGTCTTGGTGGTGCCAGTGACAGATGTCGTTTGTTCTGGGGCGGTCGGTGTAGCAGTCGACGAAGATGTAGTCGTTTCGTCGGTCTTGGTGGTGTCAAGGACAGACGTCGTTTGTTCTGTGGCGGTCGGTGTAGGAGTCGACGAAGATGTAGTCGTTTCGTCGGTCTTGGTGGTGCCAATGACAGACGTCGTTTGTTCTGTGGCGGTCGGTGTAGCAGTCGACGAAGATGTAGTCGTTTCGTCGGTCTTGGTGGTGCCAAGGACAGACGTCGTTTGTTCTGTGGCGGTCGGTGTAGCAGTCGACGATGATGTAGTCGTTACGTCGGTCTTGGTGGTGCCAGTGACAGATGTCGTTTGTTCTGTGGCGGTCGGTGTAGCAGTCGACGAAGATGTAGTCGTTTCGTCGATTTTGGTGGTGTCAAGGACAGACGTCGTTTGTTCTGTGGCGGTCGGTGTAGCAGTCGACGAAGACGTAGTCGTTTCGTCGGTCTTGGTGGTGCCAATGATAGACGTCGATTGTTCTGTGGCGGTCGGTGTAGGAGTCGACGAAGATGTAGTCGTTTCGTCGGTCTTGGTGGTGCCAATGACAGACGTCGTTTTTTCTGTGGCGATCGGTGTAGCAGTCGACGAAGATGTAGTCGTTTCGTCGGACTTTGTGGTGCCAATGACAGACGTCTTGGTGGTGCCACTGACAGACGTCGTTTGTTCTGTGGCGGTCGGTGTAGCAGTCGACGAAGATGTTGTCGTTTCGTCGGTCTTGGTGGTGCCAGTGACAGATGTCGTTTGTTCTGTGGCGGTCGGTGTAGCAGTCGACGAAGATGTAGTCATTTCGTCGGTCTTGGTGGTGTCAAGGACAGACGTCGTTTGTTCTGTGGCGGTCGGTGTAGCAGTCGACGAAGATGTAGTCGTTTCGTCGGTCTTGGTGGTGCCAATGACAGACGTCGTTTGTTCTGTGGCGGTCGGTGTAGCAGTCGACGAAGACGTAGTCGTTTCGTCGGTCTTGGTGGTGCCAGTGACAGACGTCGTTTGTTCTGTGGCGGTCGGTGTAGCAGTCGACGAAGATGTAGTCGTTTCGTCGGTCTTGGTGGTGCCAGTGACAGACGTCGTTTGTTCTGTGGCGGTCGGTGTAGCAGTCGACGAAGATGTAGTCGTTTCGTCGGTCTTGGTGGTGTCAAGGACAGACGTCGTTTGTTCTGTGGCGGTCGGTGTAGCAGTCGACGAAGATGTAGTCGTTTCGTCGGTCTTGGTGGTGTCAAGGACAGACGTCGTTTGTTCTGTGGCGGTCGGTGTAGCAGTCGACGAAGATGTAGTCGTTTCGTCGGTCTTGGTGGTGCCAATGACAGACGTCGTTTGTTCTGTGGCGGTCGGTGTAGCAGTCGACGAAGACGTAGTCGTTTCGTCGGTCTTGGTGGTGCCAATGACAGACGTCGTTTGTTCTGTGGCGGTCGGTGTAGCAGTCGACGAAGATGTAGTCGTTTCGTCGGTCTTGGTGGTGCCACTGACAGACGTCGTTTGTTCACTGGTGGTCGGTGTAGCAGTCGACGAAGATGTAGTCGTTTCGTCGGTCTTGGTGGTGCCAAAGACAGACGTCGTTTGTTCTGTGGCGGTCGGTGTAGCAGTCGACGATGATGTAGTCGTTTCGTCGGTCTTGGTGGTGCCAGTGACAGATGTCGTTTGTTCTGGGGCGGTCGGTGTAGCAGTCGACGAAGATGTAGTCGTTTCGTCGGTCTTGGTGGTGCCAAGGACAGACGTCGTTTGTTCTGTGGCGGTCGGTGTAGGAGTCGACGAAGATGTAGTCGTTTCGTCGGTCTTGGTGGTGCCAATGACAGACGTCGTTTGTTCTGTGGCGGTCGGTGTAGCAGTCGACGAAGATGTAGTCGTTTCGTCGGTCTTGGTGGTGCCAAGGACAGACGTCGTTTGTTCTGTGGCGGTCGGTGTAGCAGTCGACGATGATGTAGTCGTTACGTCGGTCTTGGTGGTGCCAGTGACAGATGTCGTTTGTTCTGTGGCGGTCGGTGTAGCAGTCGACGAAGATGTAGTCGTTTCGTCGATTTTGGTGGTGTCAAGGACAGACGTCGTTTGTTCTGTGGCGGTCGGTGTAGCAGTCGACGAAGACGTAGTCGTTTCGTCGGTCTTGGTGGTGCCAATGATAGACGTCGATTGTTCTGTGGCGGTCGGTGTAGGAGTCGACGAAGATGTAGTCGTTTCGTCGGTCTTGGTGGTGCCAATGACAGACGTCGTTTTTTCTGTGGCGATCGGTGTAGCAGTCGACGAAGATGTAGTCGTTTCGTCGGACTTTGTGGTGCCAATGACAGACGTCTTGGTGGTGCCACTGACAGACGTCGTTTGTTCTGTGGTGGTCGGTGTAGCAGTCGACGAAGATGTAGTCGTTTCGTCGGTCTTGGTGGTATTAAGGACAGACGTCGCTTGTTCTGTGGCGGTTGGTGTAGCAGTCGACGAAGATGTAGTCGTTTCGTCGGTCTTGGTGGTGCCAGTGACAGACGTCGTTTGTTCTGTGGCGGTCGGTGTAGCAGTCGACGAAGATGTAGTCGTTTCGTCGGTCTTGGTGGTGCCAATGACAGACGTCGTTTGTTCTGTGGCGGTCGGTGTAGCAGTCGACGAAGATGTAGTCGTTTCGTCGGTCTTGGTGGTGCCAATGACAGACGTCGTTTGTTCTGTGGCGGTCGGTGTAGCAGTCGACGAAGATGTAATCGTTTCGTCGGTCTTGGTGGTGTCAAGGACAGACGTCGTTTGTTCTGTGGCGGTCGGTGTAGGATTCGACGAAGATGTAGTCGTTTCGTCGGTCTTGGTGGTGCCAATGACAGACGTCGTTTGTTCTGTGGCGGTCGGTGTAGCAGTCGACGAAGATGTAGTCGTTTCGTCGGTCTTGGTGGTGCCAAGGACAGACGTCGTTTGTTCTGTGGCGGTCGGTGTAGCAGTCGACGATGATGTAGTCGTTACGTCGGTCTTGGTGGTGCCAGTGACAGATGTCGTTTGTTCTGTGGCGGTCGGTGTAGCAGTCGACGAAGATGTAGTCGTTTCGTCGGTCTTGGTGGTGTCAAGGACAGACGTCGTTTGTTCTGTGGCGGTCGGTGTAGCAGTCGACGAAGATGTAGTCGTTTCGTCGATTTTGGTGGTGTCAAGGACAGACGTCGTTTGTTCTGTGGCGGTCGGTGTAGCAGTCGACGAAGACGTAGTCGTTTCGTCGGTCTTGGTGGTGCCAATGATAGACGTCGATTGTTCTGTGGCGGTCGGTGTAGCAGTCGACGAAGATGTAGTCGTTTCGTCGGTCTTGGTGGTGCCAATGACAGACGTCGTTTTTTCTGTGGCGATCGGTGTAGCAGTCGACGAAGATGTAGTCGTTTCGTCGGACTTTGTGGTGCCAATGACAGACGTCTTGGTGGTGCCACTGACAGACGTCGTTTGTTCTGTGGCGGTCGGTGTAGCAGTCGACGAAGATGTAGTCGTTTCGTCGGTCTTGGTGGTGCCAATGACAGACGTCGTTTGTTCTGTGGCGGTCGGTGTAGCAGTCGACGAAGATGTAGTCGTTTCGTCGGTCTTGGTGGTGCCAATGACAGACGTCGTTTGTTCTGTGGCGGTCGGCGTAGCAGTCGACGAAGATGTAGTCGTTTCGTCGGTCTTGGTGGTGCCAATGACAGACGTCGTTTGTTCTGTGGCGGTCGGTGTAGCAGTCGACGAAGATGTAATCGTTTCGTCGGTCTTGGTGGTGCCAATGACAGACGTCGTTTGTTCTGTGACGGTCGGTGTAGCAGTCGACGAAGATGTAGTCGTTTCGTCGGTCTTGGTGGTGCCAATGACAGACGTCATTTGTTCTGTGGCGGTCGGTGTAGGAGTCGACGAAGATGTAGTCGTTTCGTCGGTCTTGGTGGTGCCAGTGACAGACGTCGTTTGTTCTGTGGCGGTCGGTGTAGCATTCGACGAAGATGTAGTCGTTTCGTCGGTCTTGGTGGTGCCAAGGACAGACGTCGTTTGTTCTGTGGCGGTCGGTGTAGCAGTCGACGAAGGCGTAGTCGTTTCGTCGGTCTTGGTGGTGCCAGTGACAGACGTCGTTTGTTCTGTGGCGGTCGGTGTAGCAGTCGACGAAGATGTAGTCGTTTCGTCGGTCTGTGTGGTGTCAAGGACAGACGTCGTTTGTTCTGTGGCGGTCGGTGTAGCAGTCGACGAAGATGTAGTCGTTTCGTCGGTCTTGGTGGTGCCAATGACAGACGTCGTTTGTTCTGTGGCGGTCGGTGTAGGAGTCGACGAAGATGTAGTCGTTTCGTCGGTCTTGGTGGTGCCAATGACAGACGTCGTTTGTTCTGTGGCGGTCGGTGTAGCAGTCGACGAAGATGTAGTCGTTTCGTCGGTCTTGGTGGTGCCAAGGACAGACGTCGTTTGTTCTGTGGCGGTCGGTGTAGCAGTCGACGAAGATGTAGTCGTTTCGTTGGTCTTGGTGGTGCCAGTGACAGACGTCGTTTGTTCTGTGGCGGTCGGTGTAGCAGTCGACGAAGATGTAGTCGTTTCGTCGGTCTTGGTGGTGTCAAGGACAGACGTCGTTTGTTCTGTAGCGGTCGGTGTAGCAGTCGACGAAGATGTAGTCGTTTCGTCGGTTTTGGTGGTGCCAGTGACAGACGTCGTTTGTTCTGTGGCGGTCGGTGTAGGAGTCGACGAAGATGTAGTCGTTTCGTCGGTCTGGGTGGTGCCAATGACAGACGTCGTTTGTTCTCTGGCGGTCGGTGTAGCAGTCGACGAAGATGTAGTCGTTTCGTCGGTCTTGGTGGTGCCAATGACAGACGTCGTTTGTTCTGTGGCGGTCGGTGTAGCAGTCGACGAAGATGTAGTCGTTTCGTCGGTCTTGGTGGTGCCAAGGACAGACGTCGTTTGTTCTGTGGCGGTCGGTGTAGCAGTCGACGATGATGTAGTCGTTTCGTCGGTCTTGGTGGTGCCAGTGACAGATGTCGTTTGTTCTGGGGCGGTCGGTGTAGCAGTCGACGAAGATGTAGTCGTTTCGTCGGTCTTGGTGGTGTCAAGGACAGACGTCGTTTGTTCTGTGGCGGTCGGTGTAGGAGTCGACGAAGATGTAGTCGTTTCGTCGGTCTTGGTGGTGCCAATGACAGACGTCGTTTGTTCTGTGGCGGTCGGTGTAGCAGTCGACGAAGATGTAGTCGTTTCGTCGGTCTTGGTGGTGCCAAGGACCGACGTCGTTTGTTCTGTGGCGGTCGGTGTAGCAGTCGACGATGATGTAGTCGTTTCGTCGGTCTTGGTGGTGCCAGTGACAGACGTCGTTTGTTCTGTGGCGGTCGGTGTAGCAGTCGACGAAGATGTAGTCGTTTCGTCGGTCTTGGTGGTGTCAAGGACAGATGTCGTTTGTTCTGTGGCGGTCGGTGTAGCAGTCGACGAAGATGTAGTCGTTTCGTCGGTTTTGGTGGTGTCAAGGACAGACGTCGTTTGTTCTGTGGCGGTCGGTGTTGCAGTCGACGAAGACGTATTCGTTTCGTCGGTCTTGGTGGTGCCAATGATAGACGTCGATTGTTCTGTGGCGGTCGGTGTAGGAGTCGACGAAGATGTAGTCGTTTCGTCGGTCTTGGTGGTGCCAATGACAGACGTCGTTTGTTCTGTGGCGATCGGTGTAGCAGTCGACGAAGATGTAGTCGTTTCGTCGGACTTTGTGGTGCCAATGACAGACGTCTTGGTGGTGCCACTGACAGACGTCGTTTGTTCTGTGGTGGTCGGTGTAGCAGTCGACGAAGATGTAGTCGTTTCGTCGGTCTTGGTGGTATTAAGGACAGACGTCGTTTGTTCTGTGGCGGTTGGTGTAGCAGTCGACGAAGATGTAGTCGTTTCGTCGGTCTTGGTTGTGCCAATGACAGACGTCGTTTGTTCTGTGGCGGTCGGTGTAGCAGTCGACGAAGATGTAGTCGTTTCGTCGCTCTTGGTGGCGCTAAGGACAGACGTCGTTTGTTCTGTGGCAGTCGGTGTAACAGTCGACGAAGATGTAGTCGTTTCGTCGGTCTTGGTGGTGCCAATGACAGACGTCGTTTGTTCTGTGGCGGTCGGTGTAGCAGTCGACGAAGATGTAATCGTTTCGTCGGTCTTGGTGGTGCCAATGACAGACGTCGTTTGTTCTGTGACGGTCGGTGTAGCAGTCGACGAAGATGTAGTCGTTTCGTCGGTCTTGGTGGTGCCAATGACAGACGTCGTTTGTTCTGTGGCGGTCGGTGTAGGAGTCAACGAAGATGTAGTCGTTTCGTCGGTCTTGGTGGTGCCAATGACAGACGTCGTTTGTTCTGTGGCGGTCGGTGTAGCATTCGACGAAGATGTAGTCGTTTCGTCGGTCTTGGTGGTGCCAAGGACAGACGTCGTTTGTTCTGTGGCGGTCGGTGTAGCAGTCGACGAAGGCGTAGTCGTTTCGTCGGTCTTGGTAGTGCCAGTGACAGACGTCGTTTGTTCTGTGGCGGTCGGTGTAGCAGTCGACGAAGATGTAGTCGTTTCGTCGGTCTTGGTGGTGTCAAGGACAGACGTCGTTTGTTCTGTGGCGGTCGGTGTAGCAGTCGACGAAGATGTAGTCGTTTCGTCGGTCTTGGTGGTGCCAATGACAGACGTCGTTTGTTCTGTGGCGGTCGGTGTAGGAGTCGACGAAGATGTAGTCGTTTCGTCGGTCTTGGTGGTGCCAATGACAGACGTCGTTTGTTCTGTGGCGGTCGGTGTAGCAATCGACGAAGATGTAGTCGTTTCGTCGGTCTTGGTGGTGCCGGGGACAGACGTCGTTTGTTCTGTGGCGGTCGGTGTAGCAGTCGACGAAGATGTAGTCGTTTCGTTGGTCTTGGTGGTGCCAGTGACAGACGTCGTTTGTTCTGTGGCGGTCGGTGTAGCAGTCGACGAAGATGTAGTCGTTTCGTCGGTCTTGGTGGTGTCAAGGACAGACGTCGTTTGTTCTGTAGCGTTCGGTGTAGCAGTCGACGAAGATGTAGTCGTTTCGTCGGTCTTGGTGGTGCCAATGACAGACGTCGATTGTTCTGTGGCGGTCGGTGTAGCAGTCGACGAAGATGTAGTCGTTTCGTCGGACTTTGTGGTGCCAATAACAGACGTCGTTTGTTCTGTGGCGGTCGTTGTAGCCGTCGACGAAGATGTAGTCGTTTCGTCGGACTTTGTGGTGCCAATGACAGACGTCGTTTGTTCAGTGGCGGTCGGTGTAGCAGTCGACAAAGATGTAGTCGTTTCGTCGGTTTTGGTGGTGTCAAAGACAGACGTCGTTTGTTCTGTGGCGGTCGGTGTAGCCGTCGACGAAGACGTAGTCGTTTCGTCGGTCTTGGTGGTGCCAATAACAGACGTCGATTGTTCTGTGGCGGTCGGTGTAGCAGTCGACGATGATGTAGTCGTTTCGTCGGTCTTGGTGGTGCCAATGACAGACGTCGTTTGTTCTGTGGCGATCGGTGTAGCAGTCGACGAAGATGTAGTCGTTTCGTCGGTCTTGGTTGTGCCAATAACAGACGTCGATTGTTCTGTGGCGGTCGGTGTAGCAGTCGACGAAGATGTAGTCGTTTCGTCGGTCTTGGTGGTGCCAATGACAGACATCGTTTGTTCTGTGGCGATCGGTGTAGCAGTCGACAAAGATGTAGTCGTTTCGTCGGTCTTGGTGGTGCCAAAGACAGACGTCGTTTGTTCTGTGGCGATCGGTGTAGCAGTCGACGAAGATGTAGTCGTTTCGTCGGTCTTGGTGGTGCCAATGACAGACGTCGTTTGTTCTGTGGCGGTCGGTGTAGCAGTCGACGAAGATGTAGTCGTTTCGTCGGTCTTGGTGGTGCCACTGACAGACGTCGTTTGTTCTGTGGCGGTCGGTGTAGCAGTCGACGAAGATGTAGTCGTTTCGTCGGTCTTGGTGGTGCCAAGGACAGACGTCGTTTGTTCTGTGGCGGTCGGTGTAGCAGTCGACGAAGATGTAGTCGTTTCGTCGGTCTTGGTGGTGCCACTGACAGACGTCGTTTGTTCTGTGGCGGTCGGTGTAGCAGTCGACGAAGATGTAGTCGTTTCGTCGGTCTTGGTGGTGCCAATGACAGACGTCGTTTGTTCTGTGGCGATCGGTGTAGCAGTCGACGAAGATGTAGTCGTTTCGTCCGTCTTGGTGGTTCTAATGACAGACGTCGATTGTTCTGTGGCGGTCGGTGTAGCAGTCGACGAAGATGTTGTCGTTTCGTCGGTCTTGGTGGTGCCAATGACAGACGTCGTTTGTTCTGTGGCGATCGGTGTAGCAGTCGACGAAGATGTAGTCGTTTCGTCCGTCTTGGTGGTGCCAATGACAGACGTCGTTTGTTCTGTGGCGGTCGGTGTAGCAGTCGACGAAGATGTAGTCGTTTCGTCGGTCTTGGTGGTGCCAATGACAGACGTCGTTTGTTCTGTGGCGGTCGGTGTAGCAGTCGACGAAGATGTAGTCGTTTCGTCGGTCTTGGTGGTGCCAATGACAGACGTCGTTTGTTCTGTGGCGGTCGGTGTAGCAGTCGACGAAGATGTAGTCGTTTCGTCGGTCTTGGTGGTGCCACTGACAGACGTCGTTTGTTCTGTGGCGGTCGGTGTAGCAGTCGACGAAGATGTAGTCGTTTCGTTGGTCTTGGTGGTGCCAATGACAGACGTCGTGTGTTCTGTGGCGGTTGGTGTAGCAGTCGACGAAGATGTAGTCGTTTCGTCGGTCTTGGTGGTGCCAGTGACAGACGTTGTTTGTTCTGTGGCGGTCGGTGTAGGAGTCGACGAAGATGTAGTCGTTTCGTCGGTCTTGGTCGTGCCAATGACAGACGTCGTTTGTTCTGTGGCGGTCGGTGTAGCAGTCGACGAAGATGTAGTCATTTCGTCGGTCTTGGTGGTGCCAATGACAGACGTCGTTTGTTCTGTGGCGATCCGCGTAGCAGTCGACGAAGATGTAGTCGTTTCGTCGGTCTTGGTGGTGCCAAGGACAGACGTCGTTTGTTCTGTGGCGGTCGGTGTAGCAGTCGACGAAGATGTAGTCGTTTCGTCGGTCTTGGTGGTGCCAGTGACAGACGTCGTTTGTTCTGTGGCGGTCGGTGTAGCAGTCGACGAAGATGTAGTCGTTTCGTCGGTCTTGGTGGTGTCAAGGACAGACGTCGTTTGTTCTGTGGCGGTTGGTGTAGCAGTCGACAAAGATGTAGTCGTTTCGTCTGTCTTGGTGGTGCCAATGACAGACGTCGATTGTTCTGTGGCGGTCGGTGTAGCAGTCGACGAAGATGTAGTCGTTTCGTCGGTCTTGGTGGTGCCAAGGACAGACGTCGTTTTTTCTGTGGCGGTCGGTGTAGCAGTCGACGAAGATGTAGTCGTTTCGTCGGTCTTGGTGGCGCCAAGGACAGACGTGGTTAGTTCTGTGGCGGTCGGTGTAGCAGTCGACGAAGATGTAGTCGTTTCGTCGGTCTTGGTGGTGCCAATGACAGACGTCGTTTGTTCTGTGACGGTCGGTGTAGCAGTCGACGAAGATGTAGTCGTTTCGTCGGTCTTGGTGGCGCCAAAGACAGACGTCGTTTGTTCTGTGGCGGTCGGTGTAGCAGTCGACGACGATGTAGCCGTTTCGTCGGTTTTGGTAGTGCCAATGACAGACGTCGTTTGTTCTGTGGCGGTCGGTGTAGGAGTCGACGAAGATGTAGTCGTTTCGTCGGTCTTGGTGGTGCCAATGACAGACGTCGTTTGTTCTGTGGCGGTCGGTGTAGCAGTCGACGAAGATGTAGTCGTTTCGTCGGTCTTGGTGGTGCCAATGACAGACGTCGTTTGTTCTGTAGCGGTCGGTGTAGCAGTCGACGAAGATGTAGTCGTTTCGTCGGTCTTGGTGGTGCCAATGACAGACGTCGTTTGTTCTGTGGCGGTCGTTGTAGCCGTCGACGAAGATGTAGTCGTTTCGTCGGACTTTGTGTTGCCAATGACAGACGTCGTTTGTTCTGTGGCGGTCGGTGTAGCAGTCGACAAAGATGTAGTCGTTTTGTCGGTTTTCGTGGTGTCAAGGACAGACGTCGTTTGTTCTGTGGCGGTCGGTGTAGCAGTCGACGAAGACGTAGTCGTTTCGTCGGTCTTGGTGGTGCCAATGACAGACGTCGTTTGTTCTGTGGCGGTCGGTGTAGCAGTCGACGAAGATGTAGTCGTTTCGTCGGTCTTGGTGGTGCCAATGACAGACGTCGTTTGTTCTGTGGCGGTCGGTGTAGCAGTCGACGAAGATGTAGTCGTTTCGTCGGTCTTGGTGGTGCCAATGACAGACGTCGTTTGTTCTGTGGCGGTCGGTGTAGCAGTCGACGAAGATGTAGTCGTTTCGTCGGTCTTGGTGGTGTCAAGGACAGACGTCGTTTGTTCTGTGGCGGTCGGTGTAGCAGTCGACGAAGATGTAGTCGTTTCGTCGGTCTTGGTGGTGCCAATGACAGACGTCGTTTGTTCTGTGGCGGTCGGTGTAGCAGTCGACGAAGATGTAGTCGTTTCGTCGGTCTTGGTGGCGCCAAAGACAGACGTGGTTTGTTCTGTGGCGGTCGGTGTTGCAGTCGACGAAGATGTAGTCGTTTCGTCGGTCTTGGTGGTGCCAATGACAGACGTCGTTTGTTCTGTGGCGGTCGGTGTAGCAGTCGACGAAGATGTAGTCGTTTCGTCGGTCTTTGTGGTGCCAAGAACAGACGTCGTTTGTTCTGTGGCGGTCGGTGTAGGAGTCGACGAAGATGTAGTCGTTTCGTCGGTCTTGGTGGTGCCAATGACAGACGTCGTTTGTTCTGTGGCGGTCGGTGTAGCAGTCGACGAAGATGTAGTCGTTTCGTCGGTCTTGGTTGTGTCAAGGACAGACGTCGTTTGTTCTGTGGCGGTTGGTGTAGCAGTCGACAAAGATGTAGTCGTTTCGTCGGTCTTGGTGGTGCCAATGACAGACGTCGATTGTTCTGTGGCGGTCGGTGTAGCAGTCGACGAAGATGTAGTCGTTTCGTCGGTCTTGGTGGTGCCAAGGACAGACGTCGTGTGTTCTGTGGCGGTTGGTGTAGCAGTCGACGAAGATGTAGTCGTTTCGTCGGTCTTGGTGGTGCCAGTGACAGACGTTGTTTGTTCTGTGGCGGTCGGTGTAGGAGTTGACGAAGATGTAGTCGTTTCGTCGGTCTTGGTCGTGCCAATGACAGACGTCGTTTGTTCTGTGGCGGTCGGTGTAGCAGTCGACGAAGATGTAGTCGTTTCGTCGGTCTTGGTGGTGCCAATGACAGACGTCGTTTGTTCTGTGGCGATCCGCGTAGCAGTCGACGAAGATGTAGTCGTTTCGTCGGTCTTGGTGGTGCCAAGGACAGACGTCGTTTGTTCTGTGGCGGTCGGTGTAGCAGTCGACGAAGATGTAGTCGTTTCGTCGGTCTTGGTGGTGCCAGTGACAGACGTCGTTTGTTCTGTGGCGGTCGGTGTAGCAGTCGACGAAGATGTAGTCGTTTCGTCGGTCTTGGTGGTGTCAAGGACAGACGTCGTTTGTTCTGTGGCGGTTGGTGTAGCAGTCGACAAAGATGTAGTCGTTTCGTCTGTCTTGGTGGTGCCAATGACAGACGTCGATTGTTCTGTGGCGGTCGGTGTAGCAGTCGACGAAGATGTAGTCGTTTCGTCGGTCTTGGTGGCGCCAAGGACAGACGTGGTTAGTTCTGTGGCGGTCGGTGTAGCAGTCGACGAAGATGTAGTCGTTTCGTCGGTCTTGGTGGTGCCAATGACAGACGTCGTTTGTTCTGTGACGGTCGGTGTAGCAGTCGACGAAGATGTAGTCGTTTCGTCGGTCTTGGTGGCGCCAAAGACAGACGTCGTTTGTTCTGTGGCGGTCGGTGTAGCAGTCGACGAAGATGTAGCCGTTTCGTCGGTTTTGGTAGTGCCAATGACAGACGTCGTTTGTTCTGTGGCGGTCGGTGTAGGAGTCGACGAAGATGTAGTCGTTTCGTCGGTCTTGGTGGTGCCAATGACAGACGTCGTTTGTTCTGTGGCGGTCGGTTTAGCAGTCGACGAAGATGTAGTCGTTTCGTCGGTCTTGGTGGTGCCAATGACAGACGTCGTTTGTTCTGTAGCGGTCGGTGTAGCAGTCGACGAAGATGTAGTCGTTTCGTCGGTCTTGGTGGTGCCAATGACAGACGTCGTTTGTTCTGTGGCGGTCGTTGTAGCCGTCGACGAAGATGTAGTCGTTTCGTCGGACTTTGTGTTGCCAATGACAGACGTCGTTTGTTCTGTGGCGGTCGGTGTAGCAGTCGACAAAGATGTAGTCGTTTCGTCGGTTTTCGTGGTGTCAAGGACAGACGTCGTTTGTTCTGTGGCGGTCGGTGTAGCAGTCGACGAAGACGTAGTCGTTTCGTCGGTCTTGGTGGTGCCAAGGACAGACGTCGTTTGTTCTGTGGCGGTCGGTGTAGCAGTCGACGAAGATGTAGTCGTTTCGTCGGTCTTGGTGGTGCCAATGACAGACGTCGTTTGTTCTGTGGCGGTCGGTGTAGGAGTCGACGAAGATGTAGTCGTTTCGTCGGTCTTGGTGGTGCCAATGACAGACGTCGTTTGTTCTGTGGCGGTCGGTGTAGCAGTCGACGAAGATGTAGTCGTTTCGTCGGTCTTGGTGGTGTCAAGGACAGACGTCGTTTGTTCTGTGGCGGTCGGTGTAGCAGTCGACGAAGATGTAGTCGTTTCGTCGGTCTTGGTGGTGCCAATGACAGACGTCGTTTGTTCTGTGGCGGTCGGTGTAGCAGTCGACGAAGATGTAGTCGTTTCGTCGGTCTTGGTGGCGCCAAAGACAGACGTGGTTTGTTCTGTGGCGGTCGGTGTTGCAGTCGACGAAGATGTAGTCGTTTCGTCGGTCTTGGTGGTGCCAATGACAGACGTCGTTTGTTCTGTGGCGGTCGGTGTAGCAGTCGACGAAGATGTAGTCGTTTCGTCGGTCTTTGTGGTGCCAAGAACAGACGTCGTTTGTTCTGTGGCGGTCGGTGTAGGAGTCGACGAAGATGTAGTCGTTTCGTCGGTCTTGGTGGTGCCAATGACAGACGTCGTTTGTTCTGTGGCGGTCGGTGTAGCAGTCGACGAAGATGTAGTCGTTTCGTCGGTCTTGGTGGTGCCAAGGACCGACGTCGTTTGTTCTGTGGCGGTCGGTGTAGCAGTCGACGATGATGTAGTCGTTTCGTCGGTCTTGGTGGTGCCAGTGACAGATGTCGTTTGTTCTGTGGCGGTCGGTGTAGCAGTCGACGAAGATGTAGTCGTTTCGTCGGTCTTGGTGGTGTCAAGGACAGATGTCGTTTGTTCTGTGGCGGTCGGTGTAGCAGTCGACGAAGATGTAGTCGTTTCGTCGGTTTTGGTGGTGTCAAGGACAGACGTCGTTTGTTCTGTGGCGGTCGGTGTTGCAGTCGACGAAGACGTAGTCGTTTCGTCGGTCTTGGTGGTGCCAATGATAGACGTCGATTGTTCTGTGGCGGTCGGTGTAGGAGTCGACGAAGATGTAGTCGTTTCGTCGGTCTTGGTGGTGCCAATGACAGACGTCGTTTGTTCTGTGGCGATCGGTGTAGCAGTCGACGAAGATGTAGTCGTTTCGTCGGACTTTGTGGTGCCAATGACAGACGTCTTGGTGGTGCCACTGACAGACGTCGTTTGTTCTGTGGTGGTCGGTGTAGCAGTCGACGAAGATGTAGTCGTTTCGTCGGTCTTGGTGGTATTAAGGACAGACGTCGTTTGTTCTGTGGCGGTTGGTGTAGCAGTCGACGAAGATGTAGTCGTTTCGTCGGTCTTGGTGGTGCCAATGACAGACGTCGTTTGTTCTGTGGCGGTCGGTGTAGCAGTCGACGAAGATGTAGTCGTTTCGTCGCTCTTGGTGGTGCCAAGGACAGACGTCGTTTGTTCTGTGGCAGTCGGTGTAACAGTCGACGAAGATGTAGTCGTTTCGTCGGTCTTGGTGGTGCCAATGACAGACGTCGTTTGTTTTGTGGCGGTCGGTGTAGCAGTCGACGAAGATGTAATCGTTTCGTCGGTCTTGGTGGTGCCAATGACAGACGTCGTTTGTTCTGTGACGGTCGGTGTAGCAGTCGACGAAGATGTAGTCGTTTCGTCGGTCTTGGTGGTGCCAATGACAGACGTCGTTTGTTCTGTGGCGGTCGGTGTAGGAGTCAACGAAGATGTAGTCGTTTCGTCGGTCTTGGTGGTGCCAATGACAGACGTCGTTTGTTCTGTGGCGGTCGGTGTAGCATTCGACGAAGATGTAGTCGTTTCGTCGGTCTTGGTGGTGCCAAGGACAGACGTCGTTTGTTCTGTGGCGGTCGGTGTAGCAGTCGACGAAGGCGTAGTCGTTTCGTCGGTCTTGGTAGTGCCAGTGACAGACGTCGTTTGTTCTGTGGCGGTCGGTGTAGCAGTCGACGAAGATGTAGTCGTTTCGTCGGTCTTGGTGGTGTCAAGGACAGACGTCGTTTGTTCTGTGGCGGTCGGTGTAGCAGTCGACGAAGATGTAGTCGTTTCGTCGGTCTTGGTGGTGCCAATGACAGACGTCGTTTGTTCTGTGGCGGTCGGTGTAGGAGTCGACGAAGATGTAGTCGTTTCGTCGGTCTTGGTGGTGCCAATGACAGACGTCGTTTGTTCTGTGGCGGTCGGTGTAGCAATCGACGAAGATGTAGTCGTTTCGTCGGTCTTGGTGGTGCCGGGGACAGACGTCGTTTGTTCTGTGGCGGTCGGTGTAGCAGTCGACGAAGATGTAGTCGTTTCGTTGGTCTTGGTGGTGCCAGTGACAGACGTCGTTTGTTCTGTGGCGGTCGGTGTAGCAGTCGACGAAGATGTAGTCGTTTCGTCGGTCTTGGTGGTGTCAAGGACAGACGTCGTTTGTTCTGTAGCGGTCGGTGTAGCAGTCGACGAAGATGTAGTCGTTTCGTCGGTCTTGGTGGTGCCAATGACAGACGTCGATTGTTCTGTGGCGGTCGGTGTAGCAGTCGACGAAGATGTAGTCGTTTCGTCGGACTTTGTGGTGCCAATAGCAGACGTCGTTTGTTCTGTGGTGGTCGTTGTAGCCGTCGACGAAGATGTAGTCGTTTCGTCGGACTTTGTGGTGCCAATGACAGACGTCGTTTGTTCAGTGGCGGTCGGTGTAGCAGTCGACAAAGATGTAGTCGTTTCGTCGGTTTTGGTGGTGTCAAAGACAGACGTCGTTTGTTCTGTGGCGGTCGGTGTAGCCGTCGACGAAGACGTAGTCGTTTCGTCGGTCTTGGTGGTGCCAATAACAGACGTCGATTGTTCTGTGGCGGTCGGTGTAGCAGTCGACGATGATGTAGTCGTTTCGTCGGTCTTGGTGGTGCCAATGACAGACGTCGTTTGTTCTGTGGCGATCGGTGTAGCAGTCGACGAAGATGTAGTCGTTTCGTCGGTCTTGGTTGTGCCAATGACAGACGTCGTTTGTTCTGTGGCGGTCGGTGTAGCAGTCGACGAAGATGTAGTCGTTTCGTCGGTCTTGGTGGTGCCAATGACAGACGTCGTTTGTTCTGTGGCGATCGGTGTAGCAGTCGACAAAGATGTAGTCGTTTCGTCGGTCTTGGTGGTGCCAAAGACAGACGTCGTTTGTTCTGTGGCGATCGGTGTAGCAGTCGACGAAGATGTAGTCGTTTCGTCGGTCTTGGTGGTGCCAATGACAGACGTCGTTTGTTCTGTGGCGGTCGGTGTAGCAGTCGACGAAGATGTAGTCGTTTCGTCGGTCTTGGTGGTGCCACTGACAGACGTCGTTTGTTCTGTGGCGGTCGGTGTAGCAGTCGACGAAGATGTTGTCGTTTCGTCGGTCTTGGTGGTGCCAAGGACAGACGTCGTTTGTTCTGTGGCGGTCGGTGTAGCAGTCGACGAAGATGTAGTCGTTTCGTCGGTCTTGGTGGTGCCACTGACAGACGTCGTTTGTTCTGTGGCGGTCGGTGTAGCAGTCGACGAAGATGTAGTCGTTTCGTCGGTCTTGGTGGTGCCAATGACAGACGTCGTTTGTTCTGTGGCGATCGGTGTAGCAGTCGACGAAGATGTAGTCGTTTCGTCCGTCTTGGTGGTTCTAATGACAGACGTCGATTGTTCTGTGGCGGTCGGTGTAGCAGTCGACGAAGATGTTGTCGTTTCGTCGGTCTTGGTGGTGCCAATGACAGACGTCGTTTGTTCTGTGGCGATCGGTGTAGCAGTCGACGAAGATGTAGTCGTTTCGTCCGTCTTGGTGGTGCCAATGACAGACGTCGTTTGTTCTGTGGCGGTCGGTGTAGCAGTCGACGAAGATGTAGTCGTTTCGTCGGTCTTGGTGGTGCCAATGACAGACGTCGTTTGTTCTGTGGCGGTCGGTGTAGCAGTCGACGAAGATGTAGTCGTTTCGTCGGTCTTGGTGGTGCCAATGACAGATGTCGTTTGTTCTGTGGCGGTCGGTGTAGCAGTCGACGAAGATGTAGTCGTTTCGTCGGTCTTGGTGGTGCCACTGACAGACGTCGTTTGTTCTGTGGCGGTCGGTGTAGCAGTCGACGAAGATGTAGTTGTTTCGTTGGTCTTGGTGGTGCCAATGACAGACGTCGTGTGTTCTGTGGCGGTTGGTGTAGCAGTCGACGAAGATGTAGTCGTTTCGTCGGTCTTGGTGGTGCCAGTGACAGACGTTGTTTGTTCTGTGGCGGTCGGTGTAGGAGTCGACGAAGATGTAGTCGTTTCGTCGGTCTTGGTCGTGCCAATGACAGACGTCGTTTGTTCTGTGGCGGTCGGTGTAGCAGTCGACGAAGATGTAGTCGTTTCGTCGGTCTTGGTGGTGCCAATGACAGACGTCGTTTGTTCTGTGGCGATCCGCGTAGCAGTCGACGAAGATGTAGTCGTTTCGTCGGTCTTGGTGGTGCCAAGGACAGACGTCGTTTGTTCTGTGGCGGTCGGTGTAGCAGTCAACGAAGATGTAGTCGTTTCGTCGGTCTTGGTGGTGCCAGTGACAGACGTCGTTTGTTCTGTGGCGGTCGGTGTAGCAGTCGACGAAGATGTAGTCGTTTCGTCGGTCTTGGTGGTGTCAAGGACAGACGTCGTTTGTTCTGTGGCGGTTGGTGTAGCAGTCGACAAAGATGTAGTCGTTTCGTCTGTCTTGGTGGTGCCAATGACAGACGTCGATTGTTCTGTGGCGGTCGGTGTAGCAGTCGACGAAGATGTAGTCGTTTCGTCGGTCTTGGTGGTGCCAAGGACAGACGTCGTTTTTTCTGTGGCGGTCGGTGTAGCAGTCGACGAAGATGTAGTCGTTTCGTCGGTCTTGGTGGCGCCAAGGACAGACGTGGTTAGTTCTGTGGCGGTCGGTGTAGCAGTCGACGAAGATGTAGTCGTTTCGTCGGTCTTGGTGGTGCCAATGACAGACGTCGTTTGTTCTGTGGCGGTCGGTGTAGCAGTCGACGAAGATGTAGTCGTTTCGTCGGTCTTGGTGGCGCCAAAGACAGACGTCGTTTGTTCTGTGGCGGTCGGTGTAGCAGTCGACGAAGATGTAGCCGTTTCGTCGGTTTTGGTAGTGCCAATGACAGACGTCGTTTGTTCTGTGGCGGTCGGTGTAGGAGTCGACGAAGATGTAGTCGTTTCGTCGGTCTTGGTGGTGCCAATGACAGACGTCGTTTGTTCTGTGGCGGTCGGTTTAGCAGTCGACGAAGATGTAGTCGTTTCGTCGGTCTTGGTGGTGCCAATGACAGACGTCGTTTGTTCTGTAGCGGTCGGTGTAGCAGTCGACGAAGATGTAGTCGTTTCGTCGGTCTTGGTGGTGCCAATGACAGACGTCGTTTGTTCTGTGGCGGTCGTTGTAGCCGTCGACGAAGATGTAGTCGTTTCGTCGGACTTTGTGTTGCCAATGACAGACGTCGTTTGTTCTGTGGCGGTCGGTGTAGCAGTCGACAAAGATGTAGTCGTTTTGTCGGTTTTCGTGGTGTCAAGGCCAGACGTCGTTTGTTCTGTGGCGGTCGGTGTAGCAGTCGACGAAGACGTAGTCGTTTCGTCGGTCTTGGTGGTGCCAATGACAGACGTCGTTTGTTCTGTGGCGGTCGGTGTAGCAGTCGACGAAGATGTAGTCGTTTCGTCGGTCTTGGTGGTGCCAATGACAGACGTCGTTTGTTCTGTGGCGGTCGGTGTAGGAGTCGACGAAGATGTAGTCGTTTCGTCGGTCTTGGTGGTGCCAATGACAGACGTCGTTTGTTCTGTGGCGGTCGGTGTAGCAGTCGACGAAGATGTAGTCGTTTCGTCGGTCTTGGTGGTGTCAAGGACAGACGTCGTTTGTTCTGTGGCGGTCGGTGTAGCAGTCGACGAAGATGTAGTCGTTTCGTCGGTCTTGGTGGTGCCAATGACAGACGTCGTTTGTTCTGTGGCGGTCGGTGTAGCAGTCGACGAAGATGTAGTCGTTTCGTCGGTCTTGGTGGCGCCAAAGACAGACGTGGTTTGTTCTGTGGCGGTCGGTGTTGCAGTCGACGAAGATGTAGTCGTTTCGTCGGTCTTGGTGGTGCCAATGACAGACGTCGTTTGTTCTGTGGCGGTCGGTGTAGCAGTCGACGAAGATGTAGTCGTTTCGTCGGTCTTTGTGGTGCCAAGAACAGACGTCGTTTGTTCTGTGGCGGTCGGTGTAGGAGTCGACGAAGATGTAGTCGTTTCGTCGGTCTTGGTGGTGCCAATGACAGACGTCGTTTGTTCTGTGGCGGTCGGTGTAGCAGTCGACGAAGATGTAGTCGTTTCGTCGGTCTTGGTG
This sequence comes from Lumbricus rubellus, assembly GCA_945859605.1. Classification (NCBI taxonomy): domain Eukaryota; kingdom Metazoa; phylum Annelida; class Clitellata; order Crassiclitellata; family Lumbricidae; genus Lumbricus; species Lumbricus rubellus. The sequence goes on along the minus strand of OX243824.1, from coordinate 29,951,788 downwards.
GTGTCAAGGACAGACGTCGTTTGTTCTGTGGCGGTTGGTGTAGCAGTCGACAAAGATGTAGTCGTTTCGTCGGTCTTGGTGGTGCCAATGACAGACGTCGATTGTTCTGTGGCGGTCGGTGTAGCAGTCGACGAAGATGTAGTCGTTTCGTCGGTCTTGGTGGTGCCAAGGACAGACGTCGTGTGTTCTGTGGCGGTTGGTGTAGCAGTCGACGAAGATGTAGTCGTTTCGTCGGTCTTGGTGGTGCCAGTGACAGACGTTGTTTGTTCTGTGTCGGTCGGTGTAGGAGTTGACGAAGATGTAGTCGTTTCGTCGGTCTTGGTCGTGCCAATGACAGACGTCGTTTGTTCTGTGGCGGTCGGTGTAGCAGTCGACGAAGATGTAGTCGTTTCGTCGGTCTTGGTGGTGCCAATGACAGACGTCGTTTGTTCTGTGGCGATCCGCGTAGCAGTCGACGAAGATGTAGTCGTTTCGTCGGTCTTGGTGGTGCCAAGGACAGACGTCGTTTGTTCTGTGGCGGTCGGTGTAGCAGTCGACGAAGATGTAGTCGTTTCGTCGGTCTTGGTGGTGCCAGTGACAGACGTCGTTTGTTCTGTGGCGGTCGGTGTAGCAGTCGACGAAGATGTAGTCGTTTCGTCGGTCTTGGTGGTGTCAAGGACAGACGTCGTTTGTTCTGTGGCGGTTGGTGTAGCAGTCGACAAAGATGTAGTCGTTTCGTCTGTCTTGGTGGTGCCAATGACAGACGTCGATTGTTCTGTGGCGGTCGGTGTAGCAGTCGACGAAGATGTAGTCGTTTCGTCGGTCTTGGTGGTGCCAAGGACAGACGTCGTTTGTTCTGTGGCGGTCGGTGTAGCAGTCGACGAAGATGTAGTCGTTTCGTCGGTCTTGGTGGCGCCAAGGACAGACGTGGTTAGTTCTGTGGCGGTCGGTGTAGCAGTCGACGAAGATGTAGTCGTTTCGTCGGTCTTGGTGGTGCCAATGACAGACGTCGTTTGTTCTGTGACGGTCGGTGTAGCAGTCGACGAAGATGTAGTCGTTTCGTCGGTCTTGGTGGCGCCAAAGACAGACGTCGTTTGTTCTGTGGCGGTCGGTGTAGCAGTCGACGAAGATGTAGCCGTTTCGTCGGTTTTGGTAGTGCCAATGACAGACGTCGTTTGTTCTGTGGCGGTCGGTGTAGGAGTCGACGAAGATGTAGTCGTTTCGTCGGTCTTGGTGGTGCCAATGACAGACGTCGTTTGTTCTGTGGCGGTCGGTTTAGCAGTCGACGAAGATGTAGTCGTTTCGTCGGTCTTGGTGGTGCCAATGACAGACGTCGTTTGTTCTGTAGCGGTCGGTGTAGCAGTCGACGAAGATGTAGTCGTTTCGTCGGTCTTGGTGGTGCCAATGACAGACGTCGTTTGTTCTGTGGCGGTCGTTGTAGCCGTCGACGAAGATGTAGTCGTTTCGTCGGACTTTGTGTTGCCAATGACAGACGTCGTTTGTTCTGTGGCGGTCGGTGTAGCAGTCGACAAAGATGTAGTCGTTTCGTCGGTTTTCGTGGTGTCAAGGACAGACGTCGTTTGTTCTGTGGCGGTCGGTGTAGCAGTCGACGAAGACGTAGTCGTTTCGTCGGTCTTGGTGGTGCCAATGACAGACGTCGTTTGTTCTGTGGCGGTCGGTGTAGGAGTCGACGAAGATGTAGTCGTTTCGTCGGTCTTGGTGGTGCCAATGACAGACGTCGTTTGTTCTGTGGCGGTCGGTGTAGGAGTCGACGAAGATGTAGTCGTTTCGTCGGTCTTGGTGGTGCCAATGACAGACGTCGTTTGTTCTGTGGCGGTCGGTGTAGCAGTCGACGAAGATGTAGTCGTTTCGTCGGTCTTGGTGGTGTCAAGGACAGACGTCGTTTGTTCTGTGGCGGTCGGTGTAGCAGTCGACGAAGATGTAGTCGTTTCGTCGGTCTTGGTGGTGCCAATGACAGACGTCGTTTGTTCTGTGGCGGTCGGTGTAGCAGTCGACGAAGATGTAGTCGTTTCGTCGGTCTTGGTGGCGCCAAAGACAGACGTGGTTTGTTCTGTGGCGGTCGGTGTTGCAGTCGACGAAGATGTAGTCGTTTCGTCGGTCTTGGTGGTGCCAATGACAGACGTCGTTTGTTCTGTGGCGGTCGGTGTAGCAGTCGACGAAGATGTAGTCGTTTCGTCGGTCTTGGTGGTGCCAAGAACAGACGTCGTTTGTTCTGTGGCGGTCGGTGTAGGAGTCGACGAAGATGTAGTCGTTTCGTCGGTCTTGGTGGTGCCAATGACAGACGTCGTTTGTTCTGTGGCGGTCGGTGTAGCAGTCGACGAAGATGTAGTCGTTTCGTCGGTCTTGGTGGTGTCAAGGACAGACGTCGTTTGTTCTGTGGCGGTTGGTGTAGCAGTCAACAAAGATGTAGTCGTTTCGTCGGTCTTGGTGGTGCCAATGACAGACGTCGATTGTTCTGTGGCGGTCGGTGTAGCAGTCGACGAAGATGTAGTCGTTTCGTCGGTCTTGGTGGTGCCAAGGACAGACGTCGTTTGTTCTGTGGCGGTCGGTGTAGCAGTCGACGAAGATGTAGTCGTTTCGTCGGTCTTGGTGGCGCCAAGGACAGACGTGGTTAGTTCTGTGGCGGTCGGTGTAGCAGTCGACGAAGATGTAGTCGTTTCGTCGGTCTTGGTGGTGCCAAGGACAGACGTCGTCTGTTCTGGGGTGGTCGGTGTAGCAGTCGACGAAGACGTAGTCGTTTCGTCGGTCTGGGTGGTGCCAATGACAGACGTCGTTTGTTCTGTGACGGTCGGTGTAGCAGTCGACGAAGATGTAGTCGTTTCGTCGGTCTTGGTGGCGCCAAAGACAGACGTCGTTTGTTCTGTGGCGGTCGGTGTAGCAGTCGACGAAGATGTAGCCGTTTCGTCGGTTTTGGTGGTGCCAATGACAGACGTCGTTTGTTCTGTGGCGGTCGGTGTAGGAGTCGACGAAGATGTAGTCGTTTCGTCGGTCTTGGTGGTGCCAATGACAGACGTCGTTTGTTCTGTGGCGGTCGGTTTAGCAGTCGACGAAGATGTAGTCGTTTCGTCGGTCTTGGTGGTGCCAATGACAGACGTCGTTTGTTCTGTAGCGGTCGGTGTAGCAGTCGACGAAGATGTAGTCGTTTCGTCGGTCTTGGTGGTGCCAATGACAGACGTCGTTTGTTCTGTGGCGGTCGGTGTAGCAGTCGACAAAGATGTAGTCGTTTCGTCTGTCTTGGTGGTGCCAATGACAGACGTCGATTGTTCTGTGGCGGTCGGTGTAGCAGTCGACGAAGATGTAGTCGTTTCGTCGGTCTTGGTGGTGCCAAGGACAGACGTCGTTTGTTCTGTGGCGGTCGGTGTAGCAGTCGACGAAGATGTAGTCGTTTCGTCGGTCTTGGTGGCGCCAAGGACAGACGTGGTTTGTTCTGTGGCGGTCGGTGTAGCAGTCGACGAAGATGTAGTCGTTTCGTCGGTCTTGGTGGTGCCAATGACAGACGTCGTTTGTTCTGTGACGGTCGGTGTAGCAGTCGACGAAGATGTAGTCGTTTCGTCGGTCTTGGTGGCGCCAAAGACAGACGTCGTTTGTTCTGTGGCGGTCGGTGTAGCAGTCGACGAAGATGTAGCCGTTTCGTCGGTTTTGGTAGTGCCAATGACAGACGTCGTTTGTTCTGTGGCGGTCGGTGTAGGAGTCGACGAAGATGTAGTCGTTTCGTCGGTCTTGGTGGTGCCAATGACAGACGTCGTTTGTTCTGTGGCGGTCGGTTTAGCAGTCGACGAAGATGTAGTCGTTTCGTCGGTCTTGGTGGTGCCAATGACAGACGTCGTTTGTTCTGTGGCGGTCGGTGTAGCAGTCGACGAAGATGTAGTCGTTTCGTCGGTCTTGGTGGTGCCAATGACAGACGTCGTTTGTTCTGTGGCGGTCGTTGTAGCCGTCGACGAAGATGTAGTCGTTTCGTCGGACTTTGTGTTGCCAATGACAGACGTCGTTTGTTCTGTGGCGGTCGGTGTAGCAGTCGACGAAGATGTAGTCGTTTCGTCGGTTTTCGTGGTGTCAAGGACAGACGTCGTTTGTTCTGTGGCGGTCGGTGTAGCAGTCGACGAAGACGTAGTCGTTTCGTCGGTCTTGGTGGTGCCAATGACAGACGTCGTTTGTTCTGTGGCGGTCGGTGTAGCAGTCGACGAAGATGTAGTCGTTTCGTCGGTCTTGGTGGTGCCAATGAAAGACGTCGTTTGTTCTGTGGCGGTCGGTGTAGGAGTCGACGAAGATGTAGTCGTTTCGTCGGTCTTGGTGGTGCCAATGACAGACGTCGTTTGTTCTGTGGCGGTCGGTGTAGCAGTCGACGAAGATGTAGTCGTTTCGTCGGTCTTGGTGGTGTCAAGGACAGACGTCGTTTGTTCTGTGGCGGTCGGTGTAGCAGTCGACGAAGATGTAGTCGTTTCGTCGGTCTTGGTGGTGCCAATGACAGACGTCGTTTGTTCTGTGGCGGTCGGTGTAGCAGTCGACGAAGATGTAGTCGTTTCGTCGGTCTTGGTGGCGCCAAAGACAGACGTGGTTTGTTCTGTGGCGGTCGGTGTTGCAGTCGACGAAGATGTAGTCGTTTCGTCGGTCTTGGTGGTGCCAATGACAGACGTCGTTTGTTCTGTGGCGGTCGGTGTAGCAGTCGACGAAGATGTAGTCGTTTCGTCGGTCTTTGTGGTGCCAAGAACAGACGTCGTTTGTTCTGTGGCGGTCGGTGTAGCAGTCGACGAAGATGTAGTCGTTTCGTCGGTCTTGGTGGCGCCAATGACAGACGTCGTTTGTTCTGTGGCGGTCGGTGTAGCAGTCGACGAAGATGTAGTCGTTTCGTCGGTCTTGGTGGTGTCAAGGACAGACGTCGTTTGTTCTGTGGCGGTTGGTGTAGCAGTCAACAAAGATGTAGTCGTTTCGTCGGTCTTGGTGGTGCCAATGACAGACGTCGATTGTTCTGTGGCGGTCGGTGTAGCAGTCGACGAAGATGTAGTCGTTTCGTCGGTCTTGGTGGTGCCAAGGACAGACGTCGTTTGTTCTGTGGCGGTCGGTGTAGCAGTCGACGAAGATGTAGTCGTTTCGTCGGTCTTGGTGGCGCCAAGGACAGACGTGGTTAGTTCTGTGGCGGTCGGTGTAGCAGTCGACGAAGATGTAGTCGTTTCGTCGGTCTTGGTGGTGCCAAGGACAGACGTCGTCTGTTCTGGGGTGGTCGGTGTAGCAGTCGACGAAGACGTAGTCGTTTCGTCGGTCTGGGTGGTGCCAATGACAGACGTCGTTTGTTCTGTGACGGTCGGTGTAGCAGTCGACGAAGATGTAGTCGTTTCGTCGGTCTTGGTGGCGCCAAAGACAGACGTCGTTTGTTCTGTGGCGGTCGGTGTAGCAGTCGACGAAGATGTAGCCGTTTCGTCGGTTTTGGTGGTGCCAATGACAGACGTCGTTTGTTCTGTGGCGGTCGGTGTAGGAGTCGACGAAGATGTAGTCGTTTCGTCGGTCTTGGTGGTGCCAATGACAGACGTCGTTTGTTCTGTGGCGGTCGGTTTAGCAGTGGACGAAGATGTAGTCGTTTCGTCGGTCTTGGTGGTGCCAATGACAGACGTCGTTTGTTCTGTAGCGGTCGGTGTAGCAGTCGACGAAGATGTAGTCGTTTCGTCGGTCTTGGTGGTGCCAATGACAGACGTCGTTTGTTCTGTGGCGGTCGTTGTAGCCGTCGACGAAGATGTAGTCGTTTCGTCGGACTTTGTGGTGCCAATGACAGACGTCGTTTGTTCGGTGGCGGTCGGTGTAGCAGTCGACGAAGATATAGTCGTTTCGTCGGACTTTGTGGTGCCAATGACAGACGTCGTTTGTTCTGTGGCGGTCGGTGTAGCAGTCGACAAAGATGTAGTCGTTTCGTCGGTTTTCGTGGTGTCAAGGACAGACGTCGTTTGTTCTGTGGCGGTCGGTGTAGCAGTCGACGAAGACGTAGTCGTTTCGTCGGTCTTGGTGGTGCCAATGACAGACGTCGTTTGTTCTGTGGCGGTCGGTGTAGCAGTCGACGAAGATGTAGTCGTTTCGTCGGTCTTGGTGGTGCCAATGACAGACGTCGTTTGTTCTGTGGCGGTCGGTGTAGGAGTCGACGAAGATGTAGTCGTTTCGTCGGTCTTGGTGGTGCCAATGACAGACGTCGTTTGTTCTGTGGCGGTCGGTGTAGCAGTCGACGAAGATGTAGTCGTTTCGTCGGTCTTGGTGGTGTCAAGGACAGACGTCGTTTGTTCTGTGGCGGTCGGTGTAGCAGTCGACGAAGATGTAGTCGTTTCGTCGGTCTTGGTGGTGCCAATGACAGACGTCGTTTGTTCTGTGGCGGTCGGTGTAGCAGTCGACGAAGATGTAGTCGTTTCGTCGGTCTTGGTGGCGCCAAAGACAGACGTGGTTTGTTTTGTGGCGGTCGGTGTTGCAGTCGACGAAGATGTAGTCGTTTCGTCGGTCTTCGTGGTGCCAATGACAGACGTCGTTTGTTCTGTGGCGGTCGGTGTAGCAGTCGACGAAGATGTAGTCGTTTCGTCGGTCTTTGTGGTGCCAAGAACAGACGTCGTTTGTTCTGTGGCGGTCGGTGTAGGAGTCGACGAAGATGTAGTTGTTTCGTCGGTCTTGGTGGTGCCAATGACAGACGTCGTTTGTTCTGTGGCGGTCGGTGTAGCAGTCGACGAAGATGTAGTCGTTTCGTCGGTCTTGGTGGTGCCAATGACAGACGTGGTTATTTCTGTGGCGGTCGGTGTAGCAGTCAACGAAGATGTAGTCGTTTCGTCGGTCTTGGTGGTGCCAATGACAGACGTCGTTTGTTCTGTGGCGGTCGGTGTAGGAGTCGACGAAGATGTAGTCGTTTCGTCGGTCTTGGTGGTGCCAATGACAGACGTCGTTTGTTCTGTGGCGGTCGGTGTAGGAGTCGACGAAGATGTAGTCGTTTCGTCGGTCTTGGTGGTGCCAATGACAGACGTCTTTTGTTCTGTGGCGGTCGGTGTAGCAGTCGACGATGATGTAGTCGTTTCGTCGGTCTTGGTGGTGCCAGTGACAGATGTCGTTTGTTCTGTGGCGGTCGGTGTAGCAGTCGACGAAGATGTAGTCGTTTCGTCGGTCTTGGTGGTGTCAAGGACAGACGTCGTTTGTTCTGTGGCGGTCGGTGTAGCAGTCGACGAAGATGTAGTCGTTTCGTCGGTCTTGGTGGCGCCAAGGACAGACGTGGTGTGTTCTGTGGCGGTCGGTGTTGCAGTCGACGAAGATGTAGTCGTTTCGTCGGTCTTGGTGGTGCCAATGACAGACGTCGTTTGTTCTGTGCCGGTCGGTGTAGCAGTCGACGAAGATGTAGTCGTTTCGTTGGTCTTGGTGGTGCCAGTGACAGACGTCGTTTGTTCTGTGGCGGTCGGTGTAGCAGTCGACGAAGATGTAGTCGTTTCGTCGGTCTTGGTGGTGTCAAGGACAGACGTCATTTGTTCTGTAGCGATCGGTGTAGCAGTCGACGAAGATGTAGTCGTTTCGTCGGTCTTGGTGGTGCCAGTGACAGATGTCGTTTGTTCTGTGGCGGTCGGTGTAGCAGTCGACGAAGATGTAGTCGTTTCGTCGGTCTTGGTGGTGTCAAGGACAGACGTCGTTTGTTCTGTGGCGGTCGGTGTAGCAGTCGACGAAGATGTAGTCGTTTCGTCGGTCTTGGTGGTGCCAAGGACAGATGTCGTTTGTTCTGTGGCGGTCGGTGTAGCAGTCGACGAAGATGTAGTCGTTTCGTCGGTCTTGGTGGTGCCACTGACAGACGTCGTTTGTTCTGTGGTGGTCGGTGTAGCAGTCGACGAAGATGTGGTCGTTTCGTCGGTCTTGGTGGTGCCAATGACAGACGTCGTTTGTTCTGTGGCGGTCGGTGTAGCAGTCGACGAAGATGTAGTCGTTTCGTCGGTCTTGGTGGTGTCAAGGACAGACGTCGTTTGTTCTGTGGCGGTCGGTGCAGCAGTCGACGAAGATGTAGTCGTTTCGTCGAACTTGGTGGTGCCAATGACAGACGTCATTTGTTCTGTGGCGGTCGGTGTAGCAGTCGACGAAGATGTGGTCGTTTCGTCGGTCTTGGTGGTGCCAATGACAGACGTCGTTTGTTCTGTGGCGGTCGGTGTAGCAGTCGACGAAGATGTAGTCGTTTCGTCGGTCTTGGTGGTGCCAAGGACAGACGTCGTTTGTTCTGTGGCGGTCGGTGTAGCAGTCGACGAAGATGTAGTCGTTTCGTCGGTCTTGGTGGTGCCAGTGACAGATGTCGTTTGTTCTGTGGCGGTCGGTGTAGCAGTCGACGAAGATGTAGTCGTTTCGTCGGTCTTGGTGGTGTCAAGGACAGACGTCGTTTGTTCTGTGGCGGTCGGTGTAGCAGTCGACGAAGATGTAGTCGTTTCGTCGGTCTTGGTGGTGCCAATGACAGACGTCGTTTGTTCTGTGGCGGTCGGTGTAGCAGTCGACGAAGACGTAGTCGTTTCGTCGGTCTTGGTGGTGCCAGTGACAGACGTCGTTTGTTCTGTGGCGGTCGGTGTAGCAGTCGACGAAGATGTAGTCGTTTCGTCGGTCTTGTTGGTATCAAGAACAGAGGTCGCATGTTCTGTGGCGGTCGGTGTAGCAGTCGACGAAGATGTAGTCGTTTCGTCGGTCTTGGTGGTGCCACTGACAGACGTCGTTTGTTCTGTGGTGGTCGGTGTAGCAGTCGACGAAGATGTAGTCGTTTCGTCGGTCTTGGTGGTGCCAATGACAGACGTCGTTTGTTCTGTGGCGGTCGGTGTAGCAGTCGACGAAGATGTAGTCGTTTCGTCGGTCCTGGTGGTGTCAAGGACAGACGTCGTTTGTTCTGTGGTGGTCGGTGTAGCAGTCGACGAAGACGTAGTCGTTTCGTCGGTCTTGGTGGTGCCAATGACAGACGTCGTTTGTTCTGTGGCGGTCGGTGTAGCAGTCGACGAAGATGTAGTCGTTTCGTCGGTCTTGGTGGTGCCAATGACAGACGTCGTTTGTTCTGTGGCGGTCGGTGTAGCAGTCGACGAAGATGTAGTCGTTTCGTCGGTCTTGGTGGTGCCAAGGACAGACGTCGTTTGTTCTGTGGCGGTCGGTGTAGCAGTCGACGATGATGTAGTCGTTTCGTCGGTCTTGGTGGTGCCAGTGACAGATGTCGTTTGTTCTGGGGCGGTCGGTGTAGCAGTCGACGAAGGCGTAGTGGTTTCGTCGGTCTTGGTGGTGCCAATGACAGACGTCGTTTGTTCTGTGGCGGTCGGTGTAGGAGTCGACGAAGATGTAGTCGTTTCGTCGGTCTTGGTGGTGCCAATGACAGACGTCGTTTGTTCTGTGGCGGTCGGTGTAGCAGTCGACGAAGATGTAGTCGTTTCGTCGGTCTTGGTGGTGCCAAGGACAGACGTCGTTTGCTCTGTGGCGGTCGGTGTAGCAGTCGACGAAGATGTTGTCGTTTCGTCGGTCTTGGTGGTGCCAGTGACAGATGTCGTTTGTTCTGTGGCGGTCGGTGTAGCAGTCGACGAAGATGTAGTCGTTTCGTCGGTCTTGGTGGTGTCAAGGACAGACGTCGTTTGTTCTGTGGCGGTCGGTGTAGCAGTCGACGAAGATGTAGTCGTTTCGTCGGTCTTGGTGGTGCCAATGACAGACGTCGTTTGTTCTGTGGCGGTCGGTGTAGCAGTCGACGAAGACGTAGTCGTTTCGTCGGTCTTGGTGGTGCCAGTGACAGACGTCGTTTGTTCTGTGGCGGTCGGTGTAGCAGTCGACGAAGATGTAGTCGTTTCGTCGGTCTTGTTGGTATCAAGGACAGACGTCGTTTGTTCTGTGGCGGTCGGTGTAGGAGTCGACGAAGACGTAGTCGTTTCGTCGGTCTTGGTGGTGCCAGTGACAGACGTCGTTTGTTCTGTGGCGGTCGGTGTAGCAGTCGACGAAGATGTAGTCGTTTCGTCGGTCTTGGTGGTGTCAAGGACAGACGTCGTTTGTTCTGTAGCGATCGGTGTAGCAGTCGACGAAGATGTAGTCGTTTCGTCGGTCTTGGTGGTGCCAGTGACAGACGTCGTTTGTTCTGTGGCGGTCGGTGTAGCAGTCGACGAAGATGTAGTCGTTTCGTCGGTATTGTTGGTATCAAGGACAGAGGTCGCTTGTTCTGTGGCGGTCGGTGTAGCAGTCGACGAAGATGTAGTCGTTTCGTCGGTCTTGGTGGTGCCAATGACAGACGTCGTTTGTTCTGTGGCGGTCGGTGTAGCAGTCGACGAAGATGTAGTCGTTTCGTCGGTCTTGGTGGTGCCACTGACAGACGTCGTTTGTTCTGTGGTGGTCGGTGTAGCAGTCGACGAAGATGTAGTCGTTTCGTCGGTCTTGGTGGTGCCAATGACAGACGTCGTTTGTTCTGTGGCGGTCGGTGTAGCAGTCGACGAAGATGTAGTCGTTTCGTCGGTCATGGTGGTGCCAAGGACAGACGTCGTTTGTTCTGTAGCGGTCGGTTTAGCAGTCGACGAAGATGTAGTCGTTTCGTCGGTCTTGGTGGTGCCAATGACAGACGTCGTTTGTTCTGTAGCGGTCGGTGTAGCAGTCGACGAAGATGTAGTCGTTTCGTCGGTCTTGGTGGTGCCAATGACAAACGTCGTTTGTTCTGTGGCGGTCGGTGTAGCAGTCGACGAAGATGTAGTCGTTTCGTCGGTCTTGGTGGTGCCAATGACAGACGTCGATATTTCTGTGGCGGTCGTTGTAGCAGACGACGAAGATGTAGTCGTTTCGTCGGTCTTGGTGGTGCCAATGACAGACGTTGTTTGTTCTGTGGCGGTCGGTGTAGCAGTCGACGAAGATGTAGTCGTTTCGTCGGTCTTTGTGGTGCCAATGACAGACGTCGTTTGTTCTGTGGCGGTCGGTGTAGCAGTTGACGAAGATGTAGTCGATTCGTCGGTCTTGGTGGTGCCAATGACAGACGTCGTTTGTTCTGTGGCGGTCGGTGTAGGAGTCGACGAAGATGCAGTCGCTTCGTCGGTCTTGGTGGTGCCAATGACAGACGTCGTTTGTTCTGTGGCGGTCGGTGTAGCAGTCGACGAAGATGTGGTCGTTTCGTCGGTCTTGGTGGTGCCAATGACAGACGTCGTTTGTTCTGTGGCGGTCGGTGTAGCAGTCGACGAAGATGTAGTCGTTTCGTCGGTCTTGGTGGTGCCAAGGACAGACGTCGTTTGTTCTGTGGCGGTCGGTGTAGCAGTCGACGAAGATGTAGTCGTTTCGTCGGTCTTGGTGGTGCCAGTGACAGATGTCGTTTGTTCTGTGGCGGTCGGTGTAGCAGTCGACGAAGATGTAGTCGTTTCGTCGGTCTTGGTGGTGTCAAGGACAGACGTCGTTTGTTCTGTGGCGGTCGGTGTAGCAGTCGACGAAGATGTAGTCGTTTCGTCGGTCTTGGTGGTGCCAATGACAGACGTCGTTTGTTCTGTGGCGGTCGGTGTAGCAGTCGACGAAGACGTAGTCGTTTCGCCGGTCTTGGTGGTGCCAGTGACAGACTTTGTTTGTTCTGTGGCGGTCGGTGTAGCAGTCGACGAAGATGTAGTCGTTTCGTCGGTCTTGTTGGTATCAAGGACAGAGGTCGCTTGTTCTGTGGCGGTCGGTGTAGCAGTCGACGAAGATGTAGTCGTTTCGTCGGTCTTGGTGGTGCCACTGACAGACGTCGTTTGTTCTGTGGTGGTCGGTGTAGCAGTCGACGAAGATGTAGTCGTTTCGTCGGTCTTGGTGGTGCCAATGACAGACGTCGTTTGTTCTGTGGCGGTCGGTGTAGCAGTCGACGAAGATGTAGTCGTTTTGTCGGTCTTGGTGGTGTCAAGGACAGACGTCGTTTGTTCTGTGGTGGTCGGTGTAGCAGTCGACGAAGACGTAGTCGTTTCGTCGGTCTTGGTGGTGCCAATGACAGACGTCGTTTGTTCTGGGGCGGTCGGTGTAGCAGTCGACGAAGGCGTAGTGGTTTCGTCGGTCTTGGTGGTGCCAATGACAGACGTCGTTTGTTCTGTGGCGGTCGGTGTAGGAGTCGACGAAGATGTAGTCGTTTCGTCGGTCTTGGTGGTGCCAATGACAGACATCGTTTGTTCTGTGGCGGTCGGTGTAGCAGTCGACGAAGATGTAGTCGTTTCGTCGGTCTTGGTGGTGCCAAGGACAGACGTCGTTTGCTCTGTGGCGGTCGGTGTAGCAGTCGACGAAGATGTTGTCGTTTCGTCGGTCTTGGTGGTGCCAGTGACAGACGTCGTTTGTTCTGTGGCGGTCGGTGTAGCAGTCGACGAAGATGTAGTCGTTTCGTCGGTCTTGGTGGTGTCAAAGACAGACGTCGTTTGTTCTGTGGCGGTCGGTGTAGCAGTCGACGAAGATGTAGTCGTTTCGTCGGTCTTGGTGGTGCCAATGACAGACGTCGTTTGTTCTGTGGCGGTCGGTGTAGCAGTCGACGAAGACGTAGTCGTTTCGTCGGTCTTGGTGGTGCCAGTGACAGACGTCGTTTGTTCTGTGGCGGTCGGTGTAGCAGTCGACGAAGATGTAGTCGTTTCGTCGGTCTTGTTGGTATCAAGGACAGAGGTCGCTTGTTCTGTGGCGGTCGGTGTAGCAGTCGACGAAGATGTAGTCGTTTCGTCGGTCTTGGTGGTGCCACTGACAGACGTCGTTTGTTCTGTGGTGGTCGGTGTAGCAGTCGACGAAGACGTAGTCGTTTCGTCGGTCTTGGTGGTGCCAATGACAGACGTCGTTTGTTCTGTGGCGGTCGGTGTAGCAGTCGACGAAGATGTAGTCGTTTCGTCGGTCTTGGTGGTGCCAAGGACAGACGTCGTTTGTTCTGTGGCGGTCGGTGTAGCAGTCGACGAAGATGTAGTCGTTTCGTCGGTCTTGGTGGTGCCAGTGACAGACGTCGTTTGTTCTGGGGCGGTCGGTGTAGCAGTCGACGAAGGCGTAGTGGTTTCGTCGGTCTTGGTGGTGCCAATGACAGACGTCGTTTGTTCTGTGGCGGTCGGTGTAGGAGTCGACAAAGATGTAGTCGTTTCGTCGGTCTTGGTGGTGCCAATGACAGACGTCGTTTGTTCTGTGGCGGTCGGTGTAGCAGTCGACGAAGATGTAGTCGTTTCGTCGGTCTTGGTGGTGCCAAGGACAGACGTCGTTTGCTCTGTGGCGGTCGGTGTAGCAGTCGACGAAGATGTTGTCGTTTCGTCGGTCTTGGTGGTGCCAGTGACAGATGTCGTTTGTTCTGTGGCGGTCGGTGTAGCAGTCGACGAAGATGTAGTCGTTTCGTCGGTCTTGGTGGTGTCAAAGACAGACGTCGTTTGTTCTGTGGCGGTCGGTGTAGCAGTCGACGAAGATGTAGTCGTTTCGTCGGTCTTGGTGGTGCCAATGACAGACGTCGTTTGTTCTGTGGCGGTCGGTGTAGCAGTCGACGAAGACGTAGTCGTTTCGTCGGTCTTGGTGGTGCCAGTGACAGACGTCGTTTGTTCTGTGGCGGTCGGTGTAGCAGTCGACGAAGATGTAGTCGTTTCGTCGGTCTTGTTGGTATCAAGGACAGAAGTCGCTTGTTCTGTGGCGGTCGGTGTAGCAGTCGACGAAGATGTAGTCGTTTCGTCGGTCTTGGTGGTGCCACTGACAGACGTCGTTTGTTCTGTGGTGGTCGGTGTAGCAGTCGACGAAGATGTAGTCGTTTCGTCGGTCTTGGTGGTGCCAGTGACAGACGTCGTTTGTTCTGTGGCGGTCGGTGTAGCAGTCGACGAAGATGTAGTCGTTTCGTCGGTCTTGGTGGTGCCACTGACAGACGTCGTTTGTTCTGTGGTGGTCGGTGTAGCAGTCGACAAAGATGTAGTCGTTTCGTCGGTCTTGGTGGTGCCAATGACAGACGTCGTTTGTTCTGTGGCGGTCGGTGTAGCAGTCGACGAAGATGTAGTCGTTTCGTCGGTCCTGGTGGTGTCAAGGACAGACGTCGTTTGTTCTGTGGTGGTCGGTGTAGCAGTCGACGAAGACGTAGTCGTTTCGTCGGTCTTGGTGGTGCCAATGACAGACGTCGTTTGTTCTGTGGCGGTCGGTGTAGCAGTCGACGAAGATGTAGTCGTTTCGTCGGTCTTGGTGGTGCCAATGACAGACGTCGTTTGTTCTGTGGCGGTCGGTGTAGCAGTCGACGAAGATGTAGTCGTTTCGTCGGTCTTGGTGGTGCCAAGGACAGACGTCGTTTGTTCTGTGGCGGTCGGTGTAGCAGTCGACGATGATGTAGTAGTTTCGTCGGTCTTGGTGGTGCCAGTGACAGATGTCGTTTGTTCTGGGGCGGTCGGTGTAGCAGTCGACGAAGGCGTAGTGGTTTCGTCGGTCTTGGTGGTGCCAATGACAGACGTCGTTTGTTCTGTGGCGGTCGGTGTAGGAGTCGACGAAGATGTAGTCGTTTCGTCGGTCTTGGTGGTGCCAATGACAGACGTCGTTTGTTCTGTGGCGGTCGGTGTAGCAGTCGACGAAGATGTAGTCGTTTCGTCGGTCTTGGTGGTGCCAAGGACAGACGTCGTTTGCTCTGTGGCGGTCGGTGTAGCAGTCGACGAAGATGTTGTCGTTTCGTCGGTCTTGGTGGTGCCAGTGACAGATGTCGTTTGTTCTGTGGCGGTCGGTGTAGCAGTCGACGAAGATGTAGTCGTTTCGTCGGTCTTGGTGGTGTCAAGGACAGACGTCGTTTGTTCTGTGGCGGTCGGTGTAGCAGTCGACGAAGATGTAGTCGTTTCGTCGGTCTTGGTGGTGCCAATGACAGACGTCGTTTGTTCTGTGGCGGTCGGTGTAGCAGTCGACGAAGACGTAGTCGTTTCGTCGGTCTTGGTGGTGCCAGTGACAGACGTCGTCTGTTCTGTGGCGATCGGTGTAGCAGTCGACGAAGATGTAGTCGTTTCGTCGGTCTTGGTGGTGCCAATGACAGACGTCGTTTGTTCTGTGGCGGTCGGTGTAGGAGTCGACGAAGACGTAGTCGTTTCGTCGGTCTTGGTGGTGCCAGTGACAGACGTCGTTTGTTCTGTGGCGGTCGGTGTAGCAGTCGACGAAGATGTAGTCGTTTCGTCGGTCTTGGTGGTGTCAAGGACAGACGTCGTTTGTTCTGTAGCGATCGGTGTAGCAGTCGACGAAGATGTAGTCGTTTCGTCGGTCTTGGTGGTGCCAATGACAGACGTCGTTTGTTCTGTGGCGGTCGGTGTAGCAGTCGACGAAGACGTAGTCGTTTCGCCGGTCTTGGTGGTGCCAGTGACAGACTTTGTTTGTTCTGTGGCGGTCGGTGTAGCAGTCGACGAAGATGTAGTCGTTTCGTCGGTCTTGTTGGTATCAAGGACAGAGGTCGCTTGTTCTGTGGCGGTCGGTGTAGCAGTCGACGAAGATGTAGTCGTTTCGTCGGTCTTGGTGGTGCCACTGACAGACGTCGTTTGTTCTGTGGTGGTCGGTGTAGCAGTCGACGAAGATGTAGTCGTTTCGTCGGTCTTGGTGGTGCCAATGACAGACGTCGTTTGTTCTGTGGCGGTCGGTGTAGCAGTCGACGAAGATGTAGTCGTTTTGTCGGTCTTGGTGGTGTCAAGGACAGACGTCGTTTGTTCTGTGGTGGTCGGTGTAGCAGTCGACGAAGACGTAGTCGTTTCGTCGGTCTTGGTGGTGCCAATGACAGACGTCGTTTGTTCTGGGGCGGTCGGTGTAGCAGTCGACGAAGGCGTAGTGGTTTCGTCGGTCTTGGTGGTGCCAATGACAGACGTCGTTTGTTCTGTGGCGGTCGGTGTAGGAGTCGACGAAGATGTAGTCGTTTCGTCGGTCTTGGTGGTGCCAATGACAGACATCGTTTGTTCTGTGGCGGTCGGTGTAGCAGTCGACGAAGATGTAGTCGTTTCGTCGGTCTTGGTGGTGCCAAGGACAGACGTCGTTTGCTCTGTGGCGGTCGGTGTAGCAGTCGACGAAGATGTTGTCGTTTCGTCGGTCTTGGTGGTGCCAGTGACAGATGTCGTTTGTTCTGTGGCGGTCGGTGTAGCAGTCGACGAAGATGTAGTCGTTTCGTCGGTCTTGGTGGTGTCAAAGACAGACGTCGTTTGTTCTGTGGCGGTCGGTGTAGCAGTCGACGAAGATGTAGTCGTTTCGTCGGTCTTGGTGGTGCCAATGACAGACGTCGTTTGTTCTGTGGCGGTCGGTGTAGCAGTCGACGAAGATGTAGTCGTTTCGTCGGTCTTGGTGGTGCCAGTGACAGACGTCGTTTGTTCTGTGGCGGTCGGTGTAGCAGTCGACGAAGATGTAGTCGTTTCGTCGGTCTTGTTGGTATCAAGGACAGAGGTCGCTTGTTCTGTGGCGGTCGGTGTAGCAGTCGACGAAGATGTAGTCGTTTCGTCGGTCTTGGTGGTGCCACTGACAGACGTCGTTTGTTCTGTGGTGGTCGGTGTAGCAGTCGACGAAGATGTAGTCGTTTCGTCGGTCTTGGTGGTGCCAATGACAGACGTCGTTTGTTCTGTGGCGGTCGGTGTAGCAGTCGACGAAGATGTAGTCGTTTCGTCGGTCTTGGTGGTGCCAAGGACAGACGTCGTTTGTTCTGTGGCGGTCGGTGTAGCAGTCGACGATGATGTAGTCGTTTCGTCGGTCTTGGTGGTGCCAGTGACAGATGTCGTTTGTTCTGGGGCGGTCGGTGTAGCAGTCGACGAAGGCGTAGTGGTTTCGTCGGTCTTGGTGGTGCCAATGACAGACGTCGTTTGTTCTGTGGCGGTCGGTGTAGGAGTCGACAAAGATGTAGTCGTTTCGTCGGTCTTGGTGGTGCCAATGACAGACGTCGTTTGTTCTGTGGCGGTCGGTGTAGCAGTCGACGAAGATGTAGTCGTTTCGTCGGTCTTGGTGGTGCCAAGGACAGACGTCGTTTGCTCTGTGGCGGTCGGTGTAGCAGTCGACGAAGATGTTGTCGTTTCGTCGGTCTTGGTGGTGCCAGTGACAGATGTCGTTTGTTCTGTGGCGGTCGGTGTAGCAGTCGACGAAGATGTAGTCGTTTCGTCGGTCTTGGTGGTGTCAAAGACAGACGTCGTTTGTTCTGTGGCGGTCGGTGTAGCAGTCGACGAAGATGTAGTCGTTTCGTCGGTCTTGGTGGTGCCAATGACAGACGTCGTTTGTTCTGTGGCGGTCGGTGTAGCAGTCGACGAAGACGTAGTCGTTTCGTCGGTCTTGGTGGTGCCAGTGACAGACGTCGTTTGTTCTGTGGCGGTCGGTGTAGCAGTCGACGAAGATGTAGTCGTTTCGTCGGTCTTGTTGGTATCAAGGACAGAAGTCGCTTGTTCTGTGGCGGTCGGTGTAGCAGTCGACGAAGATGTAGTCGTTTCGTCGGTCTTGGTGGTGCCACTGACAGACGTCGTTTGTTCTGTGGTGGTCGGTGTAGCAGTCGACGAAGATGTAGTCGTTTCGTCGGTCTTGGTGGTGCCAGTGACAGACGTCGTTTGTTCTGTGGCGGTCGGTGTAGCAGTCGACGAAGATGTAGTCGTTTCGTCGGTCTTGGTGGTGCCACTGACAGACGTCGTTTGTTCTGTGGTGGTCGGTGTAGCAGTCGACAAAGATGTAGTCGTTTCGTCGGTCTTGGTGGTGCCAATGACAGACGTCGTTTGTTCTGTGGAGGTCGGTGTAGCAGTCGACGAAGATGTAGTCGTTTCGTCGGTCCTGGTGGTGTCAAGGACAGACGTCGTTTGTTCTGTGGTGGTCGGTGTAGCAGTCGACGAAGACGTAGTCGTTTCGTCGGTCTTGGTGGTGCCAATGACAGACGTCGTTTGTTCTGTGGCGGTCGGTGTAGCAGTCGACGAAGATGTAGTCGTTTCGTCGGTCTTGGTGGTGCCAATGACAGACGTCGTTTGTTCTGTGGCGGTCGGTGTAGCAGTCGACGAAGATGTAGTCGTTTCGTCGGTCTTGGTGGTGCCAAGGACAGACGTCGTTTGTTCTGTGGCGGTCGGTGTAGCAGTCGACGATGATGTAGTAGTTTCGTCGGTCTTGGTGGTGCCAGTGACAGATGTCGTTTGTTCTGGGGCGGTCGGTGTAGCAGTCGACGAAGGCGTAGTGGTTTCGTCGGTCTTGGTGGTGCCAATGACAGACGTCGTTTGTTCTGTGGCGGTCGGTGTAGGAGTCGACGAAGATGTAGTCGTTTCGTCGGTCTTGGTGGTGCCAATGACAGACGTCGTTTGTTCTGTGGCGGTCGGTGTAGCAGTCGACGAAGATGTAGTCGTTTCGTCGGTCTTGGTGGTGCCAAGGACAGACGTCGTTTGCTCTGTGACGGTCGGTGTAGCAGTCGACGAAGATGTTGTCGTTTCGTCGGTCTTGGTGGTGCCAGTGACAGATGTCGTTTTTTCTGTGGCGGTCGGTGTAGCAGTCGACGAAGATGTAGTCGTTTCGTCGGTCTTGGTGGTGTCAAGGACAGACGTCGTTTGTTCTGTGGCGGTCGGTGTAGCAGTCGACGAAGATGTAGTCGTTTCGTCGGTCTTGGTGGTGCCAATGACAGACGTCGTTTGTTCTGTGGCGGTCGGTGTAGCAGTCGACGAAGACGTAGTCGTTTCGTCGGTCTTGGTGGTGCCAGTGACAGACGTCGTCTGTTCTGTGGCGATCGGTGTAGCAGTCGACGAAGATGTAGTCGTTTCGTCGGTCTTGGTGGTGCCAATGACAGACGTCGTTTGTTCTGTGGCGGTCGGTGTAGGAGTCGACGAAGACGTAGTCGTTTCGTCGGTCTTGGTGGTGCCAGTGACAGACGTCGTTTGTTCTGTGGCGGTCGGTGTAGCAGTCGACGAAGATGTAGTCGTTTCGTCGGTCTTGGTGGTGTCAAGGACAGACGTCGTTTGTTCTGTAGCGATCGGTGTAGCAGTCGACGAAGATGTAGTCGTTTCGTCGGTCTTGGTGGTGCCAGTGACAGAGGTCGTTTGTTCTGTGGCGGTCGGTGTAGCAGTCGACGAAGATGTAGTCGTTTCGTCGGTATTGTTGGTATCAAGGACAGAGGTCGCTTGTTCTGTGGCGGTCGGTGTAGCAGTCGACGAAGATGTAGTCGTTTCGTCGGTCTTGGTGGTGCCAATGACAGACGTCGTTTGTTCTGTGGCGGTCGGTGTAGCAGTCGACGAAGATGTAGTCGTTTCGTCGGTCTTGGTGGTGCCACTGACAGACGTCGTTTGTTCTGTGGTGGTCGGTGTAGCAGTCGACGAAGATGTAGTCGTTTCGTCGGTCTTGGTGGTGCCAATGACAGACGTCGTTTGTTCTGTGGCGGTCGGTGTAGCAGTCGACGAAGATGTAGTCGTTTCGTCGGTCTTGGTGGTGCCAATGACAGACGTCGTTTGTTCTGTAGCGGTCGGTGTAGCAGTCGACGAAGATGTAGTCGTTTCGTCGGTCTTAGTGGTGCCAATGACAAACGTCGTTTGTTCTGTGGCGGTCGGTGTAGCAGTCGACGAAGATGTAGTCGTTTCGTCGGTCTTGGTGGTGCCAATGACAGACGTCGATATTTCTGTGGCGGTCGTTGTAGCAGACGACGAAGATGTAGTCGTTTCGTCGGTCTTGGTGGTGCCAATGACAGACGTTGTTTGTTTTGTGGCGGTCGGTGTAGCAGTCGACGAAGATGTAGTCGTTTCGTCGGTCTTTGTGGTGCCAATGACAGACGTCGTTTGTTCTGTGGCGGTCGGTGTAGCAGTTGACGAAGATGTAGTCGATTCGTCGGTCTTGGTGGTGCCAATGACAGACGTCGTTTGTTCTGTGGCGGTCGGTGTAGGAGTCGACGAAGATGCAGTCGCTTCGTCGGTCTTGGTGGTGCCAATGACAGACGTCGTTTGTTCTGTGGCGGTCGGTGTAGCAGTCGTCGAAGATGTGGTCGTTTCGTCGGTCTTGGTGGTGCCAATGACAGACGTCGTTTGTTCTGTGGCGGTCGGTGTAGCAGTCGACGAAGATGTAGTCGTTTCGTCGGTCTTGGTGGTGCCAAGGACAGACGTCGTTTGTTCTGTGGCGGTCGGTGTAGCAGTCGACGAAGATGTAGTCGTTTCGTCGGTCTTGGTGGTGCCAGTGACAGATGTCGTTTGTTCTGTGGCGGTCGGTGTAGCAGTCGACGAAGATGTAGTCGTTTCGTCGGTCTTGGTGGTGTCAAGGACAGACGTCGTTTGTTCTGTGGCGGTCGGTGTAGCAGTCGACGAAGATGTAGTCGTTTCGTCGGTCTTGGTGGTGCCAATGACAGACGTCGTTTGTTCTGTGGCGGTCGGTGTAGCAGTCGACGAAGATGTAGTCGTTTCGTCGGTCTTGGTGGTGCCAAGGACAGACGTCGTTTGCTCTGTGGCGGTCGGTGTAGCAGTCGACGAAGATGTTGTCGTTTCGTCGGTCTTGGTGGTGCCAGTGACAGATGTCGTTTGTTCTGTGGCGGTCGGTGTAGCAGTCGACGAAGATGTAGTCGTTTCGTCGGTCTTGGTGGTGTCAAGGACAGACGTCGTTTGTTCTGTGGCGGTCGGTGTAGCAGTCGACGAAGATGTAGTCGTTTCGTCGGTCTTGGTGGTGCCAATGACAGACGTCGTTTGTTCTGTGGCGGTCGGTGTAGCAGTCGACGAAGACGTAGTCGTTTCGTCGGTCTTGGTGGTGCCAGTGACAGACGTCGTCTGTTCTGTGGCGATCGGTGTAGCAGTCGACGAAGATGTAGTCGTTTCGTCGGTCTTGGTGGTGCCAATGACAGACGTCGTTTGTTCTGTGGCGGTCGGTGTAGGAGTCGACGAAGACGTAGTCGTTTCGTCGGTCTTGGTGGTGCCAGTGACAGACGTCGTTTGTTCTGTGGCGGTCGGTGTAGCAGTCGACGAAGATGTAGTCGTTTCGTCGGTCTTGGTGGTGTCAAGGACAGACGTCGTTTGTTCTGTAGCGATCGGTGTAGCAGTCGACGAAGATGTAGTCGTTTCGTCGGTCTTGGTGGTGCCAGTGACAGAGGTCGTTTGTTCTGTGGCGGTCGGTGTAGCAGTCGACGAAGATGTAGTCGTTTCGTCGGTATTGTTGGTATCAAGGACAGAGGTCGCTTGTTCTGTGGCGGTCGGTGTAGCAGTCGACGAAGATGTAGTCGTTTCGTCGGTCTTGGTGGTGCCAATGACAGACGTCGTTTGTTCTGTGGCGGTCGGTGTAGCAGTCGACGAAGATGTAGTCGTTTCGTCGGTCTTGGTGGTGCCACTGACAGACGTCGTTTGTTCTGTGGTGGTCGGTGTAGCAGTCGACGAAGATGTAGTCGTTTCGTCGGTCTTGGTGGTGCCAATGACAGACGTCGTTTGTTCTGTGGCGGTCGGTGTAGCAGTCGACGAAGATGTAGTCGTTTCGTCGGTCTTGGTGGTGCCAATGACAGACGTCGTTTGTTCTGTAGCGGTCGGTGTAGCAGTCGACGAAGATGTAGTCGTTTCGTCGGTCTTAGTGGTGCCAATGACAAACGTCGTTTGTTCTGTGGCGGTCGGTGTAGCAGTCGACGAAGATGTAGTCGTTTCGTCGGTCTTGGTGGTGCCAATGACAGACGTCGATATTTCTGTGGCGGTCGTTGTAGCAGACGACGAAGATGTAGTCGTTTCGTCGGTCTTGGTGGTGCCAATGACAGACGTTGTTTGTTTTGTGGCGGTCGGTGTAGCAGTCGACGAAGATGTAGTCGTTTCGTCGGTCTTTGTGGTGCCAATGACAGACGTCGTTTGTTCTGTGGCGGTCGGTGTAGCAGTTGACGAAGATGTAGTCGATTCGTCGGTCTTGGTGGTGCCAATGACAGACGTCGTTTGTTCTGTGGCGGTCGGTGTAGGAGTCGACGAAGATGCAGTCGCTTCGTCGGTCTTGGTGGTGCCAATGACAGACGTCGTTTGTTCTGTGGCGGTCGGTGTAGCAGTCGTCGAAGATGTGGTCGTTTCGTCGGTCTTGGTGGTGCCAATGACAGACGTCGTTTGTTCTGTGGCGGTCGGTGTAGCAGTCGACGAAGATGTAGTCGTTTCGTCGGTCTTGGTGGTGCCAAGGACAGACGTCGTTTGTTCTGTGGCGGTCGGTGTAGCAGTCGACGAAGATGTAGTCGTTTCGTCGGTCTTGGTGGTGCCAGTGACAGATGTCGTTTGTTCTGTGGCGGTCGGTGTAGCAGTCGACGAAGATGTAGTCGTTTCGTCGGTCTTGGTGGTGTCAAGGACAGACGTCGTTTGTTCTGTGGCGGTCGGTGTAGCAGTCGACGAAGATGTAGTCGTTTCGTCGGTCTTGGTGGTGCCAATGACAGACGTCGTTTGTTCTGTGGCGGTCGGTGTAGCAGTCGACGAAGACGTAGTCGTTTCGTCGGTCTTGGTGGTGCCAGTGACAGACGTCGTTTGTTCTGTGGCGGTCGGTGTAGCAGTCGACGAAGATGTAGTCGTTTCGTCGGTCTTGTTGGTATCAAGGACAGAGGTCGCTTGTTCTGTGGCGGTCGGTGTAGCAGTCGACGAAGATGTAGTCGTTTCGTCGGTCTTGGTGGTGCCACTGACAGACGTCGTTTGTTCTGTGGTGGTCGGTGTAGCAGTCGACGAAGATGTAGTCGTTTCGTCGGTCTTGGTGGTGCCAATGACAGACGTCGTTTGTTCTGTGGCGGTCGGTGTAGCAGTCGACGATGATGTAGTCGTTTCGTCGGTCTTGGTGGTGCCAGTGACAGATGTCGTTTGTTCTGGGGCGGTCGGTGTAGCAGTCGACGAAGGCGTAGTGGTTTCGTCGGTCTTGGTGGTGCCAATGACAGACGTCGTTTGTTCTGTGGCGGTCGGTGTAGGAGTCGACGAAGATGTAGTCGTTTCGTCGGTCTTGGTGGTGCCAATGACAGACGTCGTTTGTTCTGTGGCGGTCGGTGTAGCAGTCGACGAAGATGTAGTCGTTTCGTCGGTCTTGGTGGTGCCAAGGACAGACGTCGTTTGCTCTGTGGCGGTCGGTGTAGCAGTCGACGAAGATGTTGTCGTTTCGTCGGTCTTGGTGGTGCCAGTGACAGATGTCGTTTGTTCTGTGGCGGTCGGTGTAGCAGTCGACGAAGATGTAGTCGTTTCGTCGGTCTTGGTGGTGTCAAGGACAGACGTCGTTTGTTCTGTGGCGGTCGGTGTAGCAGTCGACGAAGATGTAGTCGTTTCGTCGGTCTTGGTGGTGCCAATGACAGACGTCGTTTGTTCTGTGGCGGTCGGTGTAGGAGTCGACGAAGACGTAGTCGTTTCGTCGGTCTTGGTGGTGCCAGTGACAGACGTCGTTTGTTCTGTGGCGGTCGGTGTAGCAGTCGACGAAGATGTAGTCGTTTCGTCGGTCTTGGTGGTGTCAAGGACAGACGTCGTTTGTTCTGTAGCGATCGGTGTAGCAGTCGACGAAGATGTAGTCGTTTCGTCGGTCTTGGTGGTGCCAGTGACAGAGGTCGTTTGTTCTGTGGCGGTCGGTGTAGCAATCAACGAAGATGTAGTCGTTTCGTCGGTATTGTTGGTATCAAGGACAGAGGTCGCTTGTTCTGTGGCGGTCGGTGTAGCAGTCGACGAAGATGTAGTCGTTTCGTCGGTCTTAGTGGTGCCACTGACAGACGTCGTTTGTTCTGTGGTGGTCGGTGTAGCAGTCGACGAAGATGTAGTCGTTTCGTCGGTCTTGGTGGTGCCAATGACAGACGTCGTTTGTTCTGTGGCGGTCGGTGTAGCAGTCGACGATGATGTAGTCGTTTCGTCGGTCTTGGTGGTGCCAGTGACAGATGTCGTTTGTTCTGGGGCGGTCGGTGTAGCAGTCGACGAAGGCGTAGTGGTTTCGTCGGTCTTGGTGGTGCTAATGACAGACGTCGTTTGTTCTGTGGCGGTCGGTGTAGGAGTCGACGAAGATGTAGTCGTTTCGTCGGTCTTGGTGGTGCCAATGACAGACGTCGTTTGTTCTGTGGCGGTCGGTGTAGCAGTCGACGAAGATGTAGTCGTTTCGTCGGTCTTGGTGGTGCCAAGGACAGACGTCGTTTGCTCTGTGGCGGTCGGTGTAGCAGTCGACGAAGATGTTGTCGTTTCGTCGGTCTTGGTGGTGCCAGTGACAGATGTCGTTTGTTCTGTGGCGGTCGGTGTAGCAGTCGACGAAGATGTAGTCGTTTCGTCGGTCTTGGTGGTGTCAAGGACAGACGTCGTTTGTTCTGTGGCGGTCGGTGTAGCAGTCGACGAAGATGTAGTCGTTTCGTCGGTCTTGGTGGTGCCAATGACAGACGTCGTTTGTTCTGTGGCGGTCGGTGTAGGAGTCGACGAAGACGTAGTCGTTTCGTCGGTCTTGGTGGTGCTAGTGACAGACGTCGTTTGTTCTGTGGCGGTCGGTGTAGCAGTCGACGAAGATGTAGTCGTTTCGTCGGTCTTGGTGGTGTCAAGGACAGACGTCGTTTGTTCTGTAGCGATCGGTGTAGCAGTCGACGAAGATGTAGTCGTTTCGTCGGTCTTGGTGGTGCCAGTGACAGAGGTCGTTTGTTCTGTGGCGGTCGGTGTAACAGTCGACGAAGATGTAGTCGTTTCGTCGGTATTGTTGGTATCAAGGACAGAGGTCGCTTGTTCTGTGGCGGTCGGTGTAGCAGTCGACGAAGATGTAGTCGTTTCGTCGGTCTTGGTGGTGCCAATGACAGACGTCGTTTGTTCTGTGGCGGTCGGTGTAGCAGTCGACGAAGATGTAGTCGTTTGGTCGGTCTTGGTGGTGCCACTGACAGACGTCGTTTGTTCTGTGGTGGTCGGTGTAGCAGTCGACGAAGATGTAGTCGTTTCGTCGGTCTTGGTGGTGCCAATGACAGACGTCGTTTGTTCTGTGGCGGTCGGTGTAGCAGTCGACGAAGATGTAGTCGTTTCGTCGGTCATGGTGGTGCCAAGGACAGACGTCGTTTGTTCTGTAGCGGTCGGTTTAGCAGTCGACGAAGATGTAGTCGTTTTGTCGGTCTTGGTGGTGCCAATGACAGACGTCGTTTGTTCTGTAGCGGTCGGTGTAGCAGTCGACGAAGATGTAGTCGTTTCGTCGGTCTTAGTGGTGCCAATGACAAACGTCGTTTGTTCTGTGGCGGTCGGTGTAGCAGTCGACGAAGATGTAGTCGTTTCGTCGGTCTTGGTGGTGCCAATGACAGACGTCGATATTTCTGTGGCGGTCGTTGTAGCAGACGACGAAGATGTAGTCGTTTCGTCGGTCTTGGTGGTGCCAATGACAGACGTTGTTTGTTCTGTGGCGGTCGGTGTAGCAGTCGACGAAAATGTAGTCGTTTCGTCGGTCTTTGTGGTGCCAATGACAGACGTCGTTTGTTCTGTGGCGGTCGGTGTAGCAGTTGACGAAGATGTAGTCGATTCGTCGGTCTTGGTGGTGCCAATGACAGACGTCGTTTGTTCTGTGGCGGTCGGTGTAGGAGTCGACGAAGATGCAGTCGCTTCGTCGGTCTTGGTGGTGCCAATGACAGACGTCGTTTGTTCTGTGGCGGTCGGTGTAGCAGTCGACGAAGATGTGGTCGTTTCGTCGGTCTTGGTGGTGCCAATGACAGACGTCGTTTGTTCTGTGGCGGTCGGTGTAGCAGTCGACGAAGATGTAGTCGTTTCGTCGTTCTTGGTGGTGCCAAGGACAGACGTCGTTTGTTCTGGGGCGGTCGGTGTAGCAGTCGACGAAGGCGTAGTGGTTTCGTCGGTCTTGGTGGTGCTAATGACAGACGTCGTTTGTTCTGTGGCGGTCGGTGTAGGAGTCGACGAAGATGTAGTCGTTTCGTCGGTCTTGGTGGTGCCAATGACAGACGTCGTTTGTTCTGTGGCGGTCGGTGTAGCAGTCGACGAAGATGTAGTCGTTTCGTCGGTCTTGGTGGTGCCAAGGACAGACGTCGTTTGCTCTGTGGCGGTCGGTGTAGCAGTCGACGAAGATGTTGTCGTTTCGTCGGTCTTGGTGGTGCCAGTGACAGATGTCGTTTGTTCTGTGGCGGTCGGTGTAGCAGTCGACGAAGATGTAGTCGTTTCGTCGGTCTTGGTGGTGTCAAGGACAGACGTCGTTTGTTCTGTGGCGGTCGGTGTAGCAGTCGACGAAGATGTAGTCGTTTCGTCGGTCTTGGTGGTGCCAATGACAGACGTCGTTTGTTCTGTGGCGGTCGGTGTAGGAGTCGACGAAGACGTAGTCGTTTCGTCGGTCTTGGTGGTGCTAGTGACAGACGTCGTTTGTTCTGTGGCGGTCGGTGTAGCAGTCGACGAAGATGTAGTCGTTTCGTCGGTCTTGGTGGTGTCAAGGACAGACGTCGTTTGTTCTGTAGCGATCGGTGTAGCAGTCGACGAAGATGTAGTCGTTTCGTCGGTCTTGGTGGTGCCAGTGACAGAGGTCGTTTGTTCTGTGGCGGTCGGTGTAGCAGTCGACGAAGATGTAGTCGTTTCGTCGGTATTGTTGGTATCAAGGACAGAGGTCGCTTGTTCTGTGGCGGTCGGTGTAGCAGTCGACGAAGATGTAGTCGTTTCGTCGGTCTTGGTGGTGCCAATGACAGACGTCGTTTGTTCTGTGGCGGTCGGTGTAGCAGTCGACGAAGATGTAGTCGTTTGGTCGGTCTTGGTGGTGCCACTGACAGACGTCGTTTGTTCTGTGGTGGTCGGTGTAGCAGTCGACGAAGATGTAGTCGTTTCGTCGGTCTTGGTGGTGCCAATGACAGACGTCGTTTGTTCTGTGGCGGTCGGTGTAGCAGTCGACGAAGATGTAGTCGTTTCGTCGGTCATGGTGGTGCCAAGGACAGACGTCGTTTGTTCTGTAGCGGTCGGTTTAGCAGTCGACGAAGATGTAGTCGTTTTGTCGGTCTTGGTGGTGCCAATGACAGACGTCGTTTGTTCTGTAGCGGTCGGTGTAGCAGTCGACGAAGATGTAGTCGTTTCGTCGGTCTTAGTGGTGCCAATGACAAACGTCGTTTGTTCTGTGGCGGTCGGTGTAGCAGTCGACGAAGATGTAGTCGTTTCGTCGGTCTTGGTGGTGCCAATGACAGACGTCGATATTTCTGTGGCGGTCGTTGTAGCAGTCGACGAAGATGTAGTCGTTTCGTCGGTCTTGGTGGTGCCAATGACAGACGTTGTTTGTTCTGTGGCGGTCGGTGTAGCAGTCGACGAAAATGTAGTCGTTTCGTCGGTCTTTGTGGTGCCAATGACAGACGTCGTTTGTTCTGTGGCGGTCGGTGTAGCAGTTGACGAAGATGTAGTCGATTCGTCGGTCTTGGTGGTGCCAATGACAGACGTCGTTTGTTCTGTGGCGGTCGGTGTAGCAGTCGACGAAGATGTAGTCGCTTCGTCGGTCTTGGTGGTGCCAATGACAGACGTCGTTTGTTCTGTGGCGGTCGGTGTAGCAGTCGACGAAGATGTGGTCGTTTCGTCGGTCTTGGTGGTGCCAATGACAGACGTCGTTTGTTCTGTGGCGGTCGGTGTAGCAGTCGACGAAGATGTAGTCGTTTCGTCGGTCTTGGTGGTGCCAAGGACAGACGTCGTTTGTTCTGTGGCGGTCGGTGTAGCAGTCGACGAAGATGTAGTCGTTTCGTCGGTCTTGGTGGTGCCAGTGACAGATGTCGTTTGTTCTGTGGCGGTCGGTGTAGCAGTCGACGAAGATGTAGTCGTTTCGTCGGTCTTGGTGGTGTCAAGGACAGACGTCGTTTGTTCTGTGGCGGTCGGTGTAGCAGTCGACGAAGATGTAGTCGTTTCGTCGGTCTTGGTGGTGCCAATGACAGACGTCGTTTGTTCTGTGGCGGTCGGTGTAGCAGTCGACGAAGATGTAGTCGTTTCGTCGGTCTTGGTGGTGCCAAGGACAGACGTCGTTTGCTCTGTGGCGGTCGGTGTAGCAGTCGACGAAGATGTAGTCGTTTGGTCGGTCTTGGTGGTGCCACTGACAGACGTCGTTTGTTCTGTGGTGGTCGGTGTAGCAGTCGACGAAGATGTAGTCGTTTCGTCGGTCTTGGTGGTGCCAATGACAGACGTCGTTTGTTCTGTGGCGGTCGGTGTAGCAGTCGACGAAGATGTAGTCGTTTCGTCGGTCATGGTGGTGCCAAGGACAGACGTCGTTTGTTCTGTAGCGGTCGGTTTAGCAGTCGACGAAGATGTAGTCGTTTTGTCGGTCTTGGTGGTGCCAATGACAGACGTCGTTTGTTCTGTAGCGGTCGGTGTAGCAGTCGACGAAGATGTAGTCGTTTCGTCGGTCTTAGTGGTGCCAATGACAAACGTCGTTTGTTCTGTGGCGGTCGGTGTAGCAGTCGACGAAGATGTAGTCGTTTCGTCGGTCTTGGTGGTGCCAATGACAGACGTCGATAGTTCTGTGGCGGTCGTTGTAGCAGACGACGAAGATGTAGTCGTTTCGTCGGTCTTGGTGGTGCCAATGACAGACGTTGTTTGTTCTGTGGCGGTCGGTGTAGCAGTCGACGAAAATGTAGTCGTTTCGTCGGTCTTTGTGGTGCCAATGACAGACGTCGTTTGTTCTGTGGCGGTCGGTGTAGCAGTTGACGAAGATGTAGTCGATTCGTCGGTCTTGGTGGTGCCAATGACAGACGTCGTTTGTTCTGTGGCGGTCGGTGTAGGAGTCGACGAAGATGCAGTCGCTTCGTCGGTCTTGGTGGTGCCAATGACAGACGTCGTTTGTTCTGTGGCGGTCGGTGTAGCAGTCGACGAAGATGTGGTCGTTTCGTCGGTCTTGGTGGTGCCAATGACAGACGTCGTTTGTTCTGTGGCGGTCGGTGTAGCAGTCGACGAAGATGTAGTCGTTTCGTCGGTCTTGGTGGTGCCAAGGACAGACGTCGTTTGTTCTGTGGCGGTCGGTGTAGCAGTCGACGAAGATGTAGTCGTTTCGTCGGTCTTGGTGGTGCCAGTGACAGATGTCGTTTGTTCTGTGGCGGTCGGTGTAGCAGTCGACGAAGATGTAGTCGTTTCGTCGGTCTTGGTGGTGTCAAGGACAGACGTCGTTTGTTCTGTGGCGGTCGGTGTAGCAGTCGACGAAGATGTAGTCGTTTCGTCGGTCTTGGTGGTGCCAATGACAGACGTCGTTTGTTCTGTGGCGGTCGGTGTAGCAGTCGACGAAGACGTAGTCGTTTCGTCGGTCTTGGTGGTGCCAGTGACAGACGTCGTTTGTTCTGTGGCGGTCGGTGTAGCAGTCGACGAAGATGTAGTCGTTTCGTCGGTCTTGTTGGTATCAAGGACAGAGGTCGCTTGTTCTGTGGCGGTCGGTGTAGCAGTCGACGAAGATGTAGTCGTTTCGTCGGTCTTGGTGGTGCCACTGACAGACGTCGTTTGTTCTGTGGTGGTCGGTGTAGCAGTCGACGAAGATGTAGTCGTTTCGTCGGTCTTGGTGGTGCCAATGACAGACGTCGTTTGTTCTGTGGCGGTCGGTGTAGCAGTCGACGAAGATGTAGTCGTTTTGTCGGTCTTGGTGGTGTCAAGGACAGACGTCGTTTGTTCTGTGGTGGTCGGTGTAGCAGTCGACGAAGACGTAGTCGTTTCGTCGGTCTTGGTGGTGCCAATGACAGACGTCGTTTGTTCTGTGGCGGTCGGTGTAGCAGTCGACGAAGATGTAGTCGTTTCGTCGGTCTTGGTGGTGCCAATGACAGACGTCGTTTGTTCTGGGGCGGTCGGTGTAGCAGTCGACGAAGGCGTAGTGGTTTCGTCGGTCTTGGTGGTGCCAATGACAGACGTCGTTTGTTCTGTGGCGGTCGGTGTAGGAGTCGACGAAGATGTAGTCGTTTCGTCGGTCTTGGTGGTGCCAATGACAGACGTCGTTTGTTCTGTGGCGGTCGGTGTAGCAGTCGACGAAGATGTAGTCGTTTCGTCGGTCTTGGTGGTGCCAAGGACAGACGTCGTTTGCTCTGTGGCGGTCGGTGTAGCAGTCGACGAAGATGTTGTCGTTTCGTCGGTCTTGGTGGTGCCAGTGACAGATGTCGTTTGTTCTGTGGCGGTCGGTGTAGCAGTCGACGAAGATGTAGTCGTTTCGTCGGTCTTGGTGGTGTCAAAGACAGACGTCGTTTGTTCTGTGGCGGTCGGTGTAGCAGTCGACGAAGATGTAGTCGTTTCGTCGGTCTTGGTGGTGCCAATGACAGACGTCGTTTGTTCTGTGGCGGTCGGTGTAGCAGTCGACGAAGACGTAGTCGTTTCGTCGGTCTTGGTGGTGCCAGTGACAGACGTCGTTTGTTCTGTGGCGGTCGGTGTAGCAGTCGACGAAGATGTAGTCGTTTCGTCGGTCTTGGTGGTGCCAATGACAGACGTCGCTTGTTCTGTGGCGGTCGGTGTAGCAGTCGACGAAGATGTAGTCGTTTCGTCGGTCTTGGTGGTGCCAAGGACAGACGTCGTTTGTTCTGTGGCGGTCGGTGTAGCAGTCGACGATGATGTAGTCGTTTCGTCGGTCTTGGTGAAGCCAGTGACAGATGTCGTTTGTTCTGGGGCGGTCGGTGTAGCAGTCGACGAAGGCGTAGTGGTTTCGTCGGTCTTGGTGGTGCCAATGACAGACGTCGTTTGTTCTGTGGCGGTCGGTGTAGGAGTCGACGAAGATGTAGTCGTTTCGTCGGTCTTGGTGGTGCCAATGACAGACGTCGTTTGTTCTGTGGCGGTCGGTGTAGCAGTTGACGAAGATGTAGTCGTTTCGTCGGTCTTGGTGGTGCCAAGGACAGACGTCGTTTGCTCTGTGGCGGTCGGTGTAGCAGTCGACGAAGATGTTGTCGTTTCGTCGGTCTTGGTGGTGCCAGTGACAGATGTCGTTTGTTCTGTGGCGGTCGGTGTAGCAGTCGACGAAGATGTAGTCGTTTCGTCGGTCTTGGTGGTGTCAAAGACAGACGTCGTTTGTTCTGTGGCGGTCGGTGTAGCAGTCGACGAAGATGTAGTCGTTTCGTCGGTCTTGGTGGTGCCAATGACAGACGTCGTTTGTTCTGTGGCGGTCGGTGTAGCAGTCGACGAAGACGTAGTCGTTTCGTCGGTCTTGGTGGTGCCAGTGACAGACGTCGTTTGTTCTGTGGCGGTCGGTGTAGCAGTCGACGAAGATGTAGTCGTTTCGTCGGTCTTGTTGGTATCAAGGACAGAGGTCGCTTGTTCTGTGGCGGTCGGTGTAGCAGTCGACGAAGATGTAGTCGTTTCGTCGGTCTTGGTGGTGCCACTGACAGACGTCGTTTGTTCTGTGGTGGTCGGTGTAGCAGTCGACGAAGATGTAGTCGTTTCGTCGGTCTTGGTGGTGCCAATGACAGACGTCGTTTGTTCTGTGGCGGTCGGTGTAGCAGTCGACGAAGATGTAGTCGTTTCGTCGGTCTTGGTGGTGCCAAGGACAGACGTCGTTTGTTCTGTGGCGGTCGGTGTAGCAGTCGACGATGATGTAGTCGTTTCGTCGGTCTTAGTGGTGCCAGTGACAGATGTCGTTTGTTCTGGGGCGGTCGGTGTAGCAGTCGACGAAGGCGTAGTGGTTTCGTCGGTCTTGGTGGTGCCAATGACAGACGTCGTTTGTTCTGTGGCGGTCGGTGTAGGAGTCGACGAAGATGTAGTCGTTTCGTCGGTCTTGGTGGTGCCAATGACAGACGTCGTTTGTTCTGTGGCGGTCGGTGTAGCAGTCGACGAAGATGTAGTCGTTTCGTCGGTCTTGGTGGTGCCAATGACAGACGTCGTTTGTTCTGTGGCGGTCGGTGTAGCAGTCGACGAAGTTGTAGTCGTTTCGTCGGTCTTGGTGGTGCCACTGACAGACGTCGTTTGTTCTGTGGTGGTCGGTGTAGCAGTCGACGAAGATGTAGTCGTTTCGTCGGTCTTGGTGGTGCCAATGACAGACGTCGTTTGTTCTGTGGCGGTCGGTGTAGCAGTCGACGAAGATGTAGTCGTTTCGTCGGTCATGGTGGTGCCAAGGACAGACGTCGTTTGTTCTGTGGCGGTCGGTTTAGCAGTCGACGAAGATGTAGTCGTTTCGTCGGTCTTGGTGGTGCCAATGACAGACGTCGTTTGTTCTGTAGCGGTCGGTGTAGCAGTCGACGAAGATGTAGTCGTTTCGTCGGTCTTGGTGGTGCCAATGACAGACGTCGTTTGTTCTGTGGCGGTCGGTGTAGCAGTCGACGAAGATGTAGTCGTTTCGTCGGTCTTGGTGGTGCCAATGACAGACGTCGATATTTCTGTGGCGGTCGTTGTAGCAGACGACGAAGATGTAGTCGTTTCGTCGGTCTTGGTGGTGCCAATGACAGACGTCGTTTGTTCTGTGGCGGTCGGTGTAGCAGTCGACGAAGATGTAGTCGTTTCGTCGGTCTTGGTGGTGCCAATGACAGACGTCGTTTGTTCTGTGGCGGTCGGTGTAGCAGTTGACGAAGATGTAGTCGTTTCGTCGGTCTTGGTGGTGCCAAGGACAGACGTCGTTTGTTCTGTGGCGGTCGGTGTAGCAGTCGACGATGATGTAGTCGTTTCGTCGGTCTTGGTGGTGCCAGTGACAGATGTCGTTTGTTCTGTGGCGGTCGGTGTAGCAGTCGACGAAGATGTAGTCGCTTCGTCGGTCTTGGTGGTGTCAAGGACAGACGTCGTTTGTTCTGTGGTGGTCGGTGTAGCAGTCGACGAAGATGTAGTCGTTTCGTCAGTCTTGGTGGTGCCAATGACAGACGTCGTTTGTTCTGTGGCGGTCGGTGTAGCAGTCGACGAAGAAGTGGTCGTTTCGTCGGTCTTGGTGGTGCCAATGACAGACGTCGTTTGTTCTGTGGCGGTCGGTGTAGCAGTCGACGAAGATGTAGTCGTTTCGTCGGTCTTGGTGGTGCCAATGACAGACGTCGTTTGTTCTGTGGCGGTCGGTGTAGCAGTTGACGAAGATGTAGTCGTTTCGTCGGTCTTGGTGGTGCCAATGACAGACGTCGTTTGTTCTGTGGCGGTCGGTGTAGGAGTCGACGAAGATGTAGTCGTTTCGTCGGTCTTGGTGGTGCCAATGACAGACGTCGTTTGTTCTGTGGCGGTCGGTGTAGCAGTCGACGAAGATGTAGTCGTTTCGTCGGTCTTGGTGGTGCCAATGACAGACGTCGTTTGTTCTGTAGCGGTCGGTGTAGCAGTCGACGAAGATGTAGTCGTTTCGTCGGTCTTGGTGGTGCCAAGGACAGACGTCGTTTGTTCTGTGGCGGTCGTTGTAGCCGTCGACGAAGATGTAGTCGTTTCGTCGGACTTTGTGGTGCCAATGACAAACGTCGTTTGTTCTATGGCGGTCGGTGTAGCAGTCGACAAAGATGTAGTCGTTTCGTCGGTTTTCGTGGTGTCAAGGACAGACGTCGTTTGTTCTGTGGCGGTCGGTGTAGCAGTCGACGAAGACGTAGTCGTTTCGTCGGTCTTGGTGGTGCCAATGACAGACGTCGTTTGTTCTGTGGCGGTCGGTGTAGGAGTCGACGAAGATGTAGTCGTTTCGTCGGTCTTTGTGGTGCCAATGACAGACGTCGTTTGTTCTGTGGCGGTCGGTGTAGCAATCGACGAAGATGTAGTCGTTTCGTCGGTCTTGGTGGTGCCAAGGACAGACGTCGTTTGTTCTGTGGCGGTCGGTGTAGCAGTCGACGAAGATGTAGTCGTTTCGTCGGTCTTGGTGGTGCCAGTGACAGACGTCGTTTGTTCTGTGGCGGTCGGTGTAGCAGTCGACGAAGATGTAGTCGTTTCGTCGGTCTTGGTGGTGCCAGTGACAGATGTCGTTTGTTCTGTGGCGGTCGGTGTAGCAGTCGACGAAGATGTAGTCGTTTCGTCGGTCTTGGTGGTGTCAAGGACAGACGTCGTTTGTTCTGTGGCGGTCGGTGTAGCAGTCGACGAAGATGTAGTCGTTTCGTCGGTCTTGGTGGTGCCAATGACAGACGTCGTTTGTTCTGTGGCGGTCGGTGTAGCAGTCGACGAAGACGTAGTCGTTTCGTCGGTCTTGGTGGTGCCAGTGACAGACGTCGTTTGTTCTGTGGCGGTCGGTGTAGCAGTCGACGAAGATGTAGTCGTTTCGTCGGTCTTGGTGGTATCAAGGACAGAGGTCGCTTGTTCTGTGGCGGTCGGTGTAGCAGTCGACGAAGATGTAGTCGTTGCGTCGGTCTTGGTGGTGCCACTGTCAGACGTCGTTTGTTCTGTGGTGGTCGGTGTAGCAGTCGACGAAGATGTAGTCGTTTCGTCGGTCTTGGTGGTGCCAATGACAGACGTCGTTTGTTCTGTGGCGGTCGGTGTAGCAGTCGACGAAGATGTAGTCGTTTCGTCGTTCTTGGTGGTGTCAAGGACAGACGTCGTTTGTTCTGTGGTGGTCGGTGTAGCAGTCGACGAAGACGTAGTCGTTTCGTCGGTCTTGGTGGTGCCAATGACAGACGTCGTTTGTTCTGTGGCGATCGTTGTAGCAGTCGACGAAGATGTAGTCGTTTCGTCGGTCTTGGTGGTGCCAATGACAGACGTCGTTTGTTCTGTGGCGGTCGGTGTAGCAGTCGACGAAGATGTAGTCGTTTCGTCGGTCTTGGTGGTGTCAAGGACAGACGTCGTTTGTTCTGTGGCGGTCGGTGTAGCAGTCGACGAAGATGTAGTCGTTTCGTCGGTCTTGGTGGTGCCAATGACAGACGTCGTTTGTTCTGTGGCGGTCGGTGTAGCAGTCGACGAAGATGTAGTCGTTTCGTCGGTCTTGGTGGCGCCAAAGACAGACGTGGTTTGTTCTGTGGCGGTCGGTGTTGCAGTCGACGATGATGTAGTCGTTTCGTCGGTCTTGGTGGTGCCAATGACAGACGTCGTTTGTTCTGTGGCGGTCGGTGTAGCAGTCGACGAAGATGTAGTCGTTTCGTCGGTCTTTGTGGTGCCAAGAACAGACGTCGTTTGTTCTGTGGCGGTCGGTGTAGGAGTCGACGAAGATGTAGTGGTTTCGTCGGTCTTGGTGGTGCCAATGACAGACGTCGTTTGTTCTGTGGCGGTCGGTGTAGCAGTCGACGAAGATGTAGTCGTTTCGTCGGTCTTTGTGGTGCCAAAAACAGACGTCGTTTGTTCTGTGGCGGTCGGTGTAGCAGTCGACGAAGATGTAGTCGTTTCGTCGGTCTTTGTGGTGCCAAGAACAGACGTCGTTTGTTCTGTGGCGGTCGGTGTAGGAGTCGACGAAGATGTAGTCGTTTCGTCGGTCTTGGTGGTGCCAATGACAGACGTCGTTTGTTCTGTGGCGGTCGGTGTAGCAGTCGACGATGATGTAGTCGTTTCGTAGGTCTTGGTGGTGCCAATGACAGACGTCGATATTTCTGTGGCGGTCGTTGTAGCAGTCGACGAAGATGTAGTCGTTTCGTCGGTCTTGGTGGTGCCAATGACAGACGTCGTTTGTTCTGTGGCGGTCGGTGTAGCAGTCGACGAAGATGTAGTCGTTTCGTCGGTCTTGGTGGTGCCAATGACAGACGTCGTTTGTTCTGTGGCGGTCGGTGTAGCAGTTGACGAAGATGTAGTCGTTTCGTCGGTCTTGGTGGTGCCAAGGACAGACGTCGTTTGTTCTGTGGCGGTCGGTGTAGCAGTCGACGATGATGTAGTCGTTTCGTCGGTCTTGGTGGTGCCAGTGACAGATGTCGTTTGTTCTGTGGCGGTCGGTGTAGCAGTCGACGAAGATGTAGTCGCTTCGTCGGTCTTGGTGGTGTCAAGGACAGACGTCGTTTGTTCTGTGGTGGTCGGTGTAGCAGTCGACGAAGATGTAGTCGTTTCGTCAGTCTTGGTGGTGCCAATGACAGACGTCGTTTGTTCTGTGGCGGTCGGTGTAGCAGTCGACGAAGAAGTGGTCGTTTCGTCGGTCTTGGTGGTGCCAATGACAGACGTCGTTTGTTCTGTGGCGGTCGGTGTAGCAGTCGACGAAGATGTAGTCGTTTCGTCGGTCTTGGTGGTGCCAATGACAGACGTCGTTTGTTCTGTGGCGGTCGGTGTAGCAGTTGACGAAGATGTAGTCGTTTCGTCGGTCTTGGTGGTGCCAATGACAGACGTCGTTTGTTCTGTGGCGGTCGGTGTAGGAGTCGACGAAGATGTAGTCGTTTCGTCGGTCTTGGTGGTGCCAATGACAGACGTCGTTTGTTCTGTGGCGGTCGGTGTAGCAGTCGACGAAGATGTAGTCGTTTCGTCGGTCTTGGTGGTGCCAATGACAGACGTCGTTTGTTCTGTAGCGGTAGGTGTAGCAGTCGACGAAGATGTAGTCGTTTCGTCGGTCTTGGTGGTGCCAAGGACAGACGTCGTTTGTTCTGTGGCGGTCGTTGTAGCCGTCGACGAAGATGTAGTCGTTTCGTCGGACTTTGTGGTGCCAATGACAAACGTCGTTTGTTCTATGGCGGTCGGTGTAGCAGTCGACAAAGATGTAGTCGTTTCGTCGGTTTTCGTGGTGCCAAGGACAGACGTCGTTTGTTCTGTGGCGGTCGGTGTAGCAGTCGACGAAGACGTAGTCGTTTCGTCGGTCTTGGTGGTGCCAATGACAGACGTCGTTTGTTCTGTGGCGGTCGGTGTAGGAGTCGACGAAGATGTAGTCGTTTCGTCGGTCTTTGTGGTGCCAATGACAGACGTCGTTTGTTCTGTGGCGGTCGGTGTAGCAATCGACGAAGATGTAGTCGTTTCGTCGGTCTTGGTGGTGCCAAGGACAGACGTCGTTTGTTCTGTGGCGGTCGGTGTAGCAGTCGACGAAGATGTAGTCGTTTCGTTGGTCTTGGTGGTGCCAGTGACAGACGTCGTTTGTTCTGTGGCGGTCGGTGTAGCAGTCGACGAAGATGTAGTCGTTTCGTCGGTCTTGGTGGTGCCAGTGACAGATGTCGTTTGTTCTGTGGCGGTCGGTGTAGCAGTCGACGAAGATGTAGTCGTTTCGTCGGTCTTGGTGGTGTCAAGGACAGACGTCGTTTGTTCTGTGGCGGTCGGTGTAGCAGTCGACGAAGATGTAGTCGTTTCGTCGGTCTTGGTGGTGCCAGTGACAGACGTCGTTTGTTCTGTGGCGGTCGGTG
Organism: Lumbricus rubellus; assembly: GCA_945859605.1. Taxonomy (NCBI): domain Eukaryota; kingdom Metazoa; phylum Annelida; class Clitellata; order Crassiclitellata; family Lumbricidae; genus Lumbricus; species Lumbricus rubellus. Next base: position 29,914,974 of record OX243824.1, on the reverse strand, counting down.
TAGCAGTCGACGAAGACGTAGTCGTTTCGTCGGTCTTGGTGGTGCCAGTGACAGACGTCGTTTGTTCTGTGGCGGTCGGTGTAGCAGTCGACGAAGATGTAGTCGTTTCGTCGGTCTTGTTGGTATCAAGGACAGAGGTCGCTTGTTCTGTGGCGGTCGGTGTAGCAGTCGACGAAGATGTAGTCGTTGCGTCGGTCTTGGTGGTGCCAATGTCAGACGTCGTTTGTTCTGTGGTGGTCGGTGTAGCAGTCGACGAAGATGTAGTCGTTTCGTCGGTCTTGGTGGTGCCAATGACAGACGTCGTTTGTTCTGTGGCGGTCGGTGTAGCAGTCGACGAAGATGTAGTCGTTTCGTCGTTCTCGGTGGTGTCAAGGACAGACGTCGTTTGTTCTGTGGTGGTCGGTGTAGCAGTCGACGAAGACGTAGTCGTTTCGTCGGTCTTGGTGGTGCCAATGACAGACGTCGTTTGTTCTGTGGCGATCGGTGTAGCAGTCGACGAAGATGTAGTCGTTTCGTCGGTCTTGGTGGTGCCAATGACAGACGTCGTTTGTTCTGTGGCGGTCGGTGTAGCAGTCGACGAAGATGTAGTCGTTTCGTCGGTCTTGGTGGTGTCAAGGACAGACGTCGTTTGTTCTGTGGCGGTCGGTGTAGCAGTCGACGAAGATGTAGTCGTTTCGTCGGTCTTGGTGGTGCCAATGACAGACGTCGTTTGTTCTGTGGCGGTCGGTGTAGCAGTCGACGAAGATGTAGTCGTTTCGTCGGTCTTGGTGGCGCCAAAGACAGACGTCGTTTGTTCTGTGGCGGTCGGTGTAGCAGTCGACGATGATGTAGTCGTTTCGTCGGTCTTGGTGGTGCCAATGACAGACGTCGTTTGTTCTGTGGCGGTCGGTGTAGCAGTCGACGAAGATGTAGTCGTTTCGTCGGTCTTTGTGGTGCCAAGAACAGACGTCGTTTGTTCTGTGGCGGTCGGTGTAGGAGTCGACGAAGATGTAGTGGTTTCGTCGGTCTTGGTGGTGCCAATGACAGACGTCGTTTGTTCTGTGGCGGTCGGTGTAGCAGTCGACGAAGATGTAGTCGTTTCGTCGGTCTTTGTGGTGCCAAAAACAGACGTCGTTTGTTCTGTGGCGGTCGGTGTAGCAGTCGACGAAGATGTAGTCGTTTCGTCGGTCTTTGTGGTGCCAAGAACAGACGTCGTTTGTTCTGTGGCGGTCGGTGTAGGAGTCGACGAAGATGTAGTCGTTTCGTCGGTCTTGGTGGTGCCAATGACAGACGTCGTTTGTTCTGTGGCGGTCGGTGTAGCAGTCGACGATGATGTAGTCGTTTCGTAGGTCTTGGTGGTGCCAGTGACAGATGTCGTTTGTTCTGTGGCGGTCGGTGTAGCAGTCGACGAAGATGTAGTCGTTTCGTCGGTCTTGGTGGTGTCAAGGACAGACGTCGTTTGTTCTGTGGCGGTCGGTGTAGCAGTCGACGAAGATGTAGTCGTTTCGTCGGTCTTGGTGGCGCCAAGGACAGACGTGGTGTGTTCTGTGGCGGTCGGTGTTGCCGTCGACGAAGATGTAGTCGTTTCGTCGGTCTTGGTGGTGCCAATGACAGACGTCGTTTGTTCTGTGGCGGTCGGTGTAGCAGTCGACGAAGATGTAGTCGTTTCGTCGGTCTTTGTGGTGCCAAGAACAGACGTCGTTTGTTCTGTGGTGGTCGGTGTAGGAGTCGACGAAGATGTAGTCGTTTCGTCGGTCTTGGTGGTGCCAATGACAGACGTCGTTTGTTCTGTGGCGGTCGGTGTAGCAGTCGACGAAGATGTAGTCGTTTCGTCGGTCTTGGTGGTGCCAATGACAGACGTCGTTTGTTCTGTGGCGGTCGGTGTAGCAGTCGACGAAGATGTAGTCGTTTCGTCGGTCTTGGTGGTGCCAATGACAGACGTCGTTTGTTCTGTGGCGGTCGGTGTAGGAGTCGACGAAGATGTAGTCGTTTCGTCGGTCTTTGTGGTGCCAATGACAGACGTTGTTTGTTCTGTGGCGGTCGGTGTAGCAATCGACGAAGATGTAGTCGTTTCGTCGGTCTTGGTGGTGCCAAGGACAGACGTCGTTTGTTCTGTGGCGGTCGGTGTAGCAGTCGACGAAGATGTAGTCGTTTCGTTGGTCTTGGTGGTGCCAGTGACAGATGTCGTTTGTTCTGTGGCGGTCGGTGTAGCAGTCGACGAAGATGTAGTCGTTTCGTCGGTCTTGGTGGTGTCAAGGACAGACGTCGTTTGTTCTGTGGCGGTCGGTGTAGCAGTCGACGAAGATGTAGTCGTTTCGTCGGTCTTGGTGGTGCCAATGACAGACGTCGTTTGTTCTGTGGCGGTCGGTGTAGCAGTCGACGAAGACGTAGTCGTTTCGTCGGTCTTGGTGGTGCCAGTGACAGACGTCGTTTGTTCTGTGGCGGTCGGTGTAGCAGTCGACGAAGATGTAGTCGTTTCGTCGGTCTTGTTGGTATCAAGGACAGAGGTCGCTTGTTCTGTGGCGGTCGGTGTAGCAGTCGACGAAGATGTAGTCGTTTCGTCGGTCTTGGTGGTGCCACTGACAGACGTCGTTTGTTTTGTGGTGGTCGGTGTAGCAGTCGACGAAGATGTAGTCGTTTCGTCGGTCTTGGTGGTGCCAATGACAGACGTCGTTTGTTCTGTGGCGGTCGGTGTAGCAGTCGACGAAGATGTAGTCGTTTTGTCGGTCTTGGTGGTGTCAAGGACAGACGTCGTTTGTTCTGTGGTGGTCGGTGTAGCAGTCGACGAAGACGTAGTCGTTTCGTCGGTCTTGGTGGTGCCAATGACAGACGTCGTTTGTTCTGTGGCGGTCGGTGTAGCAGTCGACGAAGATGTAGTCGTTTCGTCGGTCTTGGTGGTGCCAATGACAGACGTCGCTTGTTCTGTGGCGGTCGGTGTAGCAGTCGACGAAGATGTAGTCGTTTCGTCGGTCTTGGTGGTGCCAAGGACAGACGTCGTTTGTTCTGTGGCGGTCGGTGTAGCAGTCGACGATGATGTAGTCGTTTCGTCGGTCTTGGTGGTGCCAGTGACAGATGTCGTTTGTTCTGGGGCGGTCGGTGTAGCAGTCGACGAAGGCGTAGTGGTTTCGTCGGTCTTGGTGGTGCCAATGACAGACGTCGTTTGTTCTGTGGCGGTCGGTGTAGGAGTCGACGAAGATGTAGTCGTTTCGTCGGTCTTGGTGGTGCCAATGACAGACGTCGTTTGTTCTGTGGCGGTCGGTGTAGCAGTCGACGAAGATGTAGTCGTTTCGTCGGTCTTGGTGGTGCCAAGGACAGACGTCGTTTGCTCTGTGACGGTCGGTGTAGCAGTCGACGAAGATGTTGTCGTTTCGTCGGTCTTGGTGGTGCCAGTGACAGATGTCGTTTGTTCTGTGGCGGTCGGTGTAGCAGTCGACGAAGATGTATTCGTTTCGTCGGTCTTGGTGGTGTCAAAGACAGACGTCGTTTGTTCTGTGGCGGTCGGTGTAGCAGTCGACGAAGATGTAGTCGTTTCGTCGGTCTTGGTGGTGCCAATGACAGACGTCGTTTGTTCTGTGGCGGTCGGTGTAGCAGTCGACGAAGACGTAGTCGTTTCGTCGGTCTTGGTGGTGCCAGTGACAGACGTCGTTTGTTCTGTGGCGGTCGGTGTAGCAGTCGACGAAGATGTAGTCGTTTCGTCGGTCTTGGTGGTGCCAATGACAGACGTCGCTTGTTCTGTGGCGGTCGGTGTAGCAGTCGACGAAGATGTAGTCGTTTCGTCGGTCTTGGTGGTGCCAAGGACAGACGTCGTTTGTTCTGTGGCGGTCGGTGTAGCAGTCGACGATGATGTAGTCGTTTCGTCGGTCTTGGTGGTGCCAGTGACAGATGTCGTTTGTTCTGGGGCGGTCGGTGTAGCAGTCGACGAAGATGTTGTCGTTTCGTCGGTCTTGGTGGTGCCAGTGACAGATGTCGTTTGTTCTGTGGCGGTCGGTGTAGCAGTCGACGAAGATGTAGTCGTTTCGTCGGTCTTGGTGGTGTCAAAGACAGACGTCGTTTGTTCTGTGGCGGTCGGTGTAGCAGTCGACGAAGATGTAGTCGTTTCGTCGGTCTTGGTGGTGCCAATGACAGACGTCGTTTGTTCTGTGGCGGTCGGTGTAGCAGTCGACGAAGACGTAGTCGTTTCGTCGGTCTTGGTGGTGCCAGTGACAGACGTCGTTTGTTCTGTGGCGGTCGGTGTAGCAGTCGACGAAGATGTAGTCGTTTCGTCGGTCTTGTTGGTATCAAGGACAGAGGTCGCTTGTTCTGTGGCGGTCGGTGTAGCAGTCGACGAAGATGTAGTCGTTTCGTCGGTCTTGGTGGTGCCAATGACAGACGTCGTTTGTTCTGTGGTGGTCGGTGTAGCAGTCGACGAAGATGTAGTCGTTTCGTCGGTCTTGGTGGTGCCAATGACAGACGTCGTTTGTTCTGTGGCGGTCGGTGTAGCAGTCGACGAAGATGTAGTCGTTTCGTCGGTCTTGGTGGTGCCAAGGACAGACGTCGTTTGTTCTGTGGCGGTCGGTGTAGCAGTCGACGATGATGTAGTCGTTTCGTCGGTCTTGGTGGTGCCAGTGACAGATGTCGTTTGTTCTGGGGCGGTCGGTGTAGCAGTCGACGAAGGCGTAGTGGTTTCGTCGGTCTTGGTGGTGCCAATGACAGACGTCGTTTGTTCTGTGGCGGTCGGTGTAGGAGTCGACGAAGATGTAGTCGTTTCGTCGGTCTTGGTGGTGCCAATGACAGACGTCGTTTGTTCTGTGGCGGTCGGTGTAGCAGTCGACGAAGATGTAGTCGTTTCGTCGGTCTTGGTGGTGCCAATGACAGACGTCGTTTGTTCTGTGGCGGTCGGTGTAGCAGTCGACGAAGTTGTAGTCGTTTCGTCGGTCTTGGTGGTGCCACTGACAGACGTCGTTTGTTCTGTGGTGGTCGGTGTAGCAGTCGACGAAGATGTAGTCGTTTCGTCGGTCTTGGTGGTGCCAATGACAGACGTCGTTTGTTCTGTGGCGGTCGGTGTAGCAGTCGACGAAGATGTAGTCGTTTCGTCGGTCATGGTGGTGCCAAGGACAGACGTCGTTTGTTCTGTGGCGGTCGGTTTAGCAGTCGACGAAGATGTAGTCGTTTCGTCGGTCTTGGTGGTGCCAATGACAGACGTCGTTTGTTCTGTAGCGGTCGGTGTAGCAGTCGACGAAGATGTAGTCGTTTCGTCGGTCTTGGTGGTGCCAATGACAGACGTCGTTTGTTCTGTGGCGGTCGGTGTAGCAGTCGACGAAGATGTAGTCGTTTCGTCGGTCTTGGTGGTGCCAATGACAGACGTCGATATTTCTGTGGCGGTCGTTGTAGCAGACGACGAAGATGTAGTCGTTTCGTCGGTCTTGGTGGTGCCAATGACAGACGTCGTTTGTTCTGTGGCGGTCGGTGTAGCAGTCGACGAAGATGTAGTCGTTTCGTCGGTCTTGGTGGTGCCAATGACAGACGTCGTTTGTTCTGTGGCGGTCGGTGTAGCAGTTGAAGAAGATGTAGTCGTTTCGTCGGTCTTGGTGGTGCCAAGGACAGACGTCGTTTGTTCTGTGGCGGTCGGTGTAGCAGTCGACGATGATGTAGTCGTTTCGTCGGTCTTGGTGGTGCCAGTGACAGATGTCGTTTGTTCTGTGGCGGTCGGTGTAGCAGTCGACGAAGATGTAGTCGCTTCGTCGGTCTTGGTGGTGTCAAGGACAGACGTCGTTTGTTCTGTGGTGGTCGGTGTAGCAGTCGACGAAGATGTAGTCGTTTCGTCAGTCTTGGTGGTGCCAATGACAGACGTCGTTTGTTCTGTGGCGGTCGGTGTAGCAGTCGACGAAGAAGTGGTCGTTTCGTCGGTCTTGGTGGTGCCAATGACAGACGTCGTTTGTTCTGTGGCGGTCGGTGTAGCAGTCGACGAAGATGTAGTCGTTTCGTCGGTCTTGGTGGTGCCAATGACAGACGTCGTTTGTTCTGTGGCGGTCGGTGTAGCAGTTGACGAAGATGTAGTCGTTTCGTCGGTCTTGGTGGTGCCAATGACAGACGTCGTTTGTTCTGTGGCGGTCGGTGTAGGAGTCGACGAAGATGTAGTCGTTTCGTCGGTCTTGGTGGTGCCAATGACAGACGTCGTTTGTTCTGTGGCGGTCGGTGTAGCAGTCGACGAAGATGTAGTCGTTTCGTCGGTCTTGGTGGTGCCAATGACAGACGTCGTTTGTTCTGTAGCGGTCGGTGTAGCAGTCGACGAAGATGTAGTCGTTTCGTCGGACTTTGTGGTGCCAATGACAAACGTCGTTTGTTCTATGGCGGTCGGTGTAGCAGTCGACAAAGATGTAGTCGTTTCGTCGGTTTTCGTGGTGTCAAGGACAGACGTCGTTTGTTCTGTGGCGGTCGGTGTAGCAGTCGACGAAGACGTAGTCGTTTCGTCGGTCTTGGTGGTGCCAATGACAGACGTCGTTTGTTCTGTGGCGGTCGGTGTAGGAGTCGACGAAGATGTAGTCGTTTCGTCGGTCTTTGTGGTGCCAATGACAGACGTCGTTTGTTCTGTGGCGGTCGGTGTAGCAATCGACGAAGATGTAGTCGTTTCGTCGGTCTTGGTGGTGCCAAGGACAGACGTCGTTTGTTCTGTGGCGGTCGGTGTAGCAGTCGACGAAGATGTAGTCGTTTCGTTGGTCTTGGTGGTGCCAGTGACAGACGTCGTTTGTTCTGTGGCGGTCGGTGTAGCAGTCGACGAAGATGTAGTCGTTTCGTCGGTCTTGGTGGTGCCAGTGACAGATGTCGTTTGTTCTGTGGCGGTCGGTGTAGCAGTCGACGAAGATGTAGTCGTTTCGTCGGTCTTGGTGGTGTCAAGGACAGACGTCGTTTGTTCTGTGGCGGTCGGTGTAGCAGTCGACGAAGATGTAGTCGTTTCGTCGGTCTTGGTGGTGCCAATGACAGACGTCGTTTGTTCTGTGGCGGTCGGTGTAGCAGTCGACGAAGACGTAGTCGTTTCGTCGGTCTTGGTGGTGCCAGTGACAGACGTCGTTTGTTCTGTGGCGGTCGGTGTAGCAGTCGACGAAGATGTAGTCGTTTCGTCGGTCTTGTTGGTATCAAGGACAGAGGTCGCTTGTTCTGTGGCGGTCGGTGTAGCAGTCGACGAAGATGTAGTCGTTGCGTCGGTCTTGGTGGTGCCACTGTCAGACGTCGTTTGTTCTGTGGTGGTCGGTGTAGCAGTCGACGAAGATGTAGTCGTTTCGTCGGTCTTGGTGGTGCCAATGACAGACGTCGTTTGTTCTGTGGCGGTCGGTGTAGCAGTCGACGAAGATGTAGTCGTTTCGTCGTTCTTGGTGGTGTCAAGGACAGACGTCGTTTGTTCTGTGGTGGTCGGTGTAGCAGTCGACGAAGACGTAGTCGTTTCGTCGGTCTTGGTGGTGCCAATGACAGACGTCGTTTGTTCTGTGGCGATCGGTGTAGCAGTCGACGAAGATGTAGTCGTTTCGTCGGTCTTGGTGGTGCCAATGACAGACGTCGTTTGTTCTGTGGCGGTCGGTGTAGCAGTCGACGAAGATGTAGTCGTTTCGTCGGTCTTGGTGGTGTCAAGGACAGACGTCGTTTGTTCTGTGGCGGTCGGTGTAGCAGTCGACGAAGATGTAGTCGTTTCGTCGGTCTTGGTGGTGCCAATGACAGACGTCGTTTGTTCTGTGGCGGTCGGTGTAGCAGTCGACGAAGATGTAGTCGTTTCGTCGGTCTTGGTGGCGCCAAAGACAGACGTGGTTTGTTCTGTGGCGGTCGGTGTTGCAGTCGACGATGATGTAGTCGTTTCGTCGGTCTTGGTGGTGCCAATGACAGACGTCGTTTGTTCTGTGGCGGTCGGTGTAGCAGTCGACGAAGATGTAGTCGTTTCGTCGGTCTTTGTGGTGCCAAGAACAGACGTCGTTTGTTCTGTGGCGGTCGGTGTAGGAGTCGACGAAGATGTAGTGGTTTCGTCGGTCTTGGTGGTGCCAATGACAGACGTCGTTTGTTCTGTGGCGGTCGGTGTAGCAGTCGACGAAGATGTAGTCGTTTCGTCGGTCTTTGTGGTGCCAAAAACAGACGTCGTTTGTTCTGTGGCGGTCGGTGTAGCAGTCGACGAAGATGTAGTCGTTTCGTCGGTCTTTGTGGTGCCAAGAACAGACGTCGTTTGTTTTGTGGCGGTCGGTGTAGGAGCCGACGAAGATGTAGTCGTTTCGTCGGTCTTGGTGGTGCCAATGACAGACGTCGTTTGTTCTGTGGCGGTCGGTGTAGCAGTCGACGATGATGTAGTCGTTTCGTAGGTCTTGGTGGTGCCAGTGACAGATGTCGTTTGTTCTGTGGCGGTCGGTGTAGCAGTCGACGAAGATGTAGTCGTTTCGTCGGTCTTGGTGGTGTCAAGGACAGACGTCGTTTGTTCTGTGGCGGTCGGTGTAGCAGTCGACGAAGATGTAGTCGTTTCGTCGGTCTTGGTGGCGCCAAGGACAGACGTGGTGTGTTCTGTGGCGGTCGGTGTTGCCGTCGACGAAGATGTAGTCGTTTCGTCGGTCTTGGTGGTGCCAATGACAGACGTCGTTTGTTCTGTGGCGGTCGGTGTAGCAGTCGACGAAGATGTAGTCGTTTCGTCGGTCTTTGTGGTGCAAAGAACAGACGTCGTTTGTTCTGTGGTGGTCGGTGTAGGAGTCGACGAAGATGTAGTCGTTTCGTCGGTCTTGGTGGTGCCAATGACAGACGTCGTTTGTTCTGTGGCGGTCGGTGTAGCAGTCGACGAAGATGTAGTCGTTTCGTCGGTCTTGGTGGTGCCAATGACAGACGTCGTTTGTTCTGTGGCGGTCGGTGTAGCAGTCGACGAAGATGTAGTCGTTTCGTCGGTCTTGGTGGTGCCAATGACAGACGTCGTTTGTTCTGTGGCGGTCGGTGTAGGAGTCGACGAAGATGTAGTCGTTTCGTCGGTCTTTGTGGTGCCAATGACAGACGTTGTTTGTTCTGTGGCGGTCGGTGTAGAAATCGACGAAGATGTAGTCGTTTCGTCGGTCTTGGTGGTGCCAAGGACAGACGTCGTTTGTTCTGTGGCGGTCGGTGTAGCAGTCGACGAAGATGTAGTCGTTTCGTTGGTCTTGGTGGTGCCAGTGACAGACGTCGTTTGTTCTGTGGCGGTCGGTGTAGCAGTCGACGAAGATGTAGTCGTTTCGTCGGTCTTGGTGGTGTCAAGGACAGACGTCGTTTGTTCTGTAGCGATCGGTGTAGCAGTCGACGAAGATGTAGTCGTTTCGTCGGTCTTGGTGGTGCCAAGGACAGACGTCGTTTGTTCTGTGGCGGTCGGTGTAGCAGTCGACGAAGATGTAGTCGTTTCGTCGGTCTTGGTGGCGCCAAAGACAGACGTGGTTTGTTCTGTGGCGGTCGGTGTAGCAGTCGACGAAAATGTGGTCGTTTCGTCGGTCTTGGTGGTGCCAATGACAGACGTCGATTGTTCTGTGGCGGTCGGTGTAGCAGTCGACGAAGATGTAGTCGTTTCGTCGGTCTTGGTGGTGTCAAGGACAGACGTCGTTTGTTCTGTGGCGGTCGGTGTAGCAGTCGACGAAGATGTAGTCGTTTCGTCAAACTTGGTGGTGCCAATGACAGACGTCGTTTGTTCTGTGGCGGTCGGTGTAGCAGTCGACGAAGATGTGGTCGTTTCGTCGGTTTTGGTGGTGCCAATGACAGACGTCGTTTGTTCTGTGGCGGTCGGTGTAGCAGTCGACGAAGATGTAGTCGTTTCGTCGGTCTTGGTGGTGCCAAGGACAGACGTCGTTTGTTCTGTGGCGGTCGGTGTAGCAGTCGACGAAGATGTAGTCGTTTCGTTGGTCTTGGTGGTGTCAAGGACAGACGTCGTTTGTTCTGTGGCGGTCGGTGTAGCAGTCGACGAAGATGTAGTCGTTTCGTCGGTCTTGGTGGTGCCAATGACAGACGTCGTTTGTTCTGTGGCTGTCGGTGTAGCAGTCGACGAAGACGTAGTCGTTTCGTCGGTCTTGGTGGTGCCAGTGACAGACGTCGTTTGTTCTGTGGCGGTCGGTGTAGCAGTCGACGAAGATGTAGTCGTTTCGTCGGTCTTGTTGGTATCAAGGACAGAGGTCGCTTGTTCTGTGGCGGTCGGTGTAGCAGTCGACGAAGATGTAGTCGTTTCGTCGGTCTTGGTGGTGCCACTGACAGACGTGGTTTGTTCTGTGGTGGTCGGTGTAGCAGTCGACGAAGATGTAGTCGTTTCGTCGGTCTTGGTGGTGCCAATGACAGACGTCGTTTGTTCTGTGGCGGTCGGTGTAGCAGTCGACGAAGATGTAGTCGTTTCGTCGGTCTTGGTGGTGTCAAGGACAGACGTCGTTTGTTCTGTGGTGGTCGGTGTAGCAGTCGACGAAGACGTAGTCGTTTCGTCGGTCTTGGTGGTGCCAATGACAGACGTCGTTTGTTCTGTGGCGATCGGTGCAGCAGTCGACGAAGATGTAGTCGTTTCGTCGGTCTTGGTGGTGCCAATGACAGACGTCGTTTGTTCTGTGGCGGTCGGTGTAGCAGTCGACGAAGATGTAGTCGTTTCGTCGGTCTTGGTGGTGCCAATGACAGACGTCGTTTGTTCTGTGGCGGTCGGTGTAGCAGTCGACGAAGATGTAGTCGTTTCGTCGGTCTTGGTGGTGCCAAGGACAGACGTCGTTTGCTCTGTGGCGGTCGGTGTAGCAGTCGACGAAGATGTTGTCGTTTCGTCGGTCTTGGTGGTGCCAGTGACAGATGTCGTTTGTTCTGTGGCGATCGGTGTAGCAGTCGACGAAGATGTAGTCGTTTCGTCGGTTTTCGTGGTGTCAAGGACAGACGTCGTTTGTTCTGTGGCGGTCGGTGTAGCAGTCGACGAAGACGTAGTCGTTTCGTCGGTCTTGGTGGTGCCAATGACAGACGTCGTTTGTTCTGTGGCGGTCGGTGTAGCAGTCGACGAAGATGTAGTCGTTTCGTCGGTCTTGGTGGTGCCAATGACAGACGTCGTTTGTTCTGTGGCGGTCGGTGTAGGAGTCGACGAAGATGTAGTCGTTTCGTCGGTCTTGGTGGTGCCAATGACAGACGTCGTTTGTTCTGTGGCGGTCGGTGTAGCAGTCGACGAAGATGTAGTCGTTTCGTCGGTCTTGGTGGTGCCAATGACAGACGTCGTTTGTTCTGTGGCGGTCGGTGTAGCAGTCGACGAAGATGTAGTCGTTTCGTCGGTCTTGGTGGTGCCAATGACAGACGTCGTTTGTTCTGTGGCGGTCGGTGTAGGAGTCGACGAAGATGTAGTCGTTTCGTCGGTCTTTGTGGTGCCAATGACAGACGTTGTTTGTTCTGTGGCGGTCGGTGTAGCAATCGACGAAGATGTAGTCGTTTCGTCGGTCTTGGTGGTGCCAAGGACAGACGTCGTTTGTTCTGTGGCGGTCGGTGTAGCAGTCGACGAAGATGTAGTCGTTTCGTTGGTCTTGGTGGTGCCAGTGACAGACGTCGTTTGTTCTGTGGCGGTCGGTGTAGCAGTCGACGAAGATGTAGTCGTTTCGTCGGTCTTGGTGGTGTCAAGGACAGACGTCGTTTGTTCTGTAGCGATCGGTGTAGCAGTCGACGAAGATGTAGTCGTTTCGTCGGTCTTGGTGGTGCCAAGGACAGACGTCGTTTGTTCTGTGGCGGTCGGTGTAGCAGTCGACGAAGATGTAGTCGTTTCGTCGGTCTTGGTGGCGCCAAAGACAGACGTGGTTTGTTCTGTGGCGGTCGGTGTAGCAGTCGACGAAAATGTGGTCGTTTCGTCGGTCTTGGTGGTGCCAATGACAGACGTCGATTGTTCTGTGGCGGTCGGTGTAGCAGTCGACGAAGATGTAGTCGTTTCGTCGGTCTTGGTGGTGTCAAGGACAGACGTCGTTTGTTCTGTGGCGGTCGGTGTAGCAGTCGACGAAGATGTAGTCGTTTCGTCAAACTTGGTGGTGCCAATGACAGACGTCGTTTGTTCTGTGGCGGTCGGTGTAGCAGTCGACGAAGATGTGGTCGTTTCGTCGGTTTTGGTGGTGCCAATGACAGACGTCGTTTGTTCTGTGGCGGTCGGTGTAGCAGTCGACGAAGATGTAGTCGTTTCGTCGGTCTTGGTGGTGCCAAGGACAGACGTCGTTTGTTCTGTGGCGGTCGGTGTAGCAGTCGACGAAGATGTAGTCGTTTCGTTGGTCTTGGTGGTGTCAAGGACAGACGTCGTTTGTTCTGTGGCGGTCGGTGTAGCAGTCGACGAAGATGTAGTCGTTTCGTCGGTCTTGGTGGTGCCAATGACAGACGTCGTTTGTTCTGTGGCTGTCGGTGTAGCAGTCGACGAAGACGTAGTCGTTTCGTCGGTCTTGGTGGTGCCAGTGACAGACGTCGTTTGTTCTGTGGCGGTCGGTGTAGCAGTCGACGAAGATGTAGTCGTTTCGTCGGTCTTGTTGGTATCAAGGACAGAGGTCGCTTGTTCTGTGGCGGTCGGTGTAGCAGTCGACGAAGATGTAGTCGTTTCGTCGGTCTTGGTGGTGCCACTGACATACGTCGTTTGTTCTGTGGTGGTCGGGGTAGCAGTCGACGAAGATGTAGTCGTTTCGTCGGTCTTGGTGGTGCCAATGACAGACGTCGTTTGTTCTGTGGCGGTCGGTGTAGCAGTCGACGAAGATGTAGTCGTTTCGTCGGTCTTGGTGGTGTCAAGGACAGACGTCGTTTGTTCTGTGGTGGTCGGTGTAGCAGTCGACGAAGACGTAGTCGTTTCGTCGGTCTTGGTGGTGCCAATGACAGACGTCGTTTGTTCTGTGGCGATCGGTGCAGCAGTCGACGAAGATGTAGTCGTTTCGTCGGTCTTGGTGGTGCCAATGACAGACGTCGTTTGTTCTGTGGCGGTCGGTGTAGCAGTCGACGAAGATGTAGTCGTTTCGTCGGTCTTGGTGGTGCCAATGACAGACGTCGTTTGTTCTGTGGCGGTCGGTGTAGCAGTCGACGAAGATGTAGTCGTTTCGTCGGTCTTGGTGGTGCCAAGGACAGACGTCGTTTGCTCTGTGGCGGTCGGTGTAGCAGTCGACGAAGATGTTGTCGTTTCGTCGGTCTTGGTGGTGCCAGTGACAGATGTCGTTTGTTCTGTGGCGGTCGGTGTAGCAGTCGACGAAGATGTAGTCGTTTCGTCGGTTTTCGTGGTGTCAAGGACAGACGTCGTTTGTTCTGTGGCGGTCGGTGTAGCAGTCGACGAAGACGTAGTCGTTTCGTCGGTCTTGGTGGTGCCAATGACAGACGTCGTTTGTTCTGTGACGGTCGGTGTAGCAGTCGACGAAGATGTAGTCGTTTCGTCGGTCTTGGTGGTGCCAATGACAGACGTCGTTTGTTCTGTGGCGGTCGGTGTAGGAGTCGACGAAGATGTAGTCGTTTCGTCGGTCTTGGTGGTGCCAATGACAGACGTCGTTTGTTCTGTGGCGGTCGGTGTAGCAGTCGACGAAGATGTAGTCGTTTCGTCGGTCTTGGTGGTGTCAAGGACAGACGTCGTTTGTTCTGTGGCGGTCGGTGTAGCAGTCGACGAAGATGTAGTCGTTTCGTCGGTCTTGGTGGTGCCAATGACAGACGTCGTTTGTTCTGTGGCGGTCGGTGTAGCAGTCGACGAAGATGTAGTCGTTTCTTCGGTCTTGGTGGCGCCAAAGACAGACGTGGTTTGTTCTGTGGCGGTCGGTGTTGCAGTCGACGAAGATGTAGACGTTTCGTCGGTCTTGGTGGTGCCAATGACAGACGTCGTTTGTTCTGTGGCGGTCGGTGTAGCAGTCGACGAAGATGTAATCGTTTCGTCGGTCTTTGTGGTGCCAAGAACAGACGTCGTTTGTTCTGTGGCGGTCGGTGTAGGAGTCGACGAAGATGTAGTCGTTTCGTCGGTCTTGGTGGTGCCAATGACAGACGTCGTTTGTTCTGTGGCGGTCGGTGTAGCAGTCGACGAAGATGTAGTCGTTTCGTCGGTCTTGGTGGTGCCAATGACAGACGTCGTTTGTTCTGTGGCGGTCGGTGTAGCAGTCGACGAAGATGTAGTCGTTTCGTCGGTCTTGGTGGTGCCAATGACAGACGTCGTTTGTTCTGTGGCGGTCGGTGTAGGAGTCGACGAAGATGTAGTCGTTTCGTCGGTCTTGGTGGTGCCAATGACAGACGTCGTTTGTTCTGTGGCGGTTGGTGTAGCAATCGACGAAGATGTAGTCGTTTCGTCGGTCTTGGTGGTGCCAAGGACAGACGTCGTTTGTTCTGTGGCGGTCGGTGTAGCAGTCGACGAAGATGTAGTCGTTTCGTCGGTCTTGGTGGTGTCAAGGACAGACGTCGTTTGTTCTGTGGCGGTCGGTGTAGCAGTCGTCAAAGATGTAGTCGTTTCGTCGGTCTTGGTGGTGCCAATGACAGACGTCGATTGTTCTGTGGCGGTCGGTGTAGCAGTCGACGAAGATGTAGTCGTTTCGTCGGTCTTGGTGGTGCCAAGGACAGACGTCGTTTGTTCTGTGGCGGTCGGTGTAGCAGTCGACGAAGATGTAGTCGTTTCGTCGGTCTTGGTGGCGCCAAGGACAGACGTGGTTAGTTCTGTGGCGGTCGGTGTAGGAGTCGACGAAGATGTAGTCGTTTCGTCGGTCTTGTTGGTGTCAAGGACAGACGTCGTCTGTTCTGTGGTGGTCGGTGTAGCAGTCGACGAAGACGTAGTCGTTTCGTCGGTCTTGGTGGTGCCAATGACAGACGTCGTTTGTTCTGTGGCGGTCGGTGTAGCAGTCGACGAAGATGTAGTCGTTTCGTCGGTCTTGGTGGCGCCAAGGACAGACGTCGTTTGTTCTGTGGCGGTCGGTGTAGCAGTCGACGATGATGTAGTCGTTTCGTCGGTTTTGGTGGTGCCAATGACAGACGTCGTTTGTTCTGTGGCGGTCGGTGTAGGAGTCGACGAAGATGTAGTCGTTTCGTCGGTCTTGGTGGTGCCAATGACAGACGTCGTTTGTTCTGTGGCGGTCGGTGTAGCAGTCGACGAAGATGTAGTCGTTTCGTCGGTCTTGGTGGTGCCAATGACAGACGTCGTTTGTTCTGTAGCGGTCGGTGTAGCAGTCGACGAAGATGTAGTCGTTTCGTTGGTCTTGGTGGTGCCAAGGACAGACGTCGTTTGTTCTGTGGCGATCGTTCTAGCCGTCGACGAAGATGTAGTCGTTTCGTCGGACTTTGTGGTGCCAATGACAGACGTCGTTTGTTCTATGGCGGTCGGTGTAGCAGTCGACAAAGATGTAGTCGTTTCGTCGGTCTTGGTGGTGCCAATGACAGACGTCGTTTGTTCTGTGGCGGTCGGTGTAGCAGTCGACGAAGATGTAGTCGTTTCGTCCGTCTTGGTGGTGCCAATGACAGACGTCGTTTGTTCTGTGGCGGTCGGTGTAGGAGTCGACGAAGATGTAGTCGTTTCGTCGGTCTTGGTGGTGCCAATGACAGACGTCTTTTGTTCTGTGGCGGTCGGTGTAGCAGTCGACGATGATGTAGTCGTTTCGTCGGTCTTGGTGGTGCCAGTGACAGATGTCGTTTGTTCTGTGGCGGTCGGTGTAGCAGTCGACGAAGATGTAGTCGTTTCGTCGGTCTTGGTGGTGTCAAGGACAGACGTCGTTTGTTCTGTGGCGGTCGGTGTAGCAGTCGACGAAGATGTAGTCGTTTCGTCGGTCTTGGAGGCGCCAAGGTCAGACGTGGTGTGTTCTGTGGCGGTCGGTGTTGCAGTCGACGAAGATATAGTCGTTTCGTCGGTCTTGGTGGTGCCAATGACAGACGTCGTTTGTTCTGTGGCGGTCGGTGTAGCAGTCGACGAAGATGTAGTCGTTTCGTCGGTCTTTGTGGTGCCAAGAACAGACGTCGTTTGTTCTGTGGCGGTCGGTGTAGCAGTCGACGAAGATGTAGTCGTTTCATTGGTTTTGGTGGTGCCAGTGACAGACGTCGTTTGTTCTGTGGCGGTCGGTGTAGGAGCCGACGAAAATGTAGTCGTTTCGTTGGTCTTGGTGGTGCCAGTGACAGACGTCGTTTGTTCTGTGGCGGTCGGTGTAGGAGTCGACGAAGATGTAGTCGTTTCGTCGGTCTTTGTGGTGCCAATGACAGACGTCGTTTGTTCTGTGGCGGTCGGTGTAGCAATCGACGAAGATGTAGTCGTTTCGTCGGTCTTGGTGGTGCCAAGGACAGACGTCGTTTGTTCTGTGGCGGTCGGTGTAGCAGTCGACGAAGATGTAGTCGTTTCGTTGGTCTTGGTGGTGCCAGTGACAGACGTCGTTTGTTCTGTGGCGGTCGGTGTAGCAGTCGACGAAGATGTAGTCGTTTCGTCGGTCTTGGTGGTGTCAAGGACAGACGTCGTTTGTTCTGTAGCGATCGGTGTAGCAGTCGACGAAGATGTAGTCGTTTCGTCGGTCTTGGTGGTGCCAAGGACAGACGTCGTTTGTTCTGTGGCGGTCGGTGTAGCAGTCGACGAAGATGTAGTCGTTTCGTCGGTCTTGGTGGCGCCAAAGACAGACGTGGTTTGTTCTGTGGCGGTCGGTGTAGCAGTCGACGAAGATGTGGTCGCTTCGTCGGTCTTGGTGGTGCCAATGACAGACGTCGTTTGTTCTGTGGCGGTCGGTGTAGCAGTCGACGAAGATGTAGTCGTTTCGTCGGTCTTGGTGGTGTCAAGGACAGACGTCGTTTGTTCTGTGGCGGTCGGTGTAGCAGTCGACGAAGATGTAGTCGTTTCGTCGAACTTGGTGGTGCCAATGACAGACGTCGTTTGTTCTGTGGCGGTCGGTGTAGCAGTCGACGAAGATGTGGTCGTTTCGTCGGTCTTGGTGGTGCCAATGACAGACGTCGTTTGTTCTGTGGCGGTCGGTGTAGCAGTCGACGAAGATGTAGTCGTTTCGTCGGTCTTGGTGGTGCCAAGGACAGACGTCGTTTGTTCTGTGGCGGTCGGTGTAGCAGTCGACGAAGATGTAGTCGTTTCGTCGGTCTTGGTGGTGCCAGTGACAGATGTCGTTTGTTCTGTGGCGGTCGGTGTAGCAGTCGACGAAGATGTAGTCGTTTCGTCGGTCTTGGTGGTGTCAAGGACAGACGTCGTTTGTTCTGTGGCGGTCGGTGTAGCAGTCGACGAAGATGTAGTCGTTTCGTCGGTCTTGGTGGTGCCAATGACAGACGTCGTTTGTTCTGTGGCGGTCGGTGTAGCAGTCGACGAAGACGTAGTCGTTTCGTCGGTCTTGGTGGTGCCAGTGACAGACGTCGTTTGTTCTGTGGCGGTCGGTGTAGCAGTCGACGAAGATGTAGTCGTTTCGTCGGTCTTGTTGGTATCAAGGACAGAGGTCGCTTGTTCTGTGGCGGTCGGTGTAGCAGTCGACGAAGATGTAGTCGTTTCGTCGGTCTTGGTGGTGCCACTGACAGACGTCGTTTGTTCTGTGGTGGTCGGTGTAGCAGTCGACGAAGATGTAGTCGTTTCGTCGGTCTTGGTGGTGTCAAGGACAGACGTCGTTTGTTCTGTGGTGGTCGGTGTAGCAGTCGACGAAGACGTAGTCGTTTCGTCGGTCTTGGTGGTGCCAATGACAGACGTCGTTTGTTCTGTGGTGGTCGGTGTAGCAGTCGACGAAGATGTAGTCGTTTCGTCGGTCTTGGTGGTGCCAATGACAGACGTCGTTTGTTCTGTGGCGGTCGGTGTAGCAGTCGACGAAGATGTAGTCGTTTCGTCGGTCTTTGTGGTGCCAATGATAGACGTCGATATTTCTGTGGCGGTCGGAGTAGCAGTCGACGAAGATGTAGTCGTTTCGTTGGTCTTGGTGGTGCCAGTGACAGACGTCGTTTGTTCTGTGGCGGTCGGTGTAGCAGTCGACGAAGATGTAGTCGTTTCGTCGGTCTTGTTGGTATCAAGGACAGAGGTCGCTTGTTCTGTGGCGGTCGGTGTAGCAGTTGACGAAGATGTAGTCGTTTCGTCGGTCTTGGAAGTGCCAATGACAGACGTCGTTTGTTCTGTGGCGGTCGGTGTAGGAGTCGACGAAGATGCAGTCGTTTCGTCGGTCTTGGTGGTGCCAATGACAGACGTCGTTTGTTCTGTGGCGGTCGGTGTAGCAGTCGACGATGATGTAGTCGTTTCGTCGGTCTTGGTGGTGCCAGTGACAGATGTCGTTTGTTCTGGGGCGGTCGGTGTAGCAGTCGACGAAGATGTAGTCCTTTCGTCGGTCTTGGTGGTGTCAAGGACAGACGTCGTTTGTTCTGTGGCGGTCGGTGTAGCAATTGACGAAGATGTAGTCGTTTCATCGGTCTTGGTGGTGCCAATGACAGACGTCGTTTGTTCTGTGGTGGTCGGTGTAGCAGTCGACGAAGATGTAGTCGTTTCGTCGGTCTTGGTGGTGTCAATGACAGACGTCGTTTGTTCTGTGGCGGTCGGTGTAGCAGTTGACGAAGATGTAGTCGTTTCGTCGGTCTTGGTGGTGCCAATGACAGACGTCGTTTGTTCTGTGGCGGTCGGTGTAGCAGTCGACGAAGATGTAGTCGTTTCGTCGGTCTTGGTGGTGTCAAGGACAGACGTCGTTTGTTCTGTGGTGGTCGGTGTAGCAGTCGACGAAGATGTAATCGTTTCGTCGGTCTTGGTGGTGCCAATGACAGACGTCGTTTGTTCTGTGGCGGTCGGTGTAGCAGTCGACGAAGATGTAGTCGTTTCGTCGGTCTTGGTGGTGCCAGTGACAGACGTCGTTTGTTCTGTGGCGGTCGGTGTAGCAGTCGACGAAGATGTAGTCGTTTCGTCGGTCTTGTTGGTATCAAGGACAGAGGTCGCTTGTTCTGTGGCGGTCGGTGTAGCAGTCGACGAAGATGTAGTCGTTTTGTCGGTCTTGGTGGTGTCAAGGACAGACGTCGTTTGTTGTGTGGCGGTCGGTGTAGCAGTCGACGAAGATGTGGTCGTTTCGTCGGTCATGGTGGTGCCAATGACAGACGTCGTTTGTTCTGTGGCGGTCGGTGTAGGAGTCGACGAAGATGCAGTCGTTTCGTCGGTCTTGGTGGTGCCAAGGACAGACGTCGTTTGTTCTGTGGCGGTCGGTGTAGCAGTCGACGAAGATGTAGTCGTTTCGTCGGTCTTGGTGGTGCCAAGGGCAGACGTCGTTTGTTCTGTGGCGGTCGGTGTAGCAGTCGACGACGATGTAGTCGTTTCGTCGGTCTTGGTGGTGCCAGTGACAGATGTCGTTTGTTCTGGGGCGGTCGGTGTAGCAGTCGACGAAGATGTAGTCGTTTCGTCGGTCTTGGTGGTGTCAAGGACAGACGTCGTTTGTTCTGTGGCGGTCGGTGTAGCAATTGACGAAGATGTAGTCGTTTCGTCGGTCTTGGTGGTGCCAATGACAGACGTCGTTTGTTCTGTGGCGGTCGGTGTAGGAGTCGACGAAGATGTAGTCGTTTCGTCGGTCTTGGTGGTGCCAATGACAGACGTCGTTTGTTCTGTGGCGGTCGGTGTAGCAGTCGACGAAGATGTAGTCGTTTCGTCGGTCTTGGTGGTGTCAAGGACAGACGTCGTTTGTTCTGTGGCGGTCGGTGTAGCAGTTGACGAAGATGTAGTCGTTTCGTCGGTCTTGGTGGTGCCAATGACAGACGTCGTTTGTTCTGTGGCGGTCGGTGTAGCAGTCGACGAAGATGTAGTCGTTTCGTCGGTCTTGGTGGTGTCAAGGACAGACGGCGTTTGTTCTGTGGCGGTCGGTGTAGCAGTCGACGAAGATGTGGTCGTTTCGTCAGGCTTGGTGGTGCCAATGACAGACGTCGTTTGTTCTGTGGCGGTCGGTGTAGGAGTCGACGAAGATATAGTCGTTTCGTCGGTCTTGGTGGTGCCAAGGACAGACGTCGTTTGTTCTGTGGCGGTCGGTGTAGCAGTCGACGAAGATGTAGTCGTTTCGTCGGTCTTGGTGGTGCCAGTGACAGATGTCGTTTGTTCTGTGGCGGTCGGTGTAGCAGTCGACGAAGATGTAGTCGTTTCGTCGGTCTTGGTGGTGTCAAGGACAGACGTCGTTTGTTCTGTGGCGGTCGGTGTAGCAGTCGACGAAGATGTAATCGTTTCGTCGGTCTTGGTGGTGCCAATGACAGACGTCGTTTGTTCTGTGGCGGTCGGTGTAGCAGTCGACGAAGATGTAGTCGTTTCGTCGGTCTTGGTGGTGCCAGTGACAGACGTCGTTTGTTCTGTGGCGGTCGGTGTAGCAGTCGACGAAGATGTAGTCGTTTCGTCGGTCTTGTTGGTATCAAGGACAGAGGTCGCTTGTTCTGTGGCGGTCGGTGTAGCAGTCGACGAAGATGTAGTCGTTTCGTCGGTCTTGGTGGTGCCAATGACAGACGTCGTTTGTTCTGTGGCGGTCGGTGTAGCAGTCGACGAAGATGTAGTCGTTTCGTCGGTCTTGGTGGTGCCAATGACAGACGTCGTTTGTTCTGTGGCGGTCGGTGTAGGAGTCGACGAAGATGCAGTCGTTTCGTTGGTCTTGGTGGTGCCAAGGACAGACGTCGTTTGTTCTGTGGCGGTCGGTGTAGCAGTCGACGAAGATGTAGTCGTTTCGTCGGTCTTGGTGGTGCCAAGGACAGACGTCGTTTGTTCTGTGGCGGTCGGTGTAGCAGTCGACGATGATGTAGTCGTTTCGTCGGTCTTGGTGGTGCCAGTGACAGAAGTCGTTTGTACTGGGGCGGTCGGTGTAGCAGTCGACGAAGGCGTAGTCGTTTCGTCGGTCTTGGTGGTGCCAATGACAGACGTCGTTTGTTCTGTGGCGGTCGGTGTAGGAGTCGACGAAGATGTAGTCGTTTCGTCGGTCTTGGTGGTGCCAATGACAGACGTCGTTTGTTCTGTGGCGGTCGGTGTAGCAGTCGACGAAGATGTAGTCGTTTCGTCAGTCTTGGTGGTGCCAAGGACAGACGTCGTTTGTTCTGTGGTGGTCGGTGTAGCAGTCGACGAAGATGTAGTCGTTTCGTCGGTCTTGGTGGTGCCAATGACAGACGTCGTTTGTTCTGTGGCGGTCGGTGTAGCAGTCGACGAAGATGTGGTCGTTTCGTCGGTCTTGGTGGTGCCAGTGACAGACGTCGTTTGTTCTGTGGCGGTCGGTGTAGCAGTCGACGAAGATGTGGTCGTTTCGTCGGTCATGGTGGTGCCAATGACAGACGTCGTTTGTTCTGTGGCGGTCGGTGTAGGAGTCGACGAAGATGCAGTCGTTTCGTCGGTCTTGGTGGTGCCAAGGACAGACGTCGTTTGTTCTGTGGCGGTCGGTGTAGCAGTCGACGAAGATGTAGTCGTTTCGTCGGTCTTGGTGGTGCCAAGGGCAGACGTCGTTTGTTCTGTGGCGGTCGGTGTAGCAGTCGACGACGATGTAGTCGTTTCGTCGGTCTTGGTGGTGCCAGTGACAGATGTCGTTTGTTCTGGGGCGGTCGGTGTAGCAGTCGACGAAGATGTAGTCGTTTCGTCGGTCTTGGTGGTGTCAAGGACAGACGTCGTTTGTTCTGTGGCGGTCGGTGTAGCAATTGACGAAGATGTAGTCGTTTCGTCGGTCTTGGTGGTGCCAATGACAGACGTCGTTTGTTCTGTGGCGGTCGGTGTAGGAGTCGACGAAGATGTAGTCGTTTCGTCGGTCTTGGTGGTGCCAATGACAGACGTCGTTTGTTCTGTGGCGGTCGGTGTAGCAGTCGACGAAGATGTAGTCGTTTCGTCGGTCTTGGTGGTGTCAAGGACAGACGTCGTTTGTTCTGTGGCGGTCGGTGTAGCAGTTGACGAAGATGTAGTCGTTTCGTCGGTCTTGGTGGTGCCAATGACAGACGTCGTTTGTTCTGTGGCGGTCGGTGTAGCAGTCGACGAAGATGTAGTCGTTTCGTCGGTCTTGGTGGTGTCAAGGACAGACGTCGTTTGTTCTGTGGCGGTCGGTGTAGCAGTCGACGAAGATGTGGTCGCTTCGTCAGGCTTGGTGGTGCCAATGACAGATGTCGTTTGTTCTGTGGCGGTCGGTGTAGCAGTCGACGAAGATGTAGTCGTTTCGTCGGTCTTGGTGGTGTCAAGGACAGACGTCGTTTGTTCTGTGGTGGTCGGTGTAGCAGTCGACGAAGATGTAGTCGTTTCGTCGGTCTTGGTGGTGCCAATGACAGACGTCGTTTGTTCTGTGGCGGTCGGTGTAGCAGTCGACGAAGATGTAGTCGTTTCGTCGGTCTTGGTGGTGCCAGTGACAGACGTCGTTTGTTCTGTGGCGGTCGGTGTAGCAGTCGACGAAGATGTAGTCGTTTCGTCGGTCTTGTTGGTATCAAGGACAGAGGTCGCTTGTTCTGTGGCGGTCGGTGTAGCAGTCGACGAAGATGTAGTCGTTTCGTCGGTCTTGGTGGTGCCAATGACAGACGTCGTTTGTTCTGTGGCGGTCGGTGTAGCAGTCGACGAAGATGTAGTCGTTTCGTCGGTCTTGGTGGTGCCAATGACAGACGTCGTTTGTTCTGTGGTGGTCGGTGTAGGAGTCGACGAAGATGCAGTCGTTTCGTCGGTCTTGGTGGTGCCAGTGACAGACGTCGTTTGTTCTGTGGCGGTCGGTGTAGCAGTCGACGAAGATGTAGTCGTTTCGTCGGTCTTGGTGGTGCCAAGGACAGACGTCGTTTGTTCTGTGTCGGTCGGTGTAGCAGTCGACGATGATGTAGTCGTTTCGTCGGTCTTGGTGGTGCCAGTGACAGATGTCGTTTGTTCTGGGGCGGTCGGTGTAGCAGTCGACGAAGGCGTAGTCGTTTCGTCGGTCTTGGTGGTGCCAATGACAGACGTCGTTTGTTCTGTGGCGGTCGGTGTAGGAGTCGACGAAGATGTAGTCGTTTCGTCGGTCTTGGTGGTGCCAATGACAGACGTCGTTTGTTCTGTGGCGGTCGGTGTAGCAGTCGACGAAGATGTAGTCGTTTCGTCGGTCTTAATGGTGCCAAGGACAGACGTCGTTTGTTCTGTGGCGGTCGGTGTAGCAGTCGACGAAGATGTAGTCGTTTCGTCGGTCTTGGTGGTGCCAGTGACAGATGTCGTTTGTTCTGTGGCGGTCGGTGTAGCAGTCGACGAAGATGTAGTCGTTTCGTCGGTCTTGGTGGTGTCAAGGACAGACGTCGTTTGTTCCGTGTCGGTCGGTGTAGCAGTCGACGAAGATGTAGTCGTTTCGTCGGTCTTGGTGGTGCCAATGACAGACGTCGTTTGTTCTGTGGCGGTCGGTGTAGCAGTCGACGAAGACGTAGTCGTTTCGTCGGTCTTGCTGGTGCCAGTGACAGACGTCGTTTGTTCTGTGGCGGTCGGTGTAGCAGTCGACGAAGATGTGGTCGTTTCGTCGGTCTTGTTGGTATCAAGGACAGAGGTCGCTTGTTCTGTGGCGGTCGGTGTAGCAGTCGACGAAGATGTAGTCGTTTCGTCTGTCTTGGTGGTGCCACTGACAGACGTCGTTTGTTCTGTGGTGGTCGGTGTAGCAGTCGACGAAGATGTAGTCGTTTCGTCGGTCTTGGTGGTGCCAATGACAGACGTCGTTTGTTCTGTGGCGGTCGGTGTAGCAGTCGACGAAGATGTAGTCGTTTCGTCGGTCTTGGTGGTGTCAAGGACAGACGTCGTTTGTTCTGTGGTGGTCGGTGTAGCAGTCGACGAAGATGTAGTCGTTTCGTCGGTCTTGGTGGTGTCAAGGACAGACGTCGTTTGTTCTGTGGCGGTCGGTGTAGCAGTTGACGAAGATGTAGTCGTTTCGTCGGTCTTGGTGGTGCCAATGACAGACGTCGTTTGTTCTGTGGCGGTCGGTGTAGCAGTCGACGAAGATGTAGTCGTTTCGTCGGTCTTGGTGGTGTCAAGGACAGACGTCGTTTGTTCTGTGGCGGTCGGTGTAGCAGTCGACGAAGATGTGGTCGCTTCGTCAGGCTTGGTGGTGCCAATGACAGATGTCGTTTGTTCTGTGGCGGTCGGTGTAGCAGTCGACGAAGATGTAGTCGTTTCGTCGGTCTTGGTGGTGTCAAGGACAGACGTCGTTTGTTCTGTGGTGGTCGGTGTAGCAGTCGACGAAGATGTAGTCGTTTCGTCGGTCTTGGTGGTGCCAATGACAGACGTCGTTTGTTCTGTGGCGGTCGGTGTAGCAGTCGACGAAGATGTAGTCGTTTCGTCGGTCTTGGTGGTGCCAGTGACAGACGTCGTTTGTTCTGTGGCGGTCGGTGTAGCAGTCGACGAAGATGTAGTCGTTTCGTCGGTCTTGTTGGTATCAAGGACAGAGGTCGCTTGTTCTGTGGCGGTCGGTGTAGCAGTCGACGAAGATGTAGTCGTTTCGTCGGTCTTGGTGGTGCCAATGACAGACGTCGTTTGTTCTGTGGCGGTCGGTGTAGCAGTCGACGAAGATGTAGTCGTTTCGTCGGTCTTGGTGGTGCCAATGACAGACGTCGTTTGTTCTGTGGTGGTCGGTGTAGGAGTCGACGAAGATGCAGTCGTTTCGTCGGTCTTGGTGGTGCCAGTGACAGACGTCGTTTGTTCTGTGGCGGTCGGTGTAGCAGTCGACGAAGATGTAGTCGTTTCGTCGGTCTTGGTGGTGCCAAGGACAGACGTCGTTTGTTCTGTGTCGGTCGGTGTAGCAGTCGACGATGATGTAGTCGTTTCGTCGGTCTTGGTGGTGCCAGTGACAGATGTCGTTTGTTCTGGGGCGGTCGGTGTAGCAGTCGACGAAGGCGTAGTCGTTTCGTCGGTCTTGGTGGTGCCAATGACAGACGTCGTTTGTTCTGTGGCGGTCGGTGTAGGAGTCGACGAAGATGTAGTCGTTTCGTCGGTCTTGGTGGTGCCAATGACAGACGTCGTTTGTTCTGTGGCGGTCGGTGTAGCAGTCGACGAAGATGTAGTCGTTTCGTCGGTCTTAATGGTGCCAAGGACAGACGTCGTTTGTTCTGTGGCGGTCGGTGTAGCAGTCGACGAAGATGTAGTCGTTTCGTCGGTCTTGGTGGTGCCAGTGACAGATGTCGTTTGTTCTGTGGCGGTCGGTGTAGCAGTCGACGAAGATGTAGTCGTTTCGTCGGTCTTGGTGGTGTCAAGGACAGACGTCGTTTGTTCCGTGTCGGTCGGTGTAGCAGTCGACGAAGATGTAGTCGTTTCGTCGGTCTTGGTGGTGCCAATGACAGACGTCGTTTGTTCTGTGGCGGTCGGTGTAGCAGTCGACGAAGGCGTAGTCGTTTCGTCGGTCTTGGTGGTGCCAATGACAGACGTCGTTTGTTCTGTGGCGGTCGGTGTAGCAGTCGACGAAGATGTAGTCGTTTCGTCGGTCTTGGTGGTGTCAAGGACAGACGTCGTTTGTTCTGTGGTGGTCGGTGTAGCAGTCGACGAAAACGTAGTCGTTTCGTCGTTCTTGGTGGTGCCAATGACAGACGTCGTTTGTTCTGTGGCGATCGGTGTAGCAGTCGACGAAGATGTATTCGTTTCGTCGGTCTTGGTGGTGCCAATGACAGACGTCGTTTGTTCTGTGGCGGTCGGTGTAGCAGTCGACGAAGATGTAGTCGTTTCGTCGGTCTTGGTGGTGCCAATGACAGACGTCGTTTGTTCTGTGGCGGTCGGTGTAGCAGTCGACGAAGATGTAGTCGTTTCGTCGGTCTTGGTGGTGTCAAGGACAGACGTCGTTTGTTCTGTGGCGGTCGGTGTAGCAGTCGACGATGATGTAGTCGTTTCGTCGGTCTTGGTGGTGCCAGTGACAGATGTCGTTTGTTCTGGGGCGGTCGGTGTAGCAGTCGACGAAGGCGTAGTCGTTTCGTCGGTCTTGGTGGTGCCAATGACAGACGTCGTTTGTTCTGTGGCGGTCGGTGTAGGAGTCGACGAAGATATAGTCGTTTCGTCGGTCTTGGTGGTGCCAAGGACAGACGTCGTTTGTTCTGTGGCGGTCGGTGTAGCAGTCGACGAAGATGTAGTCGTTTCGTCGGTCTTGGTGGTGCCAGTGACAGATGTCGTTTGTTCTGTGGCGGTCGGTGTAGCAGTCGACGAAGATGTAGTCGTTTCGTCGGTCTTGGTGGTGTCAAGGACAGACGTCGTTTGTTCTGTGGCGGTCGGTGTAGCAGTCGACGAAGATGTAATCGTTTCGTCGGTCTTGGTGGTGCCAATGACAGACGTCGTTTGTTCTGTGGCGGTCGGTGTAGCAGTCGACGAAGATGTAGTCGTTTCGTCGGTCTTGGTGGTGCCAGTGACAGACGTCGTTTGTTCTGTGGCGGTCGGTGTAGCAGTCGACGAAGATGTAGTCGTTTCGTCGGTCTTGTTGGTATCAAGGACAGAGGTCGCTTGTTCTGTGGCGGTCGGTGTAGCAGTCGACGAAGATGTAGTCGTTTCGTCGGTCTTGGTGGTGCCAATGACAGACGTCGTTTGTTCTGTGGCGGTCGGTGTAGCAGTCGACGAAGATGTAGTCGTTTCGTCGGTCTTGGTGGTGCCAATGACAGACGTCGTTTGTTCTGTGGCGGTCGGTGTAGCAGTCGACGAAGATGTAGTCGTTTCGTCGGTCTTGGTGGTGCCAAGGACAGACGTCGTTTGTTCTGTGGCGGTCGGTGTAGCAGTCGACGATGATGTAGTCGTTTCGTCGGTCTTGGTGGTGCCAGTGACAGAAGTCGTTTGTACTGGGGCGGTCGGTGTAGCAGTCGACGAAGGCGTAGTCGTTTCGTCGGTCTTGGTGGTGCCAATGACAGACGTCGTTTGTTCTGTGGCGGTCGGTGTAGGAGTCGACGAAGATGTAGTCGTTTCGTCGGTCTTGGTGGTGCCAATGACAGACGTCGTTTGTTCTGTGGCGGTCGGTGTAGCAGTCGACGAAGATGTAGTCGTTTCGTCAGTCTTGGTGGTGCCAAGGACAGACGTCGTTTGTTCTGTGGTGGTCGGTGTAGCAGTCGACGAAGATGTAGTCGTTTCGTCGGTCTTGGTGGTGCCAAGGACAGACGTCGTTTGTTCTGTGGCGGTCGGTGTAGCAGTCGACGAAGATGTGGTCGTTTCGTCGGTCTTGGTGGTGCCAATGACAGACGTCGTTTGTTCTGTGGCGGTCGGTGTAGCAGTCGACGAAGATGTGGTCGTTTCGTCGGTCTTGGTGGTGCCAATGACAGACGTCGTTTGTTCTGTGGCGGTCGGTGTAGCAGTCGACGAAGATGTAGTCGTTTCGTCGGTCTTGGTGGTGCCAAGGACAGACGTCATTTGTTCTGTGGCGGTCGGTGTAGCAGTCGACGAAGATGTAGTCGTTTCGTCGGTCTTGGTGGTGCCAGTGACAGATGTCGTTTGTTCTGTGGCGGTCGGTGTAGCAGTCGACGAAGATGTAGTCGTTTCGTCGGTCTTGGTGGTGTCAAGGACAGACGTCGTTTGTTCTGTGGTGGTCGGTGTAGCAGTCGACGAAGATGTAATCGTTTCGTCGGTCTTGGTGGTGCCAATGACAGACGTCGTTTGTTCTGTGGCGGTCGGTGTAGCAGTCGACGAAGATGTAGTCGTTTCATCGGTCTTGGTGGTGCCAGTGACAGACGTCGTTTGTTCTGTGGCGGTCGGTGTAGCAGTCGACGAAGATGTAGTCGTTTCGTCGGTCTTGTTGGTATCAAGGACAGAGGTCGCTTGTTCTGTGGCGGTCGGTGTAGCAGTCGACGAAGATGTAGTCGTTTCGTCGGTCTTGGTGGTGCCAATGACAGACGTCGTTTGTTCTGTGGCGGTCGGTGTAGCAGTCGACGAAGATGTAGTCGTTTCGTCGGTCTTGGTGGTGCCAATGACAGACGTCGTTTGTTCTGTGGTGGTCGGTGTAGGAGTCGACGAAGATGCAGTCGTTTCGTCGGTCTTGGTGGTGCCAGTGACAGACGTCGTTTGTTCTGTGGCGGTCGGTGTAGCAGTCGACGAAGATGTAGTCGTTTCGTCCGTCTTGGTGGTGCCAAGGACAGACGTCGTTTGTTCTGTGGCGGTCGGTGTAGTAGTCGACGATGATGTAGTCGTTTCGTCGGTCTTGGTGGTGCCAGTGACAGATGTCGTTTGTTCTGGGGCGGTCGGTGTAGCAGTCGACGAAGGCGTAGTCGTTTCGTCGGTCTTGGTGGTGCCAATGACAGACGTCGTTTGTTCTGTGGCGGTCGGTGTAGCAGTCGACGAAGATGTAGTCGTTTCGTCGGTCTTAATGGTGCCAAGGACAGACGTCGTTTGTTCTGTGGCGGTCGGTGTAGCAGTCGACGAAGATGTAGTCGTTTCGTCGGTCTTGGTGGTGCCAGTGACAGATGTCGTTTGTTCTGTGGCGGTCGGTGTAGCAGTCGACGAAGATGTAGTCGTTTCGTCGGTCTTGGTGGTGTCAAGGACAGACGTCGTTTGTTCCGTGTCGGTCGGTGTAGCAGTCGACGAAGATGTAGTCGTTTCGTCGGTCTTGGTGGTGCCAATGACAGACGTCGTTTGTTCTGTGGCGGTCGGTGTAGCAGTCGACGAAGACGTAGTCGTTTCGTCGGTCTTGCTGGTGCCAGTAACAGACGTCGTTTGTTCTGTGGCGGTCGGTGTAGCAGTCGACGAAGATGTGGTCGTTTCGTCGGTCTTGTTGGTATCAAGGACAGAGGTCGCTTGTTCTGTGGCGGTCGGTGTAGCAGTCGACGAAGATGTAGTCGTTTCGTCTGTCTTGGTGGTGCCACTGACAGACGTCGTTTGTTCTGTGGTGGTCGGTGTAGCAGTCGACGAAGATGTAGTCGTTTCGTCGGTCTTGGTGGTGCCAATGACAGACGTCGTTTGTTCTGTGGCGGTCGGTGTAGCAGTCGACGAAGATGTAGTCGTTTCGTCGGTCTTGGTGGTGTCAAGGACAGACGTCGTTTGTTCTGTGGTGGTCGGTGTAGCAGTCGACGAAAACGTAGTCGTTTCGTCGTTCTTGGTGGTGCCAATGACAGACGTCGTTTGTTCTGTGGCGATCGGTGTAGCAGTCGACGAAGATGTATTCGTTTCGTCGGTCTTGGTGGTGCCAATGACAGACGTCGTTTGTTCTGTGGCGGTCGGTGTAGCAGTCGACGAAGATGTAGTCGTTTCGTCGGTCTTGGTGGTGTCAAGGACAGACGTCGTTTGTTCTGTGGCGGTCGGTGTAGCAGTCGACGATGATGTAGTCGTTTCGTCGGTCTTGGTGGTGCCAGTGACAGATGTCGTTTGTTCTGGGGCGGTCGGTGTAGCAGTCGACGAAGGCGTAGTCGTTTCGTCGGTCTTGGTGGTGCCAATGACAGACGTCGTTTGTTCTGTGGCGGTCGGTGTAGGAGTCGACGAAGATGTAGTCGTTTCGTCGGTCTTGGTGGTGCCAATGACAGACGTCGTTTGGTCTGTGGCGGTCGGTGTAGCAGTCGACGAGGATGTAGTCGTTTCGTCGGTCTTGGTGGTGCCAAGGACAGACGTCGTTTGCTCTGTGGCGGTCGGTGTAGCATTCGACGAAGATGTAGTCGTTTCGTCGGTCTTGGTGGTGCCAATGACAGACGTCGTTTGTTCTGTGGCGGTCGGTGTAGCATTCGACGAAGATGTAGTCGTTTCGTCGGTCTTGGTGGTGCCAATGACAGACGTCGTTTGTTCTGTGGCGGTCGGTGTAGCAGTCGACGAAGATGTAGTCGTTTCGTCGGTCTTGGTGGTGCCAATGAAAGACGTCGATATTTCTGTGGCGGTCGTTGTAGCAGACGACGAAGATGTAGTCGTTTCGTCGGTCTTGGTGGTGCCAATGACAGACGTCGTTTGTTCTGTGGCGGTCGGTGTAGCAGTCGACGAAGACGTAGTCGTTTCGTCGGTCTTGGTGGTGCCAATGACAGACGTCGTTTGTTCTGTGGCGATCGGTGTGGCAGTCGACGAAGATGTAGTCGTTTCGTCGGTCTTGGTGTTGCCAATGACAGACGTCGTTTGTTCTGTGGCGGTCGGTGTAGCAGTCGACGAAGATGTAGTCGTTTCGTCGGTCTTGGTGGTGCCAATGACAGACGTCGTTTGTTCTGTGGCGGTCGGTGTAGCAGTCGACGAAGATGTAGTCGTTTCGTCGGTCTTGGTGGTGCCACTGACAGACGTCGTTTGTTCTGTGGTGGTCGGTGTAGCAGTCGACGAAGATGTAGTCGTTTCGTCGGTCTTGGTGGTGCCAATGACAGACGTCGTTTGTTCTGTGGCGGTCGGTGTAGCAGTCGACGAAGATGTAGTCGTTTCGTCGGTCTTGGTGGTGCCACTGACAGACGTCGTTTGTTCTGTGGTGGTCGGTGTAGCAGTCGACGAAGATGCAGTCGTTTCGTCGGTCTTGGTGGTGCCAATGACAGACGTCGTTTGTTCTGTGGCGGTCGGTGTAGCAGTCGACGAAGATGTAGTCGTTTCGTCGGTCTTGGTGGTGCCAAGGACAGACGTCGTTTGTTCTGTGGCGGTCGGTGTAGCAGTCGACGATGATGTAGTCGTTTCGTCGGTCTTGGTGGTGCCAGTGACAGATGTCGTTTGTTCTGTGGCGGTCGGTGTAGCAGTCGACGAAGATGTAGTCGCTTCGTCGGTCTTGGTGGTGTCAAGGACAGACGTCGTTTGTTCTGGGGTGGTTGGTGTAGCAGTCGACGAAGATGTAGTCGTTTCGTCGGTCTTGGTGGTGCCAATGACAGACGTCGTTTGTTCTGTGGCGGTCGGTGTAGCAGTCGACGAAGATGTGGTCGTTTCGTCGGTCTTGGTGGTGTCGAGGACAGACGTCGTTTGTTCTGTGGCGGTCGGTGTAGCAGTCGACGAAGATGTAGTCGTTTCGTCGGTCTTTGTGGTGCCAATGACAGACGTCGTTTGTTCTGTGGCGGTCGGTGTAGCAGTCGACGAAGATGTAGTCGTTTCGTCGGTCTTGGTGGTGCCAATGACAGACGTCGTTTGTTCTGTGGCGGTCGGTGTAGCAGTCGACGAAGATGTATTCGTTTCGTCGGTCTTGGTGGTGCCAAGGACAGACGTCGTTTGTTCTTTGGTGGTCGGTGTAGCAGTCGACGATGATGTAGTCGTTTCGTCGGTCTTGGTGGTGCCAGTGACAGATGTCGTTTGTTCTGGGGCGGTCGGTGTAGCAGTCGACGAAGGCGTAGTCGTTTCGTCGGTCTTGGTGGTGCCAATGACAGACGTCGTTTGTTCTGTGGCGGTCGGTGTAGGAGTCGACGAAGATGTAGTCGTTTCGTCGGTCTTGGTGGTGCCAATGACAGACGTCGTTTGTTCTGTGGCGGTCGGTGTAGCAGTCGACGAAGATGTAGTCGTTTCGTCGGTCTTGGTGGTGCCAAGGACAGACGTCGTTTGTTCTGTGGCGGTCGGTGTAGCAGTCGACGAAGATGTTGTCGTTTCGTCGGTCTTGGTGGTGCCAGTGACAGATGTCGTTTGTTCTGTGGCGGTCGGTGTAGCAGTCGACGAAGATGTAGTCGTTTCGTCGGTCTTGGTGGTGCCACTGACAGACGTCGTTTGTTCTGTGGTGGTCGGTGTAGCAGTCGACGAAGACGTAGTCGTTTCGTCGGTCTTGGTGGTGCCAATGACAGACGTCGTTTGTTCTGTGGCGATCGGTGTAGCAGTCGACGAAGATGTAGTCGTTTCGTCGGTCTTGGTGGTGCCAATGACAGACGTCGTTTGTTCTGTGGCGGTCGGTGTAGCAGTCGACGAAGATGTAGTCGTTTCGTCGGTCTTGGTGGTGCCAATGACAGACGTCGTTTGTTCTGTGGCGGTCGGTGTAGCAGTCGACGAAGACGTAGTCGTTTCGTCGGTCTTGCTGGTGCCAGTAACAGACGTCGTTTGTTCTGTGGCGGTCGGTGTAGCAGTCGACGAAGATGTGGTCGTTTCGTCGGTCTTGTTGGTATCAAGGACAGAGGTCGCTTGTTCTGTGGCGGTCGGTGTAGCAGTCGACGAAGATGTAGTCGTTTCGTCGGTCTTGGTGGTGCCAAGGACAGACGTCGTTTGTTCTGTGGCGGTCGGTGTAGCAGTCGACGAAGATGTTGTCGTTTCGTCGGTCTTGGTGGTGCCAGTGACAGATGTCGTTTGTTCTGTGGCGGTCGGTGTAGCAGTCGACGAAGATGTAGTCGTTTCGTCGGTCTTGGTGGTGCCACTGACAGACGTCGTTTGTTCTGTGGTGGTCGGTGTAGCAGTCGACGAAGACGTAGTCGTTTCGTCGGTCTTGGTGGTGCCAATGACAGACGTCGTTTGTTCTGTGGCGATCGGTGTAGCAGTCGACGAAGATGTAGTCGTTTCGTCGGTCTTGGTGGTGCCAATGACAGACGTCGTTTGTTCTGTGGCGGTCGGTGTAGCAGTCGACGAAGATGTAGTCGTTTCGTCGGTCTTGGTGGTGCCAATGACAGACGTCGTTTGTTCTGTGGCGGTCGGTGTAGCAGTCGACGAAGATGTAGTCGTTTCGTCGGTCTTGGTGGTGCCAAGGACAGACGTCGTTTGTTCTGTGGCGGTCGGTGTAGCAGTCGACGATGATGTAGTCGTTTCGTCGGTCTTGGTGGTGCCAGTGACAGATGTCGTTTGTTCTGGGGCGGTCGGTGTAGCAGTCGACGAAGATGTAGTCGTTTCGTCGGTCTTGGTGGTGTCAAGGACAGACGTCGTTTGTTCTGTGGTGGTCGGTGTAGCAGTCGACGAAGACGTAGTCGTTTCGTCGGTCTTGGTGGTGCCAATGACAGACGTCGTTTGTTCTGTGGCGATCGGTGTGGCAGTCGACGAAGATGTAGTCGTTTCGTCGGTCTTGGTGTTGCCAATGACAGACGTCGTTTGTTCTGTGGCGGTCGGTGTAGCAGTCGACGAAGATGTAGTCGTTTCGTCGGTCTTGGTGGTGCCAATGACAGACGTCGTTTGTTCTGTGGCGGTCGGTGTAGCAGTCGACGAAGATGTAGTCGTTTCGTCGGTCTTGGTGGTGCCACTGACAGACGTCGTTTGTTCTGTGGCGGTCGGTTTAGCAGTCGACGAAGATGTAGTCGTTTCGTCGGTCTTGGTGGTGCCAATGACAGACGTCGTTTGTTCTGTAGCGGTCGGTGTAGCAGTCGACGAAGATGTAGTCGTTTCGTCGGTCTTGGTGGTGCCAATGACAGACGTCGTTTGTTCTGTGGCGGTCGGTGTAGCAGTCGACGAAGATGTAGTCGTTTCGTCGGTCTTGGTGGTGCCAATGAAAGACGTCGATATTTCTGTGGCGGTCGTTGTAGCAGACGACGAAGATGTAGTCGTTTCGTCGGTCTTGGTGGTGCCAATGACAGACGTCGTTTGTTCTGTGGCGGTCGGTGTAGCAGTCGACGAAGATGTAGTCGTTTCGTCGGTCTTGGTGGTGCTAATGACAGACGTCGTTTGTTCTGTGGCGGTCGGTGTAGCAGTTGACGAAGATGTAGTCGTTTCGTCGGTCTTGGTGGTGCCATTGACAGATGTCGTTTGTTCTGTGGCGGTCGGTGTAGCAGTCAACGAAGATGTGGTCGTTTCGTCGGTCTTGGTGGTGCCAAGGACAGACGTCGTTTGTTCTGTGGCGGTCGGTGTAGCAGTCGACGAAGATGTAGTCGTTTCGTTGGTCTTGGTGGTGTCAAGGACAGACGTCGTTTGTTCTGTGGCGGTCGGTGTAGCAGTCGACGAAGATGTAGTCGTTTCGTCGGTCTTTGTGGTGCCAATGACAGACGTCGTTTGTTCTGTGGCGGTCGGTGTAGCAGTCGACGAAGATGTAGTCGTTTCGTCGGTCTTGGTGGTGCCAATGACAGACGTCGTTTGTTCTGTGGCGGTCGGTGTAGCATTCGACGAAGATGTAGTCGTTTCGTCGGTCTTGGTGGTGCCAAGGACAGACGTCGTTTGTTCTGTGGCGGTCGGTGTAGCAGTCGACGATGATGTAGTCGTTTCGTCGGTCTTGGTGGTGCCAGTGACAGATGTCGTTTGTTCTGGGGCGGTCGGTGTAGCAGTCGACGAAGGCGTAGTCGTTTCGTCGGTCTTGGTGGTGCCAATGACAGACGTCGTTTGTTCTGTGGCGGTCGGTGTAGCAGTCGACGAAGATGTAGTCGTTTCGTCGGTCTTGGTGGTGCCAATGACAGACGTCGTTTGTTCTGTGGCGGTCGGTGTAGCAGTCGACGAAGATGTAGTCGTTTCGTCGGTCTTGGTGGTGCCAGTGACAGATGTCGTTTGTTCTGTGGCGGTCGGTGTAGCAGTCGACGAAGATGTAGTCGTTTCGTCGGTCTTGGTGGTGTCAAGGACAGACGTCGTTTGTTCTGTGGCGGTCGGTGTAGCAGTCGACGAAGATGTAGTCGTTTCGTCGGTCTTGGTGGTGCCAATGACAGACGTCGTTTGTTCTGTGGCGGTCGGTGTAGCAGTCGACGAAGACGTAGTCGTTTCGTCGGTCTTGGTGGTGCCAGTGACAGACGTCGTTTGTTCTGTGGCGGTCGGTGTAGCAGTCGACGAAGATGTAGTCGTTTCGTCGGTCTTGTTGGTATCAAGGACAGATGTCGTTTGTTCTGTGGCGGTCGGTGTAGCAGTCGACGAAGACGTAGTCGTTTCGTCGGTCTTGGTGGTGCCAGTGACAGACGTCGTTTGTTCTGTGGCGGTCGGTGTAGCAGTCGCCGAAGATGTAGTCGTTTCGTCGGTCTTAGTGGTGTCAAGGACAGACGTCGTTTGTTCTGTGGCGGTCGGTGTAGCAGTCGACGATGATGTAGTCGTTTCGTCGGTCTTGGTGGTGCCAATGACCGACGTCGCTTGTTCTGTGGCGGTCGGTGTAGCAGTCGACGAAGATGTAGTCGTTTCGTCGGTCTTGGTGGTGCCACTGACAGACGTCGTTTGTTCTGTGGTGGTCGGTGTAGCAGTCGACGAAGATGTAGTCGTTTCGTCGGTCTTGGTGGTGCCAATGACAGACGTCGCTTGTTCTGTGGCGGTCGGTGTAGCAGTCGACGAAGATGTAGTCGTTTCGTCGGTCTTGGTGGTGTCAAGGACAGACGTCGTTTGTTCTGTGGTGGTCGGTGTAGCAGTCGACGAAGACGTAGTCGTTTCGTCGGTCTTGGTGGTGCCAATGACAGACGTCGTTTGTTCTGTGGCGATCGGTGTAGCAGTCGACGAAGATGTAGTCGTTTCGTCGGTCTTGGTGGTGCCAATGACAGACGTCGTTTGTTCTGTGGCGGTCGGTGTAGCAGTCGACGAAGATGTAGTCGTTTCGTCGGTCTTGGTGGTGCCAATGACAGACGTCGTTTGTTCTGTGGCGGTCGGTGTAGCAGTGGACGAAGATGTAGTCGTTTCGTCGGTCTTGGTGGTGCCAATGACAGACGTCGTTTGTTCTGTGGCGGTCGGTGTAGCAGTCGACGAAGATGTAGTCGTTTCGACGGTCTTGGTGGTGCCACTGACAGACGTCGTTTGTTCTGTGGTGGTCGGTGTAGCAGTCGACGAAGATGTAGTCGTTTCGTCGGTCTTGGTGGTGCCAATGACAGACGTCGTTTGTGCTGTGGCGGTCGGTGTAGCAGTCGACGAAGATGTAGTCGTTTCGTCGGTCATGGTGGTGCCAATGACAGACGTCGTTTGTTCTGTAGCGGTCGGTGTAGCAGTCGACGAAGATGTGGTCGTTTCGTCGGTCTTGGTGGTGCCAATGACAGACGTCGTTTGTTCTGTGGCGGTCGGTGTAGCAGTCGACGAAGATGTAGTCGTTTCGTCGGTCTTGGGTGTGCCAATGACAGACGTCGATATTTCTGTGGCGGTCGTTGTAGCAGACGACGAAGATGTAGTCGTTTCGTCGGTCTTGGTGGTGCCAATGACAGACGTCGTTTGTTCTGTGGCGGTCGGTGTAGCAGTCGACGAAGATGTAGTCGTTTCGTCGGTCTTGGTGGTGCCAATGACAGACGTCGTTTGTTCTGTGGCGGTCGGTGTAGCAGTTGACGAAGATGTAGTCGTTTCGTCGGTCTTGGTGGTGCCAATGACAGACGTCGTTTGTTCTGTGGCGGTCGGTGTAGCAGTCGACGAAGATGTAGTCGTTTCGTCGGTCTTGTTGGTATCAAGGACAGAGGTCGCTTGTTCTGTGGCGGTCGGTGTAGCAGTCGACGAAGATGTAGTCGTTTTGTCGGTCTTGGTGGTGCCACTGACAGACGTCGTTTGTTCTGTGGTGGTCGGTGTAGCAGTCGACGAAGATGTAGTCGTTTCGTCGGTCTTGGTGGTGCCAATGTCAGACGTCGTTTGTTCTGTGGCGGTCGGTGTAGCAGTCGACGAAGATGTAGTCGTTTCGTCGGTCTTGGTGGTGCCAAGGACAGACGTCGTTTGTTCTGTGGTGGTCGGTGTAGCAGTCGACGAAGACGTAGTCGTTTCGTCGGTCTTGGTGGTGCCAATGACAGACGTCGTTTGTTCTGTGGCGGTCGGTGTAGCAGTCGACGAAGATGTAGTCGTTTCGTCGGTCTTGGTGGTGTCAAGGACAGACGTCGTTTGTTCTGTGGCGGTCGGTGTAGCAGTCGACGAAGATGTAGTCGTTTCGTCGGTCTTGGTGGTGCCAATGACAGACGTCGTTTGTTCTGTGGCGGTCGGTGTAGCAGTCGACGAAGACGTAGTCGTTTCGTCGGTCTTGGTGGTGCCAGTGACAGACGTCGTTTGTTCTGTGGCGGTCGGTGTAGCAGTCGACGAAGATGTAGTCGTTTCGTCGGTCTTGTTGGTATCAAGGACAGATGTCGTTTGTTCTGTGGCGGTCGGTGTAGCAGTCGACGAAGACGTAGTCGTTTCGTCGGTCTTGGTGGTGCCAGTGACAGACGTCGTTTGTTCTGTGGCGGTCGGTGTAGCAGTCGCCGAAGATGTAGTCGTTTCGTCGGTCTTAGTGGTGTCAAGGACAGACGTCGTTTGTTCTGTGGCGGTCGGTGTAGCAGTCGACGATGATGTAGTCGTTTCGTCGGTCTTGGTGGTGCCAATGACCGACGTCGCTTGTTCTGTGGCGGTCGGTGTAGCAGTCGACGAAGATGTAGTCGTTTCGTCGGTCTTGGTGGTGCCACTGACAGACGTCGTTTGTTCTGTGGTGGTCGGTGTAGCAGTCGACGAAGATGTAGTCGTTTCGTCGGTCTTGGTGGTGCCAATGACAGACGTCGCTTGTTCTGTGGCGGTCGGTGTAGCAGTCGACGAAGATGTAGTCGTTTCGTCGGTCTTGGTGGTGTCAAGGACAGACGTCGTTTGTTCTGTGGTGGTCGGTGTAGCAGTCGACGAAGACGTAGTCGTTTCGTCGGTCTTGGTGGTGCCAATGACAGACGTCGTTTGTTCTGTGGCGATCGGTGTAGCAGTCGACGAAGATGTAGTCGTTTCGTCGGTCTTGGTGGTGCCAATGACAGACGTCGTTTGTTCTGTGGCGGTCGGTGTAGCAGTCGACGAAGATGTAGTCGTTTCGTCGGTCTTGGTGGTGCCAATGACAGACGTTGTTTGTTCTGTGGCGGTCGGTGTAGCAGTGGACGAAGATGTAGTCGTTTCGTCGGTCTTGGTGGTGCCAATGACAGACGTCGTTTGTTCTGTGGCGGTCGGTGTAGCAGTCGACGAAGATGTAGTCGTTTCGACGGTCTTGGTGGTGCCACTGACAGACGTCGTTTGTTCTGTGGTGGTCGGTGTAGCAGTCGACGAAGATGTAGTCGTTTCGTCGGTCTTGGTGGTGCCAATGACAGACGTCGTTTGTGCTGTGGCGGTCGGTGTAGCAGTCGACGAAGATGTAGTCGTTTCGTCGGTCATGGTGGTGCCAATGACAGACGTCGTTTGTTCTGTAGCGGTCGGTGTAGCAGTCGACGAAGATGTGGTCGTTTCGTCGGTCTTGGTGGTGCCAATGACAGACGTCGTTTGTTCTGTGGCGGTCGGTGTAGCAGTCGACGAAGATGTAGTCGTTTCGTCGGTCTTGGGCGTGCCAATGACAGACGTCGATATTTCTGTGGCGGTCGTTGTAGCAGACGACGAAGATGTAGTCGTTTCGTCGGTCTTGGTGGTGCCAATGACAGACGTCGTTTGTTCTGTGGCGGTCGGTGTAGCAGTCGACGAAGATGTAGTCGTTTCGTCGGTCTTGGTGGTGCCAATGACAGACGTCGTTTGTTCTGTGGCGGTCGGTGTAGCAGTTGACGAAGATGTAGTCGTTTCGTCGGTCTTGGTGGTGCCAATGACAGACGTCGTTTGTTCTGTGGCGGTCGGTGTAGCAGTCGACGAAGATGTAGTCGTTTCGTCGGTCTTGTTGGTATCAAGGACAGAGGTCGCTTGTTCTGTGGCGGTCGGTGTAGCAGTCGACGAAGATGTAGTCGTTTCGTCGGTCTTGGTGGTGCCACTGACAGACGTCGTTTGTTCTGTGGTGGTCGGTGTAGCAGTCGACGAAGATGTAGTCGTTTCGTCGGTCTTGTTGGTATCAAGGACAGAGGTCGCTTGTTCTGTGGCGGTCGGTGTAGCAGTCGACGAAGATGTAGTCGTTTTGTCGGTCTTGGTGGTGCCACTGACAGACGTCGTTTGTTCTGTGGTGGTCGGTGTAGCAGTCGACGAAGATGTAGTCGTTTCGTCGGTCTTGGTGGTGCCAATGTCAGACGTCGTTTGTTCTGTGGCGGTCGGTGTAGCAGTCGACGAAGATGTAGTCGTTTCGTCGGTCTTGGTGGTGCCAAGGACAGACGTCGTTTGTTCTGTGGTGGTCGGTGTAGCAGTCGACGAAGACGTAGTCGTTTCGTCGGTCTTGGTGGTGCCAATGACAGACGTCGTTTGTTCTGTGGCGATCGGTGTGGCAGTCGACGAAGATGTAGTCGTTTCGTCGGTCTTGGTGGTGCCAATGACAGACGTCGTTTGTTCTGTGGCGGTCGGTGTAGCAGTCGACGAAGATGTAGTCGTTTCGTCGGTCTTGGTGGTGCCAATGACAGACGTCGTTTGTTCTGTGGCGGTCGGTGTAGCAGTCGACGAAGATGTAGTCGTTTTGTCGGTCTTGGTGGTGCCACTGACAGACGTCGTTTGTTCTGTGGTGGTCGGTGTAGCAGTCGACGAAGATGTAGTCGTTTCGTCGGTCTTGGTGATGCCAATGACAGACGTCGCTTGTTCTGTGGCGGTCGGTGTAGCAGTCGACGAAGATGTAGTCGTTTCGTCGGTCATGGTGGTGCCAAGGACAGACGTCGTTTGTTCTGTGGCGGTCGGTTTAGCAGTCGACGAAGATGTAGTCGTTTCGTCGGTCTTGGTGGTGCCAATGACAGACGTCGTTTGTTCTGTAGCGGTCGGTGTAGCAGTCGACGAAGATGTAGTCGTTTCGTCGGTCTTGGTGGTGCCAATGACAGACGTCGTTTGTTCTGTGGCGGTCGGTGTAGCAGTCGACGAAGATGTAGTCGTTTCGTCGGTCTTGGTGGTGCCAATGAAAGACGTCGATATTTCTGTGGCGGTCGTTGTAGCAGACGACGAAGATGTAGTCGTTTCGTCGGTCTTGGTGGTGCCACTGACAGACGTCGTTTGTTCTGTGGCGGTCGGTGTAGCAGTCGACGAAGATGTAGTCGTTTCGTCGGTCTTGTTGGTATCAAGGACAGAGGTCGCTTGTTCTGTGGCGGTCGGTGTAGCAGTCGACGAAGATGTAGTCGTTTCGTCGGTCTTGGTGGTGCCAATGACAGACGTCGATTGTTCTGTGGTGGTCGGTGTAGCAGTCGACGAAGATGTAGTCGTTTCGTCGGTCTTGGTGGTGCCAATGACAGACGTCGTTTGTTCTGTGGCGGT
Organism: Lumbricus rubellus; assembly: GCA_945859605.1. NCBI lineage: Eukaryota > Metazoa > Annelida > Clitellata > Crassiclitellata > Lumbricidae > Lumbricus > Lumbricus rubellus. The sequence goes on along the minus strand of OX243824.1, from coordinate 29,875,451 downwards.
CGGTGTAGCAGTCGACGAAGATGTAGTCGTTTCGTCGGTCTTGGTGGTGTCAAGGACAGACGTCGTTTGTTCTGTGGTGGTCGGTGTAGCAGTCGACGAAGACGTAGTCGTTTCGTCGGTCTTGGTGGTGCCAATGACAGACGTCGTTTGTTCTGTGGCGATCGGTGTGGCAGTCGACGAAGATGTAGTCGTTTCGTCGGTCTTGGTGGTGCCAATGACAGACGTCGTTTGTTCTGTGGCGGTCGGTGTAGCAGTCGACGAAGATGTAGTCGTTTCGTCGGTCTTGGTGGTGCCAATGACAGACGTCGTTTGTTCTGTGGCGGTCGGTGTAGCAGTCGACGAAGATGTAGTCGTTTCGTCGGTCTTGGTGGTGCCACTGACAGACGTCGTTTGTTCTGTGGTGGTCGTTGTAGCAGTCGACGAAGATGTAGTCGTTTCGTCGGTCTTGGTGGTGCCAATGACAGACGTCGTTTGTTCTGTGGCGGTCGGTGTAGCAGTCGACGAAGATGTAGTCGTTTCGTCGGTCATGGTGGTGCCAAAGACAGACGTCGTTTGTTCTGTGGCGGTCGGTTTAGCAGTCGACGAAGATGTAGTCGTTTCGTCGGTCTTGGTGGTGCCAATGACAGACGTCGTTTGTTCTGTAGCGGTCGGTGTAGCAGTCGACGAAGATGTAGTCGTTTCGTCGGTCTTGGTGGTGCCAATGACAGACGTCGTTTGTTCTGTGGCGGTCGGTGTAGCAGTCGACGAAGATGTAGTCGTTTCGTCGGTCTTGGTGGTGCCAATGAAAGACGTCGATATTTCTGTGGCGGTCGTTGTAGCAGACGACGAAGATGTAGTCGTTTCGTCGGTCTTGGTGGTGCCAATGACAGACGTCGTTTGTTCTGTGGCGGTCGGTGTAGCAGTCGACGAAGATGTAGTCGTTTCGTCGGTCTTGGTGGTGCTAATGACAGACGTCGTTTGTTCTGTGGCGGTCGGTGTAGCAGTTGACGAAGATGTAGTCGTTTCGTCGGTCTTGGTGGTGCCAGTGACAGATGTCGTTTGTTCTGTGGCGGTCGGTGTAGCAGTCGACGAAGATGTGGTCGTTTCGTCGGTCTTGGTGGTGCCAAGGACAGACGTCGTTTGTTCTGTGGCGGTCGGTGTAGCAGTCGAGGATGATGTAGTCGTTTCGTCGGTCTTCGTGGTGTCGAGGACAGACGTCGTTTGTTCTGTGGCGGTCGGTGTAGCAGTCGACGAAGATGTAGTCGTTTCGTCGGTCTTTGTGGTGCCAATGACAGACGTAGTTTGTTCTGTGGCGGTCGGTGTAGCAGTCGACGAAGACTTAGTCGTTTCGTCGGTCTTGGTGGTGCCAATGACAGACGTCGTTTGTTCTGTGGCGGTCGGTGTAGCATTCGACGAAGATGTAGTCGTTTCGTCGGTCTTGGTGGTGCCAAGGACAGACGTCGTTTGTTCTGTGGCGGTCGGTGTAGCAGTCGACGATGATGTAGTCGTTTCGTCGGTCTTGGTGGTGCCAGTGACAGATGTCGTTTGTTCTGTGGCGGTCGGTGTAGCAGTCGACGAAGGCGTAGTCGTTTTGTCGGTCTTGGTGGTGCCAATGACAGACGTCGTTTGTTCTGTGGCGGTCGGTGTAGCAGTCGACGAAGATGTAGTCGTTTCGTCGGTCTTGGTGGTGCCAATGACAGACGTCGTTTGTTCTGTGGCGGTCGGTGTAGCAGTCGACGAAGATGTTGTCGTTTCGTCGGTCTTGGTGGTGCCAGTGACAGATGTCGTTTGTTCTGTGGCGGTCGGTGTAGCAGTCGACGAAGATGTAGTCGTTTCGTCGGTCTTGGTGGTGTCAAGGACAGACGTCGTTTGTTCTGTGGCGGTCGGTGTAGCCGTCGACGAAGATGTAGTCGTTTCGTCGGTCTTGGTGGTGCCACTGACAGACGTCGTTTGTTCTGTGGTGGTCGGTGTAGCAGTCGACGAAGATGTAGTCGTTTCGTCGGTCTTGGTGGTGCCAATGACAGACGTCGTTTGTTCTGTGGCGGTCGGTGTAGCAGTCGCCGAAGATGTAGTCGTTTGGTCGGTCTTGGTGGTGTCAAGGACAGACGTCGTTTGTTCTGTGGCGGTCGGTGTAGCAGTCGACGATGATGTAGTCGTTTCGTCGGTCTTGGTGGTGCCAATGACCGACGTCGCTTGTTCTGTGGCGGTCGGTGTAGCAGTCGACGAAGATGTAGTCGTTTCGTCGGTCTTGGTGGTGCCACTGACAGACGTCGTTTGTTCTGTGGTGGTCGGTGTAGCAGTCGACGAAGATGTAGTCGTTTCGTCGGTCTTGGTGGTGCCAATGACAGACGTCGTTTGTTCTGGGGCGGTCGGTGTAGCAGTCGACGAAGATGTAGTCGTTTCGTCGGTCTTGGTGGTGCCAATGAAAGACGTCGATATTTCTGTGGCGGTCGGTGTAGCAGACGACGAAGATGTAGTCGTTTCGTCGGTCTTGGTGGTGCCACTGACAGACGTCGTTTGTTCTGTGGCGGTCGGTGTAGCAGTCGACGAAGATGTAGTCGTTTCGTCGGTCTTGTTGGTATCAAGGACAGAGGTCGCTTGTTCTGTGGCGGTCGGTGTAGCAGTCGACGAAGATGTAGTCGTTTCGTCGGTCTTGGTGGTGCCAATGACAGACGTCGTTTGTTCTGTGGTGGTCGGTGTAGCAGTCGACGAAGATGTAGTCGTTTCGTCGGTCTTGGTGGTGCCAATGACAGACGTCGTTTGTTCTGTGGCGGTCGGTGTAGCAGTCGACGAAGATGTAGTCGTTTCGTCGGTCTTGGTGGTGTCAAGGACAGACGTCGTTTGTTCTGTGGCGGTCGGTGTAGCAGTCGACGATGATGTAGTCGTTTCGTCGGTCTTGGTGGTGCCAGTGACAGATGTCGTTTGTTCTGGGGCGGTCGGTGTAGCAGTCGACGAAGGCGTAGTCGTTTCGTCGGTCTTGGTGGTGCCAATGACAGACGTCGTTTGTTCTGTGGCGGTCGGTGTAGCAGTCGACGAAGATGTAGTCGTTTCGTCGGTCTTGGTGGTGCCAATGACAGACGTCGTTTGTTCTGTGGCGGTCGGTGTAGCAGTCGACGAAGATGTAGTCGTTTCGTCGGTCTTGGTGGTGCCAGTGACAGATGTCGTTTGTTCTGTGGCGGTCGGTGTAGCAGTCGACGAAGATGTAGTCGTTTCGTCGGTCTTGGTGGTGTCAAGGACAGACGTCGTTTGTTCTGTGGCGGTCGGTGTAGCAGTCGACGAAGATGTAGTCGTTTCGTCGGTCTTGGTGGTGCCAATGACAGACGTCGTTTGTTCTGTGGCGGTCGGTGTAGCAGTCGACGAAGACGTAGTCGTTTCGTCGGTCTTGGTGGTGCCAGTGACAGACGTCGTTTGTTCTGTGGCGGTCGGTGTAGCAGTCGACGAAGATGTAGTCGTTTCGTCGGTCTTGTTGGTATCAAGGACAGATGTCGTTTGTTCTGTGGCGGTCGGTGTAGCAGTCGACGAAGACGTAGTCGTTTCGTCGGTCTTGGTGGTGCCAGTGACAGACGTCGTTTGTTCTGTGGCGGTCGGTGTAGCAGTCGCCGAAGATGTAGTCGTTTCGTCGGTCTTAGTGGTGTCAAGGACAGACGTCGTTTGTTCTGTGGCGGTCGGTGTAGCAGTCGACGATGATGTAGTCGTTTCGTCGGTCTTGGTGGTGCCAATGACCGACGTCGCTTGTTCTGTGGCGGTCGGTGTAGCAGTCGACGAAGATGTAGTCGTTTCGTCGGTCTTGGTGGTGCCACTGACAGACGTCGTTTGTTCTGTGGTGGTCGGTGTAGCAGTCGACGAAGATGTAGTCGTTTCGTCGGTCTTGAAGGTGCCAATGACAGACGTCGTTTGTTCTGTGGCGGTCGGTGTAGCAGTCGACGAAGATGTAGTCGTTTCGTCGGTCTTGGTGGTGTCAAAGACAGACGTCGTTTGTTCTGTGGTGGTCGGTGTAGCAGTCGACGAAGACGTAGTCGATTCGTCGGTCTTGGTGGTGCCAATGACAGACGTCGTTTGTTCTGTGGCGATCGGTGTAGCAGTCGACGAAGATGTAGTCGTTTCGTCGGTCTTGGTGGTGCCAATGACAGACGTCGTTTGTTCTGTGGCGGTCGGTGTAGCAGTCGACGAAGATGTAGTCGTTTCGTCGGTCTTGGTGGTGCCAATGACAGACGTCGTTTGTTCTGTGGCGGTCGGTGTAGCGGTGGACGAAGATGTAGTCGTTTCGTCGGTCTTGGTGGTGCCAATGACAGACGTCGTTTGTTCTGTGGCGGTCGGTGTAGCAGTCGACGAAGATGTAGTCGTTTCGACGGTCTTGGTGGTGCCACTGACAGACGTCGTTTGTTCTGTGGTGGTCGGTGTAGCAGTCGACGAAGATGTAGTCGTTTCGTCGGTCTTGGTGGTGCCAATGACAGACGTCGTTTGTGCTGTGGCGGTCGGTGTAGCAGTCGACGAAGATGTAGTCGTTTCGTCGGTCATGGTGGTGCCAAGGACAGACGTCGTTTGTTCTGTGGCGGTCGGTTTAGCAGTCGACGAAGATGTAGTCGTTTCGTCGGTCTTGGTGGTGCCAATGACAGACGTCGTTTGTTCTGTAGCGGTCGGTGTAGCAGTCGACGAAGATGTAGTCGTTTCGTCGGTCTTGGTGGTGCCAATGACAGACGTCGTTTGTTCTGTGGCGGTCGGTGTAGCAGTCGACGAAGATGTAGTCGTTTCGTCGGTCTTGGGTGTGCCAATGACAGACGTCGATATTTCTGTGGCGGTCGTTGTAGCAGACGACGAAGATGTAGTCGTTTCGTCGGTCTTGGTGGTGCCAATGACAGACGTCGTTTGTTCTGTGGCGGTCGGTGTAGCAGTCGACGAAGATGTAGTCGTTTCGTCGGTCTTGGTGGTGCCAATGACAGACGTCGTTTGTTCTGTGGCGGTCGGTGTAGCAGTTGACGAAGATGTAGTCGTTTCGTCGGTCTTGGTGGTGCCAATGACAGACGTCGTTTGTTCTGTGGCGGTCGGTGTAGCAGTCGACGAAGATGTAGTCGTTTCGTCGGTCTTGTTGGTATCAAGGACAGAGGTCGCTTGTTCTGTGGCGGTCGGTGTAGCAGTCGACGAAGATGTAGTCGTTTCGTCGGTCTTGGTGGTGCCACTGACAGACGTCGTTTGTTCTGTGGTGGTCGGTGTAGCAGTCGACGAAGATGTAGTCGTTTCGTCGGTCTTGTTGGTATCAAGGACAGAGGTCGCTTGTTCTGTGGCGGTCGGTGTAGCAGTCGACGAAGATGTAGTCGTTTCGTCGGTCTTGGTGGTGCCACTGACAGACGTCGTTTGTTCTGTGGCGGTCGGTGTAGCAGTCGACGAAGATGTAGTCGTTTCGTCGGTCTTGGTGGTGCCAATGACAGACGTCGTTTGTTCTGTGGCGGTCGGTGTAGCAGTCGACGAAGATGTAGTCGTTTCGTCGGTCTTGTTGGTATCAAGGACAGAGGTCGCTTGTTCTGTGGCGGTCGGTGTAGCAGTCGACGAAGATGTAGTCGTTTCGTCGGTCTTGGTGGTGCCACTGACAGACGTCGTTTGTTCTGTGGTGGTCGGTGTAGCAGTCGACGAAGATGTAGTCGTTTCGTCGGTCTTGTTGGTATCAAGGACAGAGGTCGCTTGTTCTGTGGCGGTCGGTGTAGCAGTCGACGAAGATGTAGTCGTTTCGTCGGTCTTGGTGGTGCCACTGACAGACGTCGTTTGTTCTGTGGTGGTCGGTGTAGCAGTCGACGAAGATGTAGTCGTTTCGTCGGTCTTGGTGGTGCCAATGTCAGACGTCGTTTGTTCTGTGGCGGTCGGTGTAGCAGTCGACGAAGATGTAGTCGTTTCGTCGGTCTTGGTGGTGCCAAGGACAGACGTCGTTTGTTCTGTGGTGGTCGGTGTAGCAGTCGACGAAGACGTAGTCGTTTCGTCGGTCTTGGTGGTGCCAATGACAGACGTCGTTTGTTCTGTGGCGATCGGTGTGGCAGTCGACGAAGATGTAGTCGTTTCGTCGGTCTTGGTGGTGCCAATGACAGACGTCGTTTGTTCTGTGGCGGTCGGTGTAGCAGTCGACGAAGATGTAGTCGTTTCGTCGGTCTTGGTGGTGCCAATGACAGACGTCGTTTGTTCTGTGGCGGTCGGTGTAGCAGTCGACGAAGATGTAGTCGTTTCGTCGGTCTTGGTGGTGCCACTGACAGACGTCGTTTGTTCTGTGGTGGTCGGTGTAGCAGTCGACGAAGATGTAGTCGTTTCGTCGGTTTTGGTGATGCCAATGACAGACGTCGCTTGTTCTGTGGCGGTCGGTGTAGCAGTCGACGAAGATGTAGTCGTTTCGTCGGTCATGGTGGTGCCAAGGACAGACGTCGTTTGTTCTGTGGCGGTCGGTTTAGCAGTCGACGAAGATGTAGTCGTTTCGTCGGTCTTGGTGGTGCCAATGACAGACGTCGTTTGTTCTGTAGCGGTCGGTGTAGCAGTCGACGAAGATGTAGTCGTTTCGTCGGTCTTGGTGGTGCCAATGACAGACGTCGTTTGTTCTGTGGCGGTTGGTGTAGCAGTCGACGAAGATGTAGTCGTTTCGTCGGTCTTGGTGGTGCCAATGACAGACGTCGTTTGTTCTGTGGCGGTCGGTGTAGCAGTCGACGAAGATGTGGTCGTTTCGTCGGTCTTGGTGGTGTCGAGGACAGACGTCGTTTGTTCTGTGGCGGTCGGTGTAGCAGTCGACGAAGATGTAGTCGTTTCGTCGGTCTTTGTGGTGCCAATGACAGACGTCGTTTGTTCTGTGGCGGTCGGTGTAGCAGTCGACGAAGATGTAGTCGTTTCGTCGGTCTTGGTGGTGCCAATGACAGACGTCGTTTGTTCTGTGGCGGTCGGTGTAGCAGTCGACGAAGATGTATTCGTTTCGTCGGTCTTGGTGGTGCCAAGGACAGACGTCGTTTGTTCTTTGGTGGTCGGTGTAGCAGTCGACGATGATGTAGTCGTTTCGTCGGTCTTGGTGGTGCCAGTGACAGATGTCGTTTGTTCTGGGGCGGTCGGTGTAGCAGTCGACGAAGGCGTAGTCGTTTCGTCGGTCTTGGTGGTGCCAATGACAGACGTCGTTTGTTCTGTGGCGGTCGGTGTAGCAGTCGACGAAGATGTAGTCGTTTCGTCGGTCTTGGTGGTGCCAATGACAGACGTCGTTTGTTCTGTGGCGGTCGGTGTAGCAGTCGACGAAGATGTAGTCGTTTCGTCGGTCTTGGTGGTGCCAAGGACAGACGTCGTTTGTTCTGTGGCGGTCGGTGTAGCAGTCGACGAAGATGTTGTCGTTTCGTCGGTCTTGGTGGTGCCAGTGACAGATGTCGTTTGTTCTGTGGCGGTCGGTGTAGCAGTCGACGAAGATGTAGTCGTTTCGTCGGTCTTGGTGGTGCCACTGACAGACGTCGTTTGTTCTGTGGTGGTCGGTGTAGCAGTCGACGAAGACGTAGTCGTTTCGTCGGTCTTGGTGGTGCCAATGACAGACGTCGTTTGTTCTGTGGCGATCGGTGTAGCAGTCGACGAAGATGTAGTCGTTTCGTCGGTCTTGGTGGTGCCAATGACAGACGTCGTTTGTTCTGTGGCGGTCGGTGTAGCAGTCGACGAAGATGTAGTCGTTTCGTCGGTCTTGGTGGTGCCAATGACAGACGTCGTTTGTTCTGTGGCGGTCGGTGTAGCAGTCGACGAAGACGTAGTCGTTTCGTCGGTCTTGCTGGTGCCAGTAACAGACGTCGTTTGTTCTGTGGCGGTCGGTGTAGCAGTCGACGAAGATGTGGTCGTTTCGTCGGTCTTGTTGGTATCAAGGACAGAGGTCGCTTGTTCTGTGGCGGTCGGTGTAGCAGTCGACGAAGATGTAGTCGTTTCGTCGGTCTTGGTGGTGCCAAGGACAGACGTCGTTTGTTCTGTGGCGGTCGGTGTAGCAGTCGACGAAGATGTTGTCGTTTCGTCGGTCTTGGTGGTGCCAGTGACAGATGTCGTTTGTTCTGTGGCGGTCGGTGTAGCAGTCGACGAAGATGTAGTCGTTTCGTCGGTCTTGGTGGTGCCAATGACAGACGTCGTTTGTTCTGTGGTGGTCGGTGTAGCAGTCGACGAAGACGTAGTCGTTTCGTCGGTCTTGGTGGTGCCAATGACAGACGTCGTTTGTTCTGTGGCGATCGGTGTAGCAGTCGACGAAGATGTAGTCGTTTCGTCGGTCTTGGTGGTGCCAATGACAGACGTCGTTTGTTCTGTGGCGGTCGGTGTAGCAGTCGACGAAGATGTAGTCGTTTCGTCGGTCTTGGTGGTGCCAATGACAGACGTCGTTTGTTCTGTGGCGGTCGGTGTAGCAGTCGACGAAGATGTAGTCGTTTCGTCGGTCTTGGTGGTGCCAAGGACAGACGTCGTTTGTTCTGTGGCGGTCGGTGTAGCAGTCGACGATGATGTAGTCGTTTCGTCGGTCTTGGTGGTGCCAGTGACAGATGTCGTTTGTTCTGGGGCGGTCGGTGTAGCAGTCGACGAAGATGTAGTCGTTTCGTCGGTCTTGGTGGTGTCAAAGACAGACGTCGTTTGTTCTGTGGTGGTCGGTGTAGCAGTCGACGAAGACGTAGTCGTTTCGTCGGTCTTGGTGGTGCCAATGACAGACGTCGTTTGTTCTGTGGCGATCGGTGTGGCAGTCGACGAAGATGTAGTCGTTTCGTCGGTCTTGGTGTTGCCAATGACAGACGTCGTTTGTTCTGTGGCGGTCGGTGTAGCAGTCGACGAAGATGTAGTCGTTTCGTCGGTCTTGGTGGTGCCAATGACAGACGTCGTTTGTTCTGTGGCGGTCGGTGTAGCAGTCGACGAAGATGTAGTCGTTTCGTCGGTCTTGGTGGTGCCACTGACAGACGTCGTTTGTTCTGTGGCGGTCGGTTTAGCAGTCGACGAAGATGTAGTCGTTTCGTCGGTCTTGGTGGTGCCAATGACAGACGTCGTTTGTTCTGTAGCGGTCGGTGTAGCAGTCGACGAAGATGTAGTCGTTTCGTCGGTCTTGGTGGTGCCAATGACAGACGTCGTTTGTTCTGTGGCGGTCGGTGTAGCAGTCGACGAAGATGTAGTCGTTTCGTCGGTCTTGGTGGTGCCAATGAAAGACGTCGATATTTCTGTGGCGGTCGTTGTAGCAGACGACGAAGATGTAGTCGTTTCGTCGGTCTTGGTGGTGCCAATGACAGACGTCGTTTGTTCTGTGGCGGTCGGTGTAGCAGTCGACGAAGATGTAGTCGTTTCGTCGGTCTTGGTGGTGCTAATGACAGACGTCGTTTGTTCTGTGGCGGTCGGTGTAGCAGTTGACGAAGATGTAGTCGTTTCGTCGGTCTTGGTGGTGCCATTGACAGATGTCGTTTGTTCTGTGGCGGTCGGTGTAGCAGTCAACGAAGATGTGGTCGTTTCGTCGGTCTTGGTGGTGCCAAGGACAGACGTCGTTTGTTCTGTGGCGGTCGGTGTAGCAGTCGACGAAGATGTAGTCGTTTCGTTGGTCTTGGTGGTGTCAAGGACAGACGTCGTTTGTTCTGTGGCGGTCGGTGTAGCAGTCGACGAAGATGTAGTCGTTTCGTCGGTCTTTGTGGTGCCAATGACAGACGTCGTTTGTTCTGTGGCGGTCGGTGTAGCAGTCGACGAAGATGTAGTCGTTTCGTCGGTCTTGGTGGTGCCAATGACAGACGTCGTTTGTTCTGTGGCGGTCGGTGTAGCATTCGACGAAGATGTAGTCGTTTCGTCGGTCTTGGTGGTGCCAAGGACAGACGTCGTTTGTTCTGTGGCGGTCGGTGTAGCAGTCGACGATGATGTAGTCGTTTCGTCGGTCTTGGTGGTGCCAGTGACAGATGTCGTTTGTTCTGGGGCGGTCGGTGTAGCAGTCGACGAAGGCGTAGTCGTTTCGTCGGTCTTGGTGGTGCCAATGACAGACGTCGTTTGTTCTGTGGCGGTCGGTGTAGCAGTCGACGAAGATGTAGTCGTTTCGTCGGTCTTGGTGGTGCCAATGACAGACGTCGTTTGTTCTGTGGCGGTCGGTGTAGCAGTCGACGAAGATGTAGTCGTTTCGTCGGTCTTGGTGGTGCCAGTGACAGATGTCGTTTGTTCTGTGGCGGTCGGTGTAGCAGTCGACGAAGATGTAGTCGTTTCGTCGGTCTTGGTGGTGTCAAGGACAGACGTCGTTTGTTCTGTGGCGGTCGGTGTAGCAGTCGACGAAGATGTAGTCGTTTCGTCGGTCTTGGTGGTGCCAATGACAGACGTCGTTTGTTCTGTGGCGGTCGGTGTAGCAGTCGACGAAGACGTAGTCGTTTCGTCGGTCTTGGTGGTGCCAGTGACAGACGTCGTTTGTTCTGTGGCGGTCGGTGTAGCAGTCGACGAAGATGTAGTCGTTTCGTCGGTCTTGTTGGTATCAAGGACAGATGTCGTTTGTTCTGTGGCGGTCGGTGTAGCAGTCGACGAAGACGTAGTCGTTTCGTCGGTCTTGGTGGTGCCAGTGACAGACGTCGTTTGTTCTGTGGCGGTCGGTGGAGCAGTCGCCGAAGATGTAGTCGTTTCGTCGGTCTTAGTGGTGTCAAGGACAGACGTCGTTTGTTCTGTGGCGGTCGGTGTAGCAGTCGACGATGATGTAGTCGTTTCGTCGGTCTTGGTGGTGCCAATGACCGACGTCGCTTGTTCTGTGGCGGTCGGTGTAGCAGTCGACGAAGATGTAGTCGTTTCGTCGGTCTTGGTGGTGCCACTGACAGACGTCGTTTGTTCTGTGGTGGTCGGTGTAGCAGTCGACGAAGATGTAGTCGTTTCGTCGGTCTTGGTGGTGCCAATGACAGACGTCGCTTGTTCTGTGGCGGTCGGTGTAGCAGTCGACGAAGATGTAGTCGTTTCGTCGGTCTTGGTGGTGTCAAGGACAGACGTCGTTTGTTCTGTGGTGGTCGGTGTAGCAGTCGACGAAGACGTAGTCGTTTCGTCGGTCTTGGTGGTGCCAATGACAGACGTCGTTTGTTCTGTGGCGATCGGTGTAGCAGTCGACGAAGATGTAGTCGTTTCGTCGGTCTTGGTGGTGCCAATGACAGACGTCGTTTGTTCTGTGGCGGTCGGTGTAGCAGTCGACGAAGATGTAGTCGTTTCGTCGGTCTTGGTGGTGCCAATGACAGACGTCGTTTGTTCTGTGGCGGTCGGTGTAGCAGTGGACGAAGATGTAGTCGTTTCGTCGGTCTTGGTGGTGCCAATGACAGACGTCGTTTGTTCTGTGGCGGTCGGTGTAGCAGTCGACGAAGATGTAGTCGTTTCGACGGTCTTGGTGGTGCCACTGACAGACGTCGTTTGTTCTGTGGTGGTCGGTGTAGCAGTCGACGAAGATGTAGTCGTTTCGTCGGTCTTGGTGGTGCCAATGACAGACGTCGTTTGTGCTGTGGCGGTCGGTGTAGCAGTCGACGAAGATGTAGTCGTTTCGTCGGTCATGGTGGTGCCAATGACAGACGTCGTTTGTTCTGTAGCGGTCGGTGTAGCAGTCGACGAAGATGTGGTCGTTTCGTCGGTCTTGGTGGTGCCAATGACAGACGTCGTTTGTTCTGTGGCGGTCGGTGTAGCAGTCGACGAAGATGTAGTCGTTTCGTCGGTCTTGGGTGTGCCAATGACAGACGTCGATATTTCTGTGGCGGTCGTTGTAGCAGACGACGAAGATGTAGTCGTTTCGTCGGTCTTGGTGGTGCCAATGACAGACGTCGTTTGTTCTGTGGCGGTCGGTGTAGCAGTCGACGAAGATGTAGTCGTTTCGTCGGTCTTGGTGGTGCCAATGACAGACGTCGTTTGTTCTGTGGCGGTCGGTGTAGCAGTCGACGAAGATGTAGTCGTTTCGTCGGTCTTGGTGGTGCCAATGACAGACGTCGTTTGTTCTGTGGCGGTCGGTGTAGCAGTCGACGAAGATGTAGTCGTTTCGTCGGTCTTGGTGGTGCCACTGACAGACGTCGTTTGTTCTGTGGTGGTCGTTGTAGCAGTCGACGAAGATGTAGTCGTTTCGTCGGTCTTGGTGGTGCCAATGACAGACGTCGTTTGTTCTGTGGCGGTCGGTGTAGCAGTCGACGAAGATGTAGTCGTTTCGTCGGTCATGGTGGTGCCAAAGACAGACGTCGTTTGTTCTGTGGCGGTCGGTTTAGCAGTCGACGAAGATGTAGTCGTTTCGTCGGTCTTGGTGGTGCCAATGACAGACGTCGTTTGTTCTGTGGCGGTCGGTGTAGCAGTCGACGAAGATGTAGTCGTTTCGTCGGTCTTGGTGGTGCCAATGACAGACGTCGTTTGTTCTGTGGCGGTCGGTGTAGCAGTCGACGAAGATGTAGTCGTTTCGTCGGTCTTGGTGGTGCCAATGAAAGACGTCGATATTTCTGTGGCGGTCGTTGTAGCAGACGACGAAGATGTAGTCGTTTCGTCGGTCTTGGTGGTGCCAATGACAGACGTCGTTTGTTCTGTGGCGGTCGGTGTAGCAGTCGACGAAGATGTAGTCGTTTCGTCGGTCTTGGTGGTGCTAATGACAGACGTCGTTTGTTCTGTGGCGGTCGGTGTAGCAGTTGACGAAGATGTAGTCGTTTCGTCGGTCTTGGTGGTGCCAGTGACAGATGTCGTTTGTTCTGTGGCGGTCGGTGTAGCAGTCGACGAAGATGTGGTCGTTTCGTCGGTCTTGGTGGTGCCAAGGACAGACGTCGTTTGTTCTGTGGCGGTCGGTGTAGCAGTCGAGGATGATGTAGTCGTTTCGTCGGTCTTCGTGGTGTCGAGGACAGACGTCGTTTGTTCTGTGGCGGTCGGTGTAGCAGTCGACGAAGATGTAGTCGTTTCGTCGGTCTTTGTGGTGCCAATGACAGACGTAGTTTGTTCTGTGGCGGTCGGTGTAGCAGTCGACGAAGACTTAGTCGTTTCGTCGGTCTTGGTGGTGCCAATGACAGACGTCGTTTGTTCTGTGGCGGTCGGTGTAGCAGTCGACGAAGATGTAGTCGTTTCGTCGGTCTTGGTGGTGCCAAGGACAGACGTCGTTTGTTCTGTGGCGGTCGGTGTAGCAGTCGACGATGATGTAGTCGTTTCGTCGGTCTTGGTGGTGCCAGTGACAGATGTCGTTTGTTCTGTGGCGGTCGGTGTAGCAGTCGACGAAGGCGTAGTCGTTTCGTCGGTCTTGGTGGTGCCAATGACAGACGTCGTTTGTTCTGTGGCGGTCGGTGTAGCAGTCGACGAAGATGTAGTCGTTTCGTCGGTCTTGGTGGTGCCAATGACAGACGTCGTTTGTTCTGTGGCGGTCGGTGTAGCAGTCGACGAAGATGTTGTCGTTTCGTCGGTCTTGGTGGTGCCAGTGACAGATGTCGTTTGTTCTGTGGCGGTCGGTGTAGCAGTCGACGAAGATGTAGTCGTTTCGTCGGTCTTGGTGGTGTCAAGGACAGACGTCGTTTGTTCTGTGGCGGTCGGTGTAGCCGTCGACGAAGATGTAGTCGTTTCGTCGGTCTTGGTGGTGCCACTGACAGACGTCGTTTGTTCTGTGGTGGTCGGTGTAGCAGTCGACGAAGATGTAGTCGTTTCGTCGGTCTTGGTGGTGCCAATGACAGACGTCGTTTGTTCTGTGGCGGTCGGTGTAGCAGTCGCCGAAGATGTAGTCGTTTGGTCGGTCTTGGTGGTGTCAAGGACAGACGTCGTTTGTTCTGTGGCGGTCGGTGTAGCAGTCGACGATGATGTAGTCGTTTCGTCGGTCTTGGTGGTGCCAATGACCGACGTCGCTTGTTCTGTGGCGGTCGGTGTAGCAGTCGACGAAGATGTAGTCGTTTCGTCGGTCTTGGTGGTGCCACTGACAGACGTCGTTTGTTCTGTGGTGGTCGGTGTAGCAGTCGACGAAGATGTAGTCGTTTCGTCGGTCTTGGTGGTGCCAATGACAGACGTCGTTTGTTCTGTGGCGGTCGGTGTAGCAGTCGACGAAGATGTAGTCGTTTCGTCGGTCTTGGTGGTGCCAATGAAAGACGTCGATATTTCTGTGGCGGTCGTTGTAGCAGACGACGAAGATGTAGTCGTTTCGTCGGTCTTGGTGGTGCCACTGACAGACGTCGTTTGTTCTGTGGCGGTCGGTGTAGCAGTCGACGAAGATGTAGTCGTTTCGTCGGTCTTGTTGGTATCAAGGACAGAGGTCGCTTGTTCTGTGGCGGTCGGTGTAGCAGTCGACGAAGATGTAGTCGTTTCGTCGGTCTTGGTGGTGCCAATGACAGACGTCGATTGTTCTGTGGTGGTCGGTGTAGCAGTCGACGAAGATGTAGTCGTTTCGTCGGTCTTGGTGGTGCCAATGACAGACGTCGTTTGTTCTGTGGCGGTCGGTGTAGCAGTCGACGAAGATGTAGTCGTTTCGTCGGTCTTGGTGGTGTCAAGGACAGACGTCGTTTGTTCTGTGGCGGTCGGTGTAGCAGTCGACGATGATGTAGTCGTTTCGTCGGTCTTGGTGGTGCCAGTGACAGATGTCGTTTGTTCTGGGGCGGTCGGTGTAGCAGTCGACGAAGGCGTAGTCGTTTCGTCGGTCTTGGTGGTGCCAATGACAGACGTCGTTTGTTCTGTGGCGGTCGGTGTAGCAGTCGACGAAGATGTAGTCGTTTCGTCGGTCTTGGTGGTGCCAATGACAGACGTCGTTTGTTCTGTGGCGGTCGGTGTAGCAGTCGACGAAGATGTAGTCGTTTCGTCGGTCTTGGTGGTGCCAGTGACAGATGTCGTTTGTTCTGTGGCGGTCGGTGTAGCAGTCGACGAAGATGTAGTCGTTTCGTCGGTCTTGGTGGTGTCAAGGACAGACGTCGTTTGTTCTGTGGCGGTCGGTGTAGCAGTCGACGAAGATGTAGTCGTTTCGTCGGTCTTGGTGGTGCCAATGACAGACGTCGTTTGTTCTGTGGCGGTCGGTGTAGCAGTCGACGAAGACGTAGTCGTTTCGTCGGTCTTGGTGGTGCCAGTGACAGATGTCGTTTGTTCTGTGGCGGTCGGTGTAGCAGTCGACGAAGTTGTAGTCGTTTCGTCGGTCTTGTTGGTATCAAGGACAGATGTCGTTTGTTCTGTGGCGGTCGGTGTAGCAGTCGACGAAGACGTAGTCGTTTCGTCGGTCTTGGTGGTGCCAGTGACAGACGTCGTTTGTTCTGTGGCGGTCGGTGTAGCAGTCGCCGAAGATGTAGTCGTTTCGTCGGTCTTGGTGGTGTCAAGGACAGACGTCGTTTGTTCTGTGGCGGTCGGTGTAGCAGTCGACGAAGATGTAGTCGTTTCGTCGGTCTTGGTGGTGCCAATGACCGACGTCGCTTGTTCTGTGGCGGTCGGTGTAGCAGTCGACGAAGATGTAGTCGTTTCGTCGGTCTTGGTGGTGCCACTGACAGACGTCGTTTGTTCTGTGGTGGTCGGTGTAGCAGTCGACGAAGATGTAGTCGTTTCGTCGGTCTTGAAGGTGCCAATGACAGACGTCGTTTGTTCTGTGGCGGTCGGTGTAGCAGTCGACGAAGATGTAGTCGTTTCGTCGGTCTTGGTGGTGTCAAAGACAGACGTCGTTTGTTCTGTGGTGGTCGGTGTAGCAGTCGACGAAGACGTAGTCGATTCGTCGGTCTTGGTGGTGCCAATGACAGACGTCGTTTGTTCTGTGGCGATCGGTGTAGCAGTCGACGAAGATGTAGTCGTTTCGTCGGTCTTGGTGGTGCCAATGACAGACGTCGTTTGTTCTGTGGCGGTCGGTGTAGCAGTCGACGAAGATGTAGTCGTTTCGTCGGTCTTGGTGGTGCCAATGACAGACGTCGTTTGTTCTGTGGCGGTCGGTGTAGCGGTGGACGAAGATGTAGTCGTTTCGTCGGTCTTGGTGGTGCCAATGACAGACGTCGTTTGTTCTGTGGCGGTCGGTGTAGCAGTCGACGAAGATGTAGTCGTTTCGACGGTCTTGGTGGTGCCACTGACAGACGTCGTTTGTTCTGTGGTGGTCGGTGTAGCAGTCGACGAAGATGTAGTCGTTTCGTCGGTCTTGGTGGTGCCAATGACAGACGTCGTTTGTGCTGTGGCGGTCGGTGTAGCAGTCGACGAAGATGTAGTCGTTTCGTCGGTCATGGTGGTGCCAAGGACAGACGTCGTTTGTTCTGTGGCGGTCGGTTTAGCAGTCGACGAAGATGTAGTCGTTTCGTCGGTCTTGGTGGTGCCAATGACAGACGTCGTTTGTTCTGTAGCGGTCGGTGTAGCAGTCGACGAAGATGTAGTCGTTTCGTCGGTCTTGGTTGTGCCAATGACAGACGTCGTTTGTTCTGTGGCGGTCGGTGTAGCAGTCGACGATGATGTAGTCGTTTCGTCGGTCTTGGGTGTGCCAATGACAGACGTCGATATTTCTGTGGCGGTCGTTGTAGCAGACGACGAAGATGTAGTCGTTTCGTCGGTCTTGGTGGTGCCAATGACAGACGTCGTTTGTTCTGTGGCGGTCGGTGTAGCAGTCGACGAAGATGTAGTCGTTTCGTCGGTCTTGGTGGTGCCAATGACAGACGTCGTTTGTTCTGTGGCGGTCGGTGTAGCAGTTGACGAAGATGTAGTCGTTTCGTCGGTCTTGGTGGTGCCAATGACAGACGTCGTTTGTTCTGTGGCGGTCGGTGTAGCAGTCGACGAAGATGTAGTCGTTTCGTCGGTCTTGTTGGTATCAAGGACAGAGGTCGCTTGTTCTGTGGCGGTCGGTGTAGCAGTCGACGAAGATGTAGTCGTTTCGTCGGTCTTGGTGGTGCCACTGACAGACGTCGTTTGTTCTGTGGTGGTCGGTGTAGCAGTCGACGAAGATGTAGTCGTTTCGTCGGTCTTGTTGGTATCAAGGACAGAGGTCGCTTGTTCTGTGGCGGTCGGTGTAGCAGTCGACGAAGATGTAGTCGTTTCGTCGGTCTTGGTGGTGCCACTGACAGACGTCGTTTGTTCTGTGGCGGTCGGTGTAGCAGTCGACGAAGATGTAGTCGTTTCGTCGGTCTTGGTGGTGCCAATGACAGACGTCGTTTGTTCTGTGGCGGTCGGTGTAGCAGTCGACGAAGATGTAGTCGTTTCGTCGGTCTTGTTGGTATCAAGGACAGAGGTCGCTTGTTCTGTGGCGGTCGGTGTAGCAGTCGACGAAGATGTAGTCGTTTCGTCGGTCTTGGTGGTGCCACTGACAGACGTCGTTTGTTCTGTGGTGGTCGGTGTAGCAGTCGACGAAGATGTAGTCGTTTCGTCGGTCTTGTTGGTATCAAGGACAGAGGTCGCTTGTTCTGTGGCGGTCGGTGTAGCAGTCGACGAAGATGTAGTCGTTTCGTCGGTCTTGGTGGTGCCACTGACAGACGTCGTTTGTTCTGTGGTGGTCGGTGTAGCAGTCGACGAAGATGTAGTCGTTTCGTCGGTCTTGGTGGTGCCAATGACAGACGTCGTTTGTTCTGTGGCGGTCGGTGTAGCAGTCGACGAAGATGTAGTCGTTTCGTCGGTCTTGGTGGTGCCAAGGACAGACGTCGTTTGTTCTGTGGTGGTCGGTGTAGCAGTCGACGAAGACGTAGTCGTTTCGTCGGTCTTGGTGGTGCCAATGACAGACGTCGTTTGTTCTGTGGCGATCGGTGTGGCAGTCGACGAAGATGTAGTCGTTTCGTCGGTCTTGGTGGTGCCAATGACAGACGTCGTTTGTTCTGTGGCGGTCGGTGTAGCAGTCGACGAAGATGTAGTCGTTTCGTCGGTCTTGGTGGTGCCAATGACAGACGTCGTTTGTTCTGTGGCGGTCGGTGTAGCAGTCGACGAAGATGTAGTCGTTTCGTCGGTCTTGGTGGTGCCACTGACAGACGTCGTTTGTTCTGTGGTGGTCGGTGTAGCAGTCGACGAAGATGTAGTCGTTTCGTCGGTTTTGGTGATGCCAATGACAGACGTCGCTTGTTCTGTGGCGGTCGGTGTAGCAGTCGACGAAGATGTAGTCGTTTCGTCGGTCATGGTGGTGCCAAGGACAGACGTCGTTTGTTCTGTGGCGGTCGGTTTAGCAGTCGACGAAGATGTAGTCGTTTCGTCGGTCTTGGTGGTGCCAATGACAGACGTCGTTTGTTCTGTAGCGGTCGGTGTAGCAGTCGACGAAGATGTAGTCGTTTCGTCGGTCTTGGTGGTGCCAATGACAGACGTCGTTTGTTCTGTGGCGGTCGGTGTAGCAGTCGACGAAGATGTAGTCGTTTCGTCGGTCTTGGTGGTGCCAATGAAAGACGTCGATATTTCTGTGGCGGTCGTTGTAGCAGACGACGAAGATGTAGTCGTTTCGTCGGTCTTGGTGGTGCCACTGACAGACGTCGTTTGTTCTGTGGCGGTCGGTGTAGCAGTCGACGAAGATGTAGTCGTTTCGTCGGTCTTGTTGGTATCAAGGACAGAGGTCGCTTGTTCTGTGGCGGTCGGTGTAGCAGTCGACGAAGATGTAGTCGTTTCGTCGGTCTTGGTGGTGCCAATGACAGACGTCGATTGTTCTGTGGTGGTCGGTGTAGCAGTCGACGAAGATGTAGTCGTTTCGTCGGTCTTGGTGGTGCCAATGACAGACGTCGTTTGTTCTGTGGCGGTCGGTGTAGCAGTCGACGAAGATGTAGTCGTTTCGTCGGTCTTGGTGGTGTCAATGACAGACGTCGTGTGTTCGGTGGTGGTCGGTGTAGCAGTCGACGAAGACGTAGTCGTTTCGTCGGTCTTGGTGGTGCCAATGACAGACGTCGTTTGTTCTGTGGCGATCGGTGTGGCAGTCGACGAAGATGTAGTCGTTTCGTCGGTCTTGGTGTTGCCAATGACAGACGTCGTTTGTTCTGTGGCGGTCGGTGTAGCAGTCGACGAAGATGTAGTCGTTTCGTCGGTCTTGGTGGTGCCAATGACAGACGTCGTTTGTTCTGTGGCGGTCGGTGTAGCAGTCGACGAAGATGTAGTCGTTTCGTCGGTCTTGGTGGTGCCACTGACAGACGTCGTTTGTTCTGTGGTGGTCGGTGTAGCAGTCGACGAAGATGTAGTCGTTTCGTCGGTCTTGGTGGTGCCAATGACAGACGTCGTTTGTTCTGTGGCGGTCGGTGTAGCAGTCGACGAAGATGTAGTCGTTTCGTCGGTCATGGTGGTGCCAATGACAGACGTCGTTTGTTCTGTGGCGGTCGGTTTAGCAGTCGACGAAGATGTAGTCGTTTCGTCGGTCGTGGTGGTGCCAATGACAGACGTCGTTTGTTCTGTAGCGGTCGGTGTAGCAGTCGACGAAGATGTAGTCGTTTCGTCGGTTTTGGTGGTGCCAATGACAGACGTCGTTTGTTCTGTGGCGGTCGGTGTAGCAGTCGACGAAGATGTAGTCGTTTCGTCGGTCTTGGTGGTGCCAATGAAAGACGTCGATATTTCTGTGGCAGTCGTTGTAGCAGACGACGAAGATGTAGTCGTTTCGTCGGTCTTGGTGGTGCCAATGACAGACGTCGTTTGTTCTGTGGCGGTCGGTGTAGCAGTCGACGAAGATGTAGTCGTTTCGTCGGTCTTGGTGGTGCTAATGACAGACGTCGTTTGTTCTGTGGCGGTCGGTGTAGCAGTTGACGAAGATGTAGTCGTTTCGTCGGTCTTGGTGGTGCCAGTGACAGATGTCGTTTGTTCTGTGGCGGTCGGTGTAGCAGTCGAGGAAGATGTGGTCGTTTCGTCGGTCTTGGTGGTGCCAAGGACAGACGTCGTTTGTTCTGTGGCGGTCGGTGTAGCAGTCGAGGATGATGTAGTCGTTTCGTCGGTCTTCGTGGTGTCGAGGACAGACGTCGTTTGTTCTGTGGCGGTCGGTGTAGCAGTCGACGAAGATGTAGTCGTTTCGTCGGTCTTTGTGGTGCCAATGACAGACGTAGTTTGTTCTGTGGCGGTCGGTGTAGCAGTCGACGAAGACTTAGTCGTTTCGTCGGTCTTGGTGGTGCCAATGACAGACGTCGTTTGTTCTGTGGCGGTCGGTGTAGCATTCGACGAAGATGTAGTCGTTTCGTCGGTCTTGGTGGTGCCAAGGACAGACGTCGTTTGTTCTGTGGCGGTCGGTGTAGCAGTCGACGATGATGTAGTCGTTTCGTCGGTCTTGGTGGTGCCAGTGACAGATGTCGTTTGTTCTGTGGCGGTCGGTGTAGCAGTCGACGAAGGTGTAGTCGTTTCGTCGGTCTTGGTGGTGCCAATGACAGACGTCGTTTGTTCTGTGGCGGTCGGTGTAGCAGTCGACGAAGATGTAGTCGTTTCGTCGGTCTTGGTGGTGCCAATGACAGACGTCGTTTGTTCTGTGGCGGTCGGTGTAGCAGTCGACGAAGATGTTGTCGTTTCGTCGGTCTTGGTGGCGCCAGTGACAGATGTCGTTTGTTCTGTGGCGGTCGGTGTAGCAGTCGACGAAGATGTAGTCGTTTCGTCGGTCTTGGTGGTGTCAAGGACAGACGTCGTTTGTTCTGTGGCGGTCGGTGTAGCAGTCGACGAAGATGTAGTCGTTTCGTCGGTCTTGGTGGTGCCAATGACAGACGTCGTTTGTTCTGTGGCGGTCGGTGTAGCAGTCGACGAAGACGTAGTCGTTTCGTCGGTCTTGGTGGTGCCAATGACAGACGTCGATATTTCTGTGGCGGTCGGTGTAGCAGTCGACGAAGATGTAGTCGTTTCGTCGGTCTTGTTGGTATCAAGGACAGACGTCGTTTGTTCTGTGGCGGTCGGTGTAGCAGTCGACGAAGACGTAGTCGTTTCGTCGGTCTTGGTGGTGCCAGTGACAGACGTCGTTTGTTCTGTGGCGGTCGGTGTAGCAGTCGCCGAAGATGTAGTCGTTTGGTCGGTCTTGGTGGTGTCAAGGACAGACGTCGTTTGTTCTGTGGCGGTCGGTGTAGCAGTCGACGATGATGTAGTCGTTTCGTCGGTCTTGGTGGTGCCAATGACCGACGTCGCTTGTTCTGTGGCGGTCGGTGTAGCAGTCGACGAAGATGTAGTCGTTTCGTCGGTCTTGGTGGTGCCACTGACAGACGTCGTTTGTTCTGTGGTGGTCGGTGTAGCAGTCGACGAAGATGTAGTCGTTTCGTCGGTCTTGGTGGTGCCAATGACAGACGTCGTTTGTTCTGTGGCGGTCGGTGTAGCAGTCGACGAAGATGTAGTCGTTTCGTCGGTCTTGGTGGTGCCAATGAAAGACGTCGATATTTCTGTGGCGGTCGTTGTAGCAGACGACGAAGATGTAGTCGTTTCGTCGGTCTTGGTGGTGCCACTGACAGACGTCGTTTGTTCTGTGGCGGTCGGTGTAGCAGTCGACGAAGATGTAGTCGTTTCGTCGGTCTTGGTGGTGTCAAGGACAGACGTCGTTTGTTCTGTGGTGGTCGGTGTAGCAGTCGACGAAGACGTAGTCGTTTCGTCGGTCTTGGTGGTGCCAATGACAGACGTCGTTTGTTCTGTGGCGATCGGTGTGGCAGTCGACGAAGATGTAGTCGTTTCGTCGGTCTTGGTGTTGCCAATGACAGACGTCGTTTGTTCTGTGGCGGTCGGTGTAGCAGTCGACGAAGATGTAGTCGTTTCGTCGGTCTTGGTGGTGCCAATGACAGACGTCGTTTGTTCTGTGGCGGTCGGTGTAGCAGTCGACGAAGATGTAGTCGTTTCGTCGGTCTTGGTGGTGCCACTGACAGACGTCGTTTGTTCTGTGGTGGTCGGTGTAGCAGTCGACGAAGATGTAGTCGTTTCGTCGGTCTTGGTGGTGCCAATGACAGACGTCGTTTGTTCTGTGGCGGTCGGTGTAGCAGTCGACGAAGATGTAGTCGTTTCGTCGGTCATGGTGGTGCCAAAGACAGACGTCGTTTGTTCTGTGGCGGTCGGTTTAGCAGTCGACGAAGATGTAGTCGTTTCGTCGGTCTTGGTGGTGCCAATGACAGACGTCGTTTGTTCTGTGGCGGTCGGTGTAGCAGTCGACGAAGATGTAGTCGTTTCGTCGGTCTTGGTGGTGCCAATGACAGACGTCGTTTGTGCTGTGGCGGTCGGTGTAGCAGTCGACGAAGATGTAGTCGTTTCGTCGGTCTTGGTGGTGCCAATGAAAGACGTCGATATTTCTGTGGCGGTCGTTGTAGCAGACGACGAAGATGTAGTCGTTTCGTCGGTCTTGGTGGTGCCAATGACAGACGTCGTTTGTTCTGTGGCGGTCGGTGTAGCAGTCGACGAAGATGTAGTCGTTTCGTCGGTCTTGGTGGTGCTAATGACAGACGTCGTTTGTTCTGTGGCGGTCGGTGTAGCAGTTGACGAAGATGTAGTCGTTTCGTCGGTCTTGGTGGTGCCAGTGACAGATGTCGTTTGTTCTGTGGCGGTCGGTGTAGCAGTCGACGAAGATGTGGTCGTTTCGTCGGTCTTGGTGGTGCCAAGGACAGACGTCGTTTGTTCTGTGGCGGTCGGTGTAGCAGTCGAGGATGATGTAGTCGTTTCGTCGGTCTTCGTGGTGTCGAGGACAGACGTCGTTTGTTCTGTGGCGGTCGGTGTAGCAGTCGACGAAGATGTAGTCGTTTCGTCGGTCTTTGTGGTGCCAATGACAGACGTAGTTTGTTCTGTGGCGGTCGGTGTAGCAGTCGACGAAGACTTAGTCGTTTCGTCGGTCTTGGTGGTGCCAATGACAGACGTCGTTTGTTCTGTGGCGGTCGGTGTAGCATTCGACGAAGATGTAGTCGTTTCGTCGGTCTTGGTGGTGCCAAAGACAGACGTCGTTTGTTCTGTGGCGGTCGGTGTAGCAGTCGACGATGATGTAGTCGTTTCGTCGGTCTTGGTGGTGCCAGTGACAGATGTCGTTTGTTCTGTGGCGGTCGGTGTAGCAGTCGACGAAGGCGTAGTCGTTTCGTCGGTCTTGGTGGTGCCAATGACAGACGTCGTTTGTTCTGTGGCGGTCGGTGTAGCAGTCGACGAAGATGTAGTCGTTTCGTCGGTCTTGGTGGTGCCAATGACAGACGTCGTTTGTTCTGTGGCGGTCGGTGTAGCAGTCGACGAAGATGTTGTCGTTTCGTCGGTCTTGGTGGTGCCAGTGACAGATGTCGTTTGTTCTGTGGCGGTCGGTGTAGCAGTCGACGAAGATGTAGTCGTTTCGTCGGTCTTGGTGGTGTCAAGGACAGACGTCGTTTGTTCTGTGGCGGTCGGTGTAGCAGTCGACGAAGATGTAGTCGTTTCGTCGGTCTTGGTGGTGCCAATGACAGACGTCGTTTGTTCTGTGGCGGTCGGTGTAGCAGTCGACGAAGACGTAGTCGTTTCGTCGGTCTTGGTGGTGCCAATGACAGACGTCGATATTTCTGTGGCGGTCGGTGTAGCAGTCGACGAAGATGTAGTCGTTTCGTCGGTCTTGTTGGTATCAAGGACAGACGTCGTTTGTTCTGTGGCGGTCGGTGTAGCAGTCGACGAAGACGTAGTCGTTTCGTCGGTCTTGTTGGTATCAAGGACAGAGGTCGCTTGTTCTGTGGCGGTCGGTGTAGCAGTCGACGAAGATGTAGTCGTTTCGTCGGTCTTGGTGGTGCCACTGACAGACGTCGTTTGTTCTGTGGTGGTCGGTGTAGCAGTCGACGAAGATGTAGTCGTTTCGTCGGTCTTGGTGGTGCCAATGACAGACGTCGTTTGTTCTGTGGCGGTCGGTGTAGCAGTCGACGAAGATGTAGTCGTTTCGTCGGTCTTGTTGGTATCAAGGACAGAGGTCGCTTGTTCTGTGGCGGTCGGTGTAGCAGTCGACGAAGATGTAGTCGTTTCGTCGGTCTTGGTGGTGCCACTGACAGACGTCGTTTGTTCTGTGGTGGTCGGTGTAGCAGTCGACGAAGATGTAGTCGTTTCGTCGGTCTTGTTGGTATCAAGGACAGAGGTCGCTTGTTCTGTGGCGGTCGGTGTAGCAGTCGACGAAGATGTAGTCGTTTCGTCGGTCTTGGTGGTGCCACTGACAGACGTCGTTTGTTCTGTGGTGGTCGGTGTAGCAGTCGACGAAGATGTAGTCGTTTCGTCGGTCTTGGTGGTGCCAATGTCAGACGTCGTTTGTTCTGTGGCGGTCGGTGTAGCAGTCGACGAAGATGTAGTCGTTTCGTCGGTCTTGGTGGTGCCAAGGACAGACGTCGTTTGTTCTGTGGTGGTCGGTGTAGCAGTCGACGAAGACGTAGTCGTTTCGTCGGTCTTGGTGGTGCCAATGACAGACGTCGTTTGTTCTGTGGCGATCGGTGTGGCAGTCGACGAAGATGTAGTCGTTTCGTCGGTCTTGGTGGTGCCAATGACAGACGTCGTTTGTTCTGTGGCGGTCGGTGTAGCAGTCGACGAAGATGTAGTCGTTTCGTCGGTCTTGGTGGTGCCAATGACAGACGTCGTTTGTTCTGTGGCGGTCGGTGTAGCAGTCGACGAAGATGTAGTCGTTTCGTCGGTCTTGGTGGTGCCACTGACAGACGTCGTTTGTTCTGTGGTGGTCGGTGTAGCAGTCGACGAAGATGTAGTCGTTTCGTCGGTTTTGGTGATGCCAATGACAGACGTCGCTTGTTCTGTGGCGGTCGGTGTAGCAGTCGACGAAGATGTAGTCGTTTCGTCGGTCATGGTGGTGCCAAGGACAGACGTCGTTTGTTCTGTGGCGGTCGGTTTAGCAGTCGACGAAGATGTAGTCGTTTCGTCGGTCTTGGTGGTGCCAATGACAGACGTCGTTTGTTCTGTAGCGGTCGGTGTAGCAGTCGACGAAGATGTAGTCGTTTCGTCGGTCTTGGTGGTGCCAATGACAGACGTCGTTTGTTCTGTGGCGGTCGGTGTAGCAGTCGACGAAGATGTAGTCGTTTCGTCGGTCTTGGTGGTGCCAATGAAAGACGTCGATATTTCTGTGGCGGTCGTTGTAGCAGACGACGAAGATGTAGTCGTTTCGTCGGTCTTGGTGGTGCCACTGACAGACGTCGTTTGTTCTGTGGCGGTCGGTGTAGCAGTCGACGAAGATGTAGTCGTTTCGTCGGTCTTGTTGGTATCAAGGACAGAGGTCGCTTGTTCTGTGGCGGTCGGTGTAGCAGTCGACGAAGATGTAGTCGTTTCGTCGGTCTTGGTGGTGCCAATGACAGACGTCGATTGTTCTGTGGTGGTCGGTGTAGCAGTCGACGAAGATGTAGTCGTTTCGTCGGTCTTGGTGGTGCCAATGACAGACGTCGTTTGTTCTGTGGCGGTCGGTGTAGCAGTCGACGAAGATGTAGTCGTTTCGTCGGTCTTGGTGGTGTCAAGGACAGACGTCGTTTGTTCTGTGGTGGTCG
This sequence comes from Lumbricus rubellus, assembly GCA_945859605.1. Classification (NCBI taxonomy): domain Eukaryota; kingdom Metazoa; phylum Annelida; class Clitellata; order Crassiclitellata; family Lumbricidae; genus Lumbricus; species Lumbricus rubellus. The sequence goes on along the minus strand of OX243824.1, from coordinate 29,850,258 downwards.
GTGTAGCAGTCGACGAAGACGTAGTCGTTTCGTCGGTCTTGGTGGTGCCAATGACAGACGTCGTTTGTTCTGTGGCGATCGGTGTGGCAGTCGACGAAGATGTAGTCGTTTCGTCGGTCTTGGTGTTGCCAATGACAGACGTCGTTTGTTCTGTGGCGGTCGGTGTAGCAGTCGACGAAGATGTAGTCGTTTCGTCGGTCTTGGTGGTGCCAATGACAGACGTCGTTTGTTCTGTGGCGGTCGGTGTAGCAGTCGACGAAGATGTAGTCGTTTCGTCGGTCTTGGTGGTGCCACTGACAGACGTCGTTTGTTCTGTGGTGGTCGGTGTAGCAGTCGACGAAGATGTAGTCGTTTCGTCGGTCTTGGTGGTGCCAATGACAGACGTCGTTTGTTCTGTGGCGGTCGGTGTAGCAGTCGACGAAGATGTAGTCGTTTCGTCGGTCATGGTGGTGCCAAAGACAGACGTCGTTTGTTCTGTGGCGGTCGGTTTAGCAGTCGACGAAGATGTAGTCGTTTCGTCGGTCGTGGTGGTGCCAATGACAGACGTCGTTTGTTCTGTAGCGGTCGGTGTAGCAGTCGACGAAGATGTAGTCGTTTCGTCGGTTTTGGTGGTGCCAATGACAGACGTCGTTTGTTCTGTGGCGGTCGGTGTAGCAGTCGACGAAGATGTAGTCGTTTCGTCGGTCTTGGTGGTGCCAATGACAGACGTCGATATTTCTGTGGCAGTCGGTGTAGCAGACGACGAAGATGTAGTCGTTTCGTCGGTCTTGGTGGTGCCAATGACAGACGTCGTTTGTTCTGTGGCGGTCGGTGTAGCAGTCGACGAAGATGTAGTCGTTTCGTCGGTCTTGGTGGTGCTAATGACAGACGTCGTTTGTTCTGTGGCGGTCGGTGTAGCAGTTGACGAAGATGTAGTCGTTTCGTCGGTCTTGGTGGTGCCAGTGACAGATGTCGTTTGTTCTGTGGCGGTCGGTGTAGCAGTCGAGGAAGATGTGGTCGTTTCGTCGGTCTTGGTGGTGCCAAGGACAGACGTCGTTTGTTCTGTGGCGGTCGGTGTAGCAGTCGAGGATGATGTAGTCGTTTCGTCGGTCTTCGTGGTGTCGAGGACAGACGTCGTTTGTTCTGTGGCAGTCGGTGTAGCAGTCGACGAAGATGTAGTCGTTTCGTCGGTCTTTGTGGTGCCAATGACAGACGTAGTTTGTTCTGTGGCGGTCGGTGTAGCAGTCGACGAAGACTTAGTCGTTTCGTCGGTCTTGGTGGTGCCAATGACAGACGTCGTTTGTTCTGTGGCGGTCGGTGTAGCATTCGACGAAGATGTAGTCGTTTCGTCGGTCTTGGTGGTGCCAAGGACAGACGTCGTTTGTTCTGTGGCGGTCGGTGTAGCAGTCGACGATGATGTAGTCGTTTCGTCGGTCTTGGTGGTGCCAGTGACAGATGTCGTTTGTTCTGTGGCGGTCGGTGTAGCAGTCGACGAAGGTGTAGTCGTTTCGTCGGTCTTGGTGGTGCCAATGACAGACGTCGTTTGTTCTGTGGCGGTCGGTGTAGCAGTCGACGAAGATGTAGTCGTTTCGTCGGTCTTGGTGGTGCCAATGACAGACGTCGTTTGTTCTGTGGCGGTCGGTGTAGCAGTCGACGAAGATGTTGTCGTTTCGTCGGTCTTGGTGGCGCCAGTGACAGATGTCGTTTGTTCTGTGGCGGTCGGTGTAGCAGTCGACGAAGATGTAGTCGTTTCGTCGGTCTTGGTGGTGTCAAGGACAGACGTCGTTTGTTCTGTGGCGGTCGGTGTAGCAGTCGACGAAGATGTAGTCGTTTCGTCGGTCTTGGTGGTGCCAATGACAGACGTCGTTTGTTCTGTGGCGGTCGGTGTAGCAGTCGACGAAGACGTAGTCGTTTCGTCGGTCTTGGTGGTGCCAATGACAGACGTCGATATTTCTGTGGCGGTCGGTGTAGCAGTCGACGAAGATGTAGTCGTTTCGTCGGTCTTGTTGGTATCAAGGACAGACGTCGTTTGTTCTGTGGCGGTCGGTGTAGCAGTCGACGAAGACGTAGTCGTTTCGTCGGTCTTGGTGGTGCCAGTGACAGACGTCGTTTGTTCTGTGGCGGTCGGTGTAGCAGTCGCCGAAGATGTAGTCGTTTGGTCGGTCTTGGTGGTGTCAAGGACAGACGTCGTTTGTTCTGTGGCGGTCGGTGTAGCAGTCGACGATGATGTAGTCGTTTCGTCGGTCTTGGTGGTGCCAATGACCGACGTCGCTTGTTCTGTGGCGGTCGGTGTAGCAGTCGACGAAGATGTAGTCGTTTCGTCGGTCTTGGTGGTGCCACTGACAGACGTCGTTTGTTCTGTGGTGGTCGGTGTAGCAGTCGACGAAGATGTAGTCGTTTCGTCGGTCTTGGTGGTGCCAATGACAGACGTCGTTTGTTCTGTGGCGGTCGGTGTAGCAGTCGACGAAGATGTAGTCGTTTCGTCGGTCTTGGTGGTGCCAATGAAAGACGTCGATATTTCTGTGGCGGTCGTTGTAGCAGACGACGAAGATGTAGTCGTTTCGTCGGTCTTGGTGGTGCCACTGACAGACGTCGTTTGTTCTGTGGCGGTCGGTGTAGCAGTCGATGAAGATGTAGTCGTTTCGTCGGTCTTGGTGGTGTCAAGGACAGACGTCGTTTGTTCTGTGGTGGTCGGTGTAGCAGTCGACGAAGACGTAGTAGTTTCGTCGGTCTTGGTGGTGCCAATGACAGACGTCGTTTGTTCTGTGGCGATCGGTGTGGCAGTCGACGAAGATGTAGTCGTTTCGTCGGTCTTGGTGTTGCCAATGACAGACGTCGTTTGTTCTGTGGCGGTCGGTGTAGCAGTCGACGAAGATGTAGTCGTTTCGTCGGTCTTGGTGGTGCCAATGACAGACGTCGTTTGTTCTGTGGCGGTCGGTGTAGCAGTCGACGAAGATGTAGTCGTTTCGTCGGTCTTGGTGGTGCCACTGACAGACGTCGTTTGTTCTGTGGTGGTCGGTGTAGCAGTCGACGAAGATGTAGTCGTTTCGTCGGTCTTGGTGGTGCCAATGACAGACGTCGTTTGTTCTGTGGCGGTCGGTGTAGCAGTCGACGAAGATGTAGTCGTTTCGTCGGTCATGGTGGTGCCAAAGACAGACGTCGTTTGTTCTGTGGCGGTCGGTTTAGCAGTCGACGAAGATGTAGTCGTTTCGTCGGTCTTGGTGGTGCCAATGACAGACGTCGTTTGTTCTGTGGCGGTCGGTGTAGCAGTCGACGAAGATGTAGTCGTTTCGTCGGTCTTGGTGGTGCCAATGACAGACGTCGTTTGTTCTGTGGCGGTCGGTGTAGCAGTCGACGAAGATGTAGTCGTTTCGTCGGTCTTGGTGGTGCCAATGAAAGACGTCGATATTTCTGTGGCGGTCGTTGTAGCAGACGACGAAGATGTAGTCGTTTCGTCGGTCTTGGTGGTGCCAATGACAGACGTCGTTTGTTCTGTGGCGGTCGGTGTAGCAGTCGACGAAGATGTAGTCGTTTCGTCGGTCTTGGTGGTGCTAATGACAGACGTCGTTTGTTCTGTGGCGGTCGGTGTAGCAGTTGACGAAGATGTAGTCGTTTCGTCGGTCTTGGTGGTGCCAGTGACAGATGTCGTTTGTTCTGTGGCGGTCGGTGTAGCAGTCGACGAAGATGTGGTCGTTTCGTCGGTCTTGGTGGTGCCAAGGACAGACGTCGTTTGTTCTGTGGCGGTCGGTGTAGCAGTCGAGGATGATGTAGTCGTTTCGTCGGTCTTCGTGGTGCCAATGACAGACGTCGTTTGTTCTGTGGCGGTCGGTGTAGCAGTCGACGAAGACTTAGTCGTTTCGTCGGTCTTGGTGGTGCCAATGACAGACGTCGTTTGTTCTGTGGCGGTCGGTGTAGCATTCGACGAAGATGTAGTCGTTTCGTCGGTCTTGGTGGTGCCAAAGACAGACGTCGTTTGTTCTGTGGCGGTCGGTGTAGCAGTCGACGATGATGTAGTCGTTTCGTCGGTCTTGGTGGTGCCAGTGACAGATGTCGTTTGTTCTGTGGCGGTCGGTGTAGCAGTCGACGAAGGCGTAGTCGTTTCGTCGGTCTTGGTGGTGCCAATGACAGACGTCGTTTGTTCTGTGGCGGTCGGTGTAGCAGTCGACGAAGATGTAGTCGTTTCGTCGGTCTTGGTGGTGCCAATGACAGACGTCGTTTGTTCTGTGGCGGTCGGTGTAGCAGTCGACGAAGATGTTGTCGTTTCGTCGGTCTTGGTGGTGCCAGTGACAGATGTCGTTTGTTCTGTGGCGGTCGGTGTAGCAGTCGACGAAGATGTAGTCGTTTCGTCGGTCTTGGTGGTGTCAAGGACAGACGTCGTTTGTTCTGTGGCGGTCGGTGTAGCAGTCGACGAAGATGTAGTCGTTTCGTCGGTCTTGGTGGTGCCAATGACAGACGTCGTTTGTTCTGTGGCGGTCGGTGTAGCAGTCGACGAAGACGTAGTCGTTTCGTCGGTCTTGGTGGTGCCAATGACAGACGTCGATATTTCTGTGGCGGTCGGTGTAGCAGTCGACGAAGATGTAGTCGTTTCGTCGGTCTTGTTGGTATCAAGGACAGACGTCGTTTGTTCTGTGGCGGTCGGTGTAGCAGTCGACGAAGACGTAGTCGTTTCGTCGGTCTTGGTGGTGCCAGTGACAGACGTCGTTTGTTCTGTGGCGGTCGGTGTAGCAGTCGCCGAAGATGTAGTCGTTTCGTCGGTCTTGGTGGTGTCAAGGACAGACGTCGTTTGTTCTGTGGCGGTCGGTGTAGCAGTCGACGATGATGTAGTCGTTTCGTCGGTCTTGGTGGTGCCAATGACCGACGTCGCTTGTTCTGTGGCGGTCGGTGTAGCAGTCGACGAAGATGTAGTCGTTTCGTCGGTCTTGGTGGTGCCACTGACAGACGTCGTTTGTTCTGTGGTGGTCGGTGTAGCAGTCGACGAAGATGTAGTCGTTTCGTCGGTCTTGGTGGTGCCAATGACAGATGTCGTTTGTTCTGTGGCGGTCGGTGTAGCAGTCGACGAAGATGTAGTCGTTTCGTCGGTCTTGGTGGTGTCAAGGACAGACGTCGTTTGTTCTGTGGTGGTCGGTGTAGCAGTCGACGAAGACGTAGTCGTTTCGTCGGTCTTGGTGGTGCCAATGACAGACGTCGTTTGTTCTGTGGCGATCGGTGTAGCAGTCGACGAAGATGTAGTCGTTTGGTCGGTCTTGGTGGTGCCAATGACAGACGTCGTTGGTTCTGTGGCGGTCGGTGTAGCAGTCGACGAAGATGTAGTCGTTTCGTCGGTCTTGGTGGTGCCAATGACAGACGTCGTTTGTTCTGTGGCGGTCGGTGTAGCAGTCGACGAAGATGTAGTCGTTTCGACGGTCTTGGTGGTGCCACTGACAGACGTCGTTTGTTCTGTGGTGGTCGGTGTAGCAGTCGACGAAGATGTAGTCGTTTCGTCGGTCTTGGTGGTGCCAATGACAGACGTCGTTTGTGCTGTGGCGGTCGGTGTAGCAGTCGACGAAGATGTAGTCGTTTCGTCGGTCATGGTGGTGCCAAGGACAGACGTCGTTTGTTCTGTGGCGGTCGGTTTAGCAGTCGACGAAGATGTAGTCGTTTCGTCGGTCTTGGTGGTGCCAATGACAGACGTCGTTTGTTCTGTAGCGGTCGGTGTAGCAGTCGACGAAGATGTAGTCGTTTCGTCGGTCTTGGTGGTGCCAATGACAGACGTCGTTTGTTCTGTGGCGGTCGGTGTAGGAGTCGACGAAGATGTAGTCGTTTCGTCGGTCTTGGTGGTGCCAATGACAGACGTCGTTTGTTCTGTGGTGGTCGGTGTAGCAGTCGACGAAGATGTAGTCGTTTCGTCGGTCTTGGTGGTGCCAATGACAGACGTCGTTTGTTCTGTGGCGGACGGTGTAGCAGTCGACGAGGATGTTGTCGTTTCGTCGGTCTTGGTGGTGCCAATGACAGATGTCGTTTGTTCTGTGGCGGTCGGTGTAGCAGTCGACGAAGATGTAGTCGTTTCGTCGGTCTTGGTGGTGTCAAGGACAGACGTCGTTTGTTCTGTGGCGGTCGGTGTAGCAGTCGACGAAGATGTAGTCGTTTCGTCGGTCTTGGTGGTGCCAATGACAGACGTCGTTTGTTCTGTGGCGGTCGGTGTAGCAGTCGACGAAGACGTAGTCGTTTCGTCGGTCTTGGTGGTGCCAGTGACAGACGTCGTTTGTTCTGTGGCGGTCGGTGTAGCAGTCGACGAAGATGTAGTCGTTTCGTCGGTCTTGTTGGTATCAAGGACAGAGGTCGCTTGTTCTGTGGCGGTCGGTGTAGCAGTCGACGAAGATGTAGTCGTTTCGTCGGTCTTGGTGGTGCCAATGACAGACGTCGTTTGTTCTGTGGCGGTCGGTGTAGGAGTCGACGAAGATGTAGTCGTTTCGTCGGTCTTGGTGGTGCCAATGACAGACGTCGTTTGTTCTGTGGCGGACGGTGTAGCAGTCGACGAAGATGTTGTCGTTTCGTCGGTCTTGGTGGTGCCAATGACAGATGTCGTTTGTTCTGTGGCGGTCAGTGTAGCAGTCGACGAAGATGTAGTCGTTTCGTCGGTCTTGGTGGTGTCAAGGACAGACGTCGTTTGTTCTGTGGCGGTCGGTGTAGCAGTCGACGAAGATGTAGTCGTTTCGTCGGTCTTGGTGGTGCCAATGACAGACGTCGTTTGTTCTGTGGTGGTCGGTGTAGCAGTCGACGAAGATGTAGTCGTTTCGTCGGTCTTGGTGGTGCCAATGACAGACGTCGCTTGTTCTGTGGCGGTCGGTGTAGCAGTCGACGAAGATGTAGTCGTTTCGTCGGTCATGGTGGTGCCAAGGACAGACGTCGTTTGTTCTGTGGCGGTCGGTTTAGCAGTCGACGAAGATGTAGTCGTTTCGTCGGTCTTGGTGGTGCCAATGACAGACGTCGTTTGTTCTGTAGCGGTCGGTGTAGCAGTCGACGAAGATGTAGTCGTTTCGTCGGTCTTGGTGGTGCCAATGACAGACGTCGTTTGTTCTGTGGCGGTCGGTGTAGCAGTCGACGAAGATGTAGTCGTTTCGTCGGTCTTGGTGGTGCCAATGAAAGACGTCGATATTTCTGTGGCGGTCGTTGTAGCAGACGACGAAGATGTAGTCGTTTTGTCGGTCTTGGTGGTGCCAATGACAGACGTCGTTTGTTCTGTGGCGGTCGGTGTAGCAGTCGACGAAGATGTAGTCGTTTCGTCGGTCTTGGTGGTGCCAATGACAGACGTCGTTTGTTCTGTGGCGGTCGGTGTAGCAGTCGACGAAGATGTAGTCGTTTCGTCGGTCTTGGTGGTGCCAATGACAGACGTCGTTTGTTCTGTGGCGGTCGGTGTAGGAGTCGACGAAGATGCAGTCGTTTCGTCGGTCTTGGTGGTGCCAATGACAGACGTCGTTTGTTCTGTGGCGGTCGGTGTAGCAGTCGACGAAGATGTAGTCGTTTCGTCGGTCTTGGTGGTGCCAAGGACAGACGTCGTTTGTTCTGTGGCGGTCGGTGTAGCAGTCGACGATGATGTAGTCGTTTCGTCGGTCTTGGTGGTGCCAGTGACAGATGTCGTTTGTTCTGTGGCGGTCGGTGTAGCAGTCGACGAAGATGTAGTCGCTTCGTCGGTCTTGGTGGTGTCAAGGACAGACGTCGTTTGTTCTGTGGTGGTCGGTGTAGCAGTCGACGAAGATGTAGTCGTTTCGTCGGTCTTGGTGGTGCCAATGACAGACGTCGTTTGTTCTATGGCGGTCGGTGTAGCAGTCGACGAAGATGTGGTCGTTTCGTCGGTCTTGGTGGTGCCAAGGACAGACGTCGTTTGTTCTGTGGCGGTCGGTGTAGCAGTCGAGGATGATGTAGTCGTTTCGTCGGTCTTGGTGGTGCCAGTGACAGATGTCGTTTGTTCTGTGGCGGTCGGTGTAGCAGTCGACGAAGATGTAGTCGTTTCGTCGGTCTTGGTGGTGTCGAGGACAGACGTCGTTTGTTCTGTGGCGGTCGGTGTAGCAGTCGACGAAGATGTAGTCGTTTCGTTGGTCTTTGTGGTGCCAATGACAGACGTCGTTTGTTCTGTGGCGGTCGGTGTAGCAGTCGACGAAGATGTAGTCGTTTCGTCGGTCTTGGTGGTGCCAATGACAGACGTCGTTTGTTCTGTGGCGGTCGGTGTAGCAGTCGACGAAGATGTAGTCGTTTCGTCGGTCTTGGTGGTGCCAAGGACAGACGTCGTTTGTTCCGTGGCGGTCGGTGTAGCAGTCGACGATGATGTAGTCGTTTCGTCGGTCTTGGTGGTGCCAGTGACAGATGTCGTTTGTTCTGGGGCGGTCGGTGTAGCAGTCGACGAAGGCGTAGTCGTTTCGTCGGTCTTGGTGGTGCCAATGACAGACGTCGTTTGTTCTGTGGCGGTCGGTGTAGGAGTCGACGAAGATGTAGTCGTTTCGTCGGTCTTGGTGGTGCCAATGACAGATGTCGTTTGTTCTGTGGCGGTCGGTGTAGCAGTCGACGAAGATGTAGTCGTTTCGTCGGTCTTGGTGGTGCCAAGGACAGACGTCGTTTGTTCTGTGGCGGTCGGTGTAGCAGTCGACGATGATGTAGTCGTTTCGTCGGTCTTGGTGGTGCCAGTGACAGATGTCGTTTGTTCTGGGGCGGTCGGTGTAGCAGTCGACGAAGGCGTAGTCGTTTCGTCGGTCTTGGTGGTGCCAATGACAGACGTCGTTTGTTCTGTGGCGGTCGGTGTAGGAGTCGACGAAGATGTAGTCGTTTCGTCGGTCTTGGTGGTGCCAGGGACAGACGTCGTTTGTTCTGTGGCGGTCGGTGTAGCAGTCGACGAAGATGTAGTCGTTTCGTCGGTCTTGGTGGTGTCAAGGACAGACGTCGTTTGTTCTGTGGCGGTCGGTGTAGCAGTCGACGAAGATGTAGTCGTTTCGTCGGTCTTGGTGGTGCCAATGACAGACGTCGTTTGTTCTGTGGTGGTCGGTGTAGCAGTCGACGAAGATGTAGTCGTTTCGTCGGTCTTGGTGGTGCCAATGACAGACGTCGCTTGTTCTGTGGTGGTCGGTGTAGCAGTCGACGAAGATGTAGTCGTTTCGTCGGTCTTGGTGGTGCCAATGACAGACGTCGTTTGTTCTGTGGCGGTCGGTGTAGCAGTCGACGAAGATGTAGTCGTTTCGTCGGTCTTGGTGGTGTCAAGGACAGACGTCGTTTGTTCTGTGGTGGTCGGTGTAGCAGTCGACGAAGACGTAGTCGTTTCGTCGTTCTTGGTGGTGCCAATGACAGACGTCGTTTGTTCTGTGGCGGTCGGTGTAGCAGTCGACGAAGATGTAGTCGTTTCGTCGGTTTTTGTGGTGCCAAGGACAGACGTCGTTTGTTCTGTGGCGGTCGGTGTAGCAGTCGACGATGATGTAGTCGTTTCGTCGGTCTTGGTGGTGCCAGTGACAGATGTCGTTTGTTCTGGGGCGGTCGGTGTAGCAGTCGACCAAGTTGTAGTCGTTTCGTCGGTCATGGTGGTGCCAAGGACAGACGTCGTTTGTTCTGTGGCGGTCGGTGTAGCAGTCGACGAAGATGTAGTCGTTTCGTCGGTCTTGGTGGTGCCAATGACAGACGTCGTTTGTTCTGTAGCGGTCGGTGTAGCAGTCGACGACGTTTGTTCTGTGGCGGTCGGTGTAGCAGTCGACGAAGATGTAGTCGTTTCGTCGCTCTTGGTGGCGCTAAGGACAGACGTCGTTTGTTCTGTGGCAGTCGGTGTAGCAGTCGACGAAGATGTAGTCGTTTCGTCGGTCTTGGTGGTGCCAATGACAGACGTCGTTTGTTCTGTGGCGGTCGGTGTAGCAGTCGACGAAGATGTAGTCGTTTCGTCGGTTTTGGTGGTGCCAATGACAGACGTCGCTTGTTCTGTGGCGGTCTGTGTAGCAGTCGACGAAGATGTAGTCGTTTCGTCGGTCTTGGTGGTGCCAAGGACAGACGTCGTTTGTTCTGTGGCGGTCGGTGTAGCAGTCGACGAAGATGTAGTCGTTTCGTCGGTCTTGGTGGTGCCAATGACAGACGTCGTTTGTTCTGTGGCGGTCGGTGTAGCATTCGACGAAGATGTAGTCGTTTCGTCGGTCTTGGTGGTGCCAAGGACAGACGTCGTTTGTTCTGTGGCGGTCGGTGTAGCAGTCGACGATGATGTAGTCGTTTCGTCGGTCTTGGTGGTGCCAGTGACAGATGTCGTTTGTTCTGTGGCGGTCGGTGTAGCAGTCGACGAAGGCGTAGTCGTTTCGTCGGTCTTGGTGGTGCCAATGACAGACGTCGTTTGTTCTGTGGCGGTCGGTGTAGCAGTCGACGAAGATGTAGTCGTTTCGTCGGTCTTGGTGGTGCCAATGACAGACGTCGTTTGTTCTGTGGCGGTCGGTGTAGCAGTCGACGAAGATGTTGTCGTTTCGTCGGTCTTGGTGGTGCCAGTGACAGATGTCGTTTGTTCTGTGGCGGTCGGTGTAGCAGTCGACGAAGATGTAGTCGTTTCGTCGGTCTTGGTGGTGTCAAGGACAGACGTCGTTTGTTCTGTGGCGGTCGGTGTAGCAGTCGACGAAGATGTAGTCGTTTCGTCGGTCTTGGTGGTGCCAATGACAGACGTCGTTTGTTCTGTGGCGGTCGGTGTAGCAGTCGACGAAGACGTAGTCGTTTCGTCGGTCTTGGTGGTGCCAATGACAGACGTCGATATTTCTGTGGCGGTCGGTGTAGCAGTCGACGAAAACGTAGTCGTTTCGTCGGTCTTGGTGGTGCCAGTGACAGACGTCGTTTGTTCTGTGGCGGTCGGTGTAGCAGTCGACGAAGATGTAGTCGTTTCGTCGGTCTTGGTGGTGCCAATGACAGACGTCGTTTGTTCTGTGGTGGTCGGTGTAGCAGTCGACGAAGATGTAGTCGTTTCGTCGGTCTTGGTGGTGCCAAAGACAGACGTCGCTTGTTCTGTGGCGGTCGGTGTAGCAGTCGACGAAGATGTAGTCGTTTCGTCGGTCATGGTGGTGCCAAGGACAGACGTCGTTTGTTCTGTGGCGGTCGGTTTAGCAGTCGACGAAGATGTAGTCGTTTCGTCGGTCTTGGTGGTGTCGAGGACAGACGTCGTTTGTTCTGTGGCGGTCGGTGTAGCAGTCGACGAAGATGTAGTCGTTTCGTCGGTCTTTGTGGTGCCAATGACAGACGTCGTTTGTTCTGTGGCGGTCGGTGTAGCAGTCGACGAAGATGTAGTCGTTTCGTCGGTCTTGGTGGTGCCAATGACAGACGTCGTTTGTTCTGTGGCGGTCGGTGTAGCAGTCGACGAAGATGTAGTCGTTTCGTCGGTCTTGGTGGTGCCAAGGACAGACGTCGTTTGTTCCGTGGCGGTCGGTGTAGCAGTCGACGATGATGTAGTCGTTTCGTCGGTCTTGGTGGTGCCAGTGACAGATGTCGTTTGTTCTGGGGCGGTCGGTGTAGCAGTCGACGAAGGCGTAGTCGTTTCGTCGGTCTTGGTGGTGCCAATGACAGACGTCGTTTGTTCTGTGGCGGTCGGTGTAGCAGTCGACGAAGGCGTAGTCGTTTCGTCGGTCTTGGTGGTGCCAATGACAGACGTCGTTTGTTCTGTGGCGGTCGGTGTAGGAGTCGACGAAGATGTAGTCGTTTCGTCGGTCTTGGTGGTGCCAATGACAGACGTCGTTTGTTCTGTGGCGGTCGGTGTAGCAGTCGACGAAGATGTAGTCGTTTCGTCGGTCTTTGTGGTGCCAATGACAGACGTCGTTTGTTCTGTGGCGGTCGGTGTAGCAGTCGACGAAGGCGTAGTCGTTTCGTCGGTCTTGGTGGTGCCAATGACAGACGTCGTTTGTTCTGTGGCGGTCGGTGTAGGAGTCGACGAAGATGTAGTCGTTTCGTCGGTCTTGGTGGTGCCAATGACAGACGTCGTTTGTTCTGTGGCGGTCGGTGTAGCAGTCGACGAAGATGTAGTCGTTTCGTCGGTCTTGGTGGTGCCAAGGACAGACGTCGTTTGTTTTGTGGCGGTCGGTGTAGCAGTCGACGATGATGTAGTCGTTTCGTCGGTCTTGGTGGTGCCAGTGACAGATGTCGTTTGTTCTGGGGCGGTCGGTGTAGCAGTCGACGAAGGCGTAGTCGTTTCGTCGGTCTTGGTGGTGCCAATGACAGACGTCGTTTGTTCTGTGGCGGTCGGTGTAGGAGTCGACGAAGATGTAGTCGTTTCGTCGGTCTTGGTGGTGCCAATGACAGACGTCGTTTGTTCTGTGGCGGTCGGTGTAGCAGTCGACGAAGACGTAGTCGTTTCGTCGGTCTTGGTGGTGCTAGTGACAGACGTCGTTTGTTCTGTGGCGGTCGGTGTAGCAGTCGACGAAGATGTAGTCGTTTCGTCGGTCTTGTTGGTATCAAGGACAGAGGTCGCTTGTTCTGTGGCGGTCGGTGTAGCAGTCGACGAAGATGTAGTCGTTTCGTCGGTCTTGGTGGTGCCAATGACAGACGTCGTTTGTTCTGTGGTGGTCGGTGTAGCAGTCGACGAAGATGTAGTCGTTTCGTCGGTCTTGGTGGTGCCAATGACAGACGTCGTTTGTTCTGTGGCGGTCGGTGTAGCAGTCGACGAAGATGTAGTCGTTTCGTCGGTCTTGGTGGTGTCAAGGACAGACGTCGTTTGTTCTGTGGTGGTCGGTGTAGCAGTCGACGAAGACGTAGTCGTTTCGTCGTTCTTGGTGGTGCCAATGACAGACGTCGTTTGTTCTGTGGCGGTCGGTGTAGCAGTCGACGAAGATGTAGTCGTTTCGTCGGTTTTTGTGGTGCCAAGGACAGACGTCGTTTGTTCTGTGGCGGTCGGTGTAGCAGTCGACGAAGATGTAGTCGTTTCGTCGGTCTTGGTGGTGCCAGTGACAGATGTCGTTTGTTCTGGGGCGGTCGGTGTAGCAGTCGACCAAGTTGTAGTCGTTTCGTCGGTCATGGTGGTGCCAAGGACAGACGTCGTTTGTTCTGTGGCGGTCGGTTTAGCAGTCGACGAAGATGTAGTCGTTTCGTCGGTCTTGGTGGTGCCAATGACAGACGTCGTTTGTTCTGTAGCGGTCGGTGTAGCAGTCGACGACGTTTGTTCTGTGGCGGTCGGTGTAGCAGTCGACGAAGATGTAGTCGTTTCGTCGGTCTTGGTGGCGCTAAGGACAGACGTCGTTTGTTCTGTGGCAGTCGGTGTAGCAGTCGACGAAGATGTAGTCGTTTCGTCGGTCTTGGTGGTGCCAATGACAGACGTCGTTTGTTCTGTGGCGGTCGGTGTAGCAGTCGACGAAGATGTAGTCGTTTCGTCGGTCTTGGTGGTGCCAATGACAGACGTCGCTTGTTCTGTGGCGGTCTGTGTAGCAGTCGACGAAGATGTAGTCGTTTCGTCGGTCTTGGTGGTGCCAAGGACAGACGTCGTTTGTTCTGTGGCGGTCGGTGTAGCAGTCGACGAAGATGTAGTCGTTTCGTCGGTCTTGGTGGTGCCAATGACAGACGTCGTTTGTTCTGTGGCGGTCGGTGTAGCAGTCGACGAAGATGTAGTCGTTTCGTCGGTCTTGGTGGTGCCAAGGACAGACGTCGTTTGTTCTGTGGCGGTCGGTGTAGCAGTCGACGATGATGTAGTCGTTTCTTCGGTCTTGGTGGTGCCAGTGACAGATGTCGTTTGTTCTGTGGCGGTCGGTGTAGCAGTCGACGAAGGCGTAGTCGTTTCGTCGGTCTTGGTGGTGCCAATGACAGACGTCGTTTGTTCTGTGGCGGTCGGTGTAGCAGTCGACGAAGATGTAGTCGTTTCGTCGGTCTTGGTGGTGCCAATGACAGACGTCGTTTGTTCTGTGGCGGTCGGTGTAGCAGTCGACGAAGATGTTGTCGTTTCGTCGGTCTTGGTGGTGCCAGTGACAGATGTCGTTTGTTCTGTGGCGGTCGGTGTAGCAGTCGACGAAGATGTAGTCGTTTCGTCGGTCTTGGTGGTGTCAAGGACAGACGTCGTTTGTTCTGTGGCGGTCGGTGTAGCAGTCGACGAAGATGTAGTCGTTTCGTCGGTCTTGTTGGTATCAAGGACAGAGGTCGCTTGTTCTGTGGCGGTCGGTGTAGCAGTCGACGAAGATGTAGTCGTTTCGTCGGTCTTGGTGGTGCCAATGACAGACGTCGTTTGTTCTGTGGTGGTCGGTGTAGCAGTCGACGAAGATGTAGTCGTTTCGTCGGTCTTGGTGGTGCCAATGACAGACGTCGTTTGTTCTGTGGCGGTCGGTGTAGCAGTCGACGAAGATGTAGTCGTTTCGTCGGTCTTGGTGGTGTCAAGGACAGACGTCGTTTGTTCTGTGGTGGTCGGTGTAGCAGTCGACGAAGACGTAGTCGTTTCGTCGTTCTTGGTGGTGCCAATGACAGACGTCGTTTGTTCTGTGGCGGTCGGTGTAGCAGTCGACGAAGATGTAGTCGTTTCGTCGGTCTTGGTGGTGCCAATGACAGACGTCGTTTGTTCTGTGGCGGTCGGTGTAGCATTCGACGAAGATGTAGTCGTTTCGTCGGTCTTGGTGGTGCCACTGACAGACGTCGTTTGTTCTGTGGTGGTCGGTGTAGCAGTCGACGAAGATGTAGTCGTTTCGTCGGTCTTGGTGGTGCCAATGACAGACGTCGTTTGTTCTGTGGCGGTCGGTGTAGCAGTCGACGAAGATGTAGTCGTTTCGTCGGTCTTGGTGGTGTCAAGGACAGACGTCGTTTGTTCTGTGGTGGTCGGTGTAGCAGTCGACGAAGACGTAGTCGTTTCGTCGGTCTTGGTGGTGCCAATGACAGACGTCGTTTGTTCTGTGGCGATCGGTGTAGCAGTCGACGAAGATGTAGTCGTTTCGTCGGTCTTGGTGGTGCCAATGACAGACGTCGTTTGTTCTGTGGCGGTCGGTGTAGCAGTCGACGAAGATGTAGTCGTTTCGTCGGTCTTGGTGGTGCCAATGACAGACGTCGTTTGTTCTGTGGCGGTCGGTGTAGCAGTCGACGAAGATGTAGTCGTTTCGACGGTCTTGGTGGTGCCACTGACAGACGTCGTTTGTTCTGTGGTGGTCGGTGTAGCAGTCGACGAAGATGTAGTCGTTTCGTCGGTCTTGGTGGTGCCAATGACAGACGTCGTTTGTGCTGTGGCGGTCGGTGTAGCAGTCGACGAAGATGTAGTCGTTTCGTCGGTCATGGTGGTGCCAAGGACAGACGTCGTTTGTTCTGTGGCGGTCGGTTTAGCAGTCGACGAAGATGTAGTCGTTTCGTCGGTCTTGGTGGTGCCAATGACAGACGTCGTTTGTTCTGTAGCGGTCGGTGTAGCAGTCGACGAAGATGTAGTCGTTTCGTCGGTCTTGGTGGTGCCAATGACAGACGTCGTTTGTTCTGTGGCGGTCGGTGTAGGAGTCGACGAAGATGTAGTCGTTTCGTCGGTCTTGGTGGTGCCAATGACAGACGTCGTTTGTTCTGTGGCGGTCGGTGTAGCAGTCGACGAAGATGTAGTCGTTTCGTCGGTCTTGGTGGTGCCAATGACAGACGTCGTTTGTTCTGTGGCGGACGGTGTAGCAGTCGACGAGGATGTTGTCGTTTCGTCGGTCTTGGTGGTGCCAATGACAGTTGTCGTTTGTTCTGTGGCGGTCGGTGTAGCAGTCGACGAAGATGTAGTCGTTTCGTCGGTCTTGGTGGTGTCAAGGACAGACGTCGTTTGTTCTGTGGCGGTCGGTGTAGCAGTCGACGAAGATGTAGTCGTTTCGTCGGTCTTGGTGGTGCCAATGACAGACGTCGTTTGTTCTGTGGCGGTCGGTGTAGCAGTCGACGAAGACGTAGTCGTTTCGTCGGTCTTGGTGGTGCCAGTGACAGACGTCGTTTGTTCTGTGGCGGTCGGTGTAGCAGTCGACGAAGATGTAGTCGTTTCGTCGGTCTTGTTGGTATCAAGGACAGAGGTCGCTTGTTCTGTGGCGGTCGGTGTAGCAGTCGACGAAGATGTAGTCGTTTCGTCGGTCTTGGTGGTGCCAATGACAGACGTCGTTTGTTCTGTGGCGGTCGGTGTAGCAGTCGACGAAGATGTAGTCGTTTCGTCGGTCTTGGTGGTGCCAATGACAGACGTCGTTTGTTCTGTGGCGGACGGTGTAGCAGTCGACGACGATGTTGTCGTTTCGTCGGTCTTGGTGGTGCCAATGACAGATGTCGTTTGTTCTGTGGCGGTCGGTGTAGCAGTCGACGAAGATGTAGTCGTTTCGTCGGTCTTGGTGGTGTCAAGGACAGACGTCGTTTGTTCTGTGGCGGTCGGTGTAGCAGTCGACGAAGATGTAGTCGTTTCGTCGGTCTTGGTGGTGCCAATGACAGACGTCGTTTGTTCTGTGGTGGTCGGTGTAGCAGTCGACGAAGATGTAGTCGTTTCGTCGGTCTTGGTGGTGCCAATGACAGACGTCGCTTGTTCTGTGGCGGTCGGTGTAGCAGTCGACGAAGATGTAGTCGTTTCGTCGGTCATGGTGGTGCCAAGGACAGACGTCGTTTGTTCTGTGGCGGTCGGTTTAGCAGTCGACGAAGATGTAGTCGTTTCGTCGGTCTTGGTGGTGCCAATGACAGACGTCGTTTGTTCTGTAGCGGTCGGTGTAGCAGTCGACGAAGATGTAGTCGTTTCGTCGGTCTTGGTGGTGCCAATGAGAGACGTCGTTTGTTCTGTGGCGGTCGGTGTAGCAGTCGACGAAGATGTAGTCGTTTCGTCGGTCTTGGTGGTGCCAATGAAAGACGTCGATATTTCTGTGGCGGTCGTTGTAGCAGACGACGAAAATGTAGTCGTTTTGTCGGTCTTGGTGGTGCCAATGACAGACGTCGTTTGTTCTGTGGCGGTCGGTGTAGCAGTCGACGAAGATGTAGTCGTTTCGTCGGTCTTGGTGGTGCCAATGACAGACGTCGTTTGTTCTGTGGCGGTCGGTGTAGCAGTCGACGAAGATGTAGTCGTTTCGTCGGTCTTGGTGGTGCCAATGACAGACGTCGTTTGTTCTGTGGCGGTCGGTGTAGGAGTCGACGAAGATGCAGTCGTTTCGTCGGTCTTGGTGGTGCCAATGACAGACGTCGTTTGTTCTGTGGCGGTCGGTGTAGCAGTCGACGACGATGTAGTCGTTTCGTCGGTCTTGGTGGTGCCAAGGACAGACGTCGTTTGTTCTGTGGCGGTCGGTGTAGCAGTCGACGATGATGTAGTCGTTTCGTCGGTCTTGGTGGTGCCAGTGACAGACGTCGTTTGTTCTGTGGCGGTCGGTGTAGCAGTCGACGAAGATGTAGTCGCTTCGTCGGTCTTGGTGGTGTCAAGGACAGACGTCGTTTGTTCTGTGGTGGTCGGTGTAGCAGTCGACGAAGATGTAGTCGTTTCGTCGGTCTTGGTGGTGCCAATGACAGACGTCGTTTGTTCTGTGGCGGTCGGTGTAGCAGTCGACGAAGATGTGGTCGTTTCGTCGGTCTTGGTGGTGCCAAGGACAGACGTCGTTTGTTCTGTGGCGGTCGGTGTAGCAGTCGAGGATGATGTAGTCGTTTCGTCGGTCTTGGTGGTGCCAGTGACAGATGTCGTTTGTTCTGTGGCGGTCGGTGTAGCAGTCGACGAAGATGTAGTCGTTTCGTCGGTCTTGGTGGTGTCGAGGACAGACGTCGTTTGTTCTGTGGCGGTCGGTGTAGCAGTCGACGAAGATGTAGTCGTTTCGTCGGTCTTTGTGGTGCCAATGACAGACGTCGTTTGTTCTGTGGCGGTCGGTGTAGCAGTCGACGAAGATGTAGTCGTTTCGTCGGTCTTGGTGGTGCCAATGACAGACGTCGTTTGTTCTGTGGCGGTCGGTGTAGCAGTCGACGAAGATGTAGTCGTTTCGTCGGTCTTGGTGGTGCCAAGGACAGACGTCGTTTGTTCCGTGGCGGTCGGTGTAGCAGTCGACGATGATGTAGTCGTTTCGTCGGTCTTGGTGGTGCCAGTGACAGATGTCGTTTGTTCTGGGGCGGTCGGTGTAGCAGTCGACGAAGGCGTAGTCGTTTCGTCGGTCTTGGTGGTGCCAATGACAGACGTCGTTTGTTCTGTGGCGGTCGGTGTAGGAGTCGACGAAGATGTAGTCGTTTCGTCGGTCTTGGTGGTGCCAATGACAGACGTCGTTTGTTCTGTGGCGGTCGGTGTAGCAGTCGACGAAGATGTAGTCGTTTCGTCGGTCCTGGTGGTGTCAAGGACAGACGTCGTTTGTTCTGTGGTGGTCGGTGTAGCAGTCGACGAAGATGTAGTCGTTTCGTCGGTCTTGGTGGTGCCAATGACAGACGTCGTTTGTTCTGTGGCGGTCGGTGTAGCAGTCGACGAAGATGTGGTCGTTTCGTCGGTCTTGGTGGTGCCAAGGACAGACGTCGTTTGTTCTGTGGCGGTCGGTGTAGCAGTCGAGGATGATGTAGTCGTTTCGTCGGTCTTGGTGGTGCCAGTGACAGATGTCGTTTGTTCTGTGGCGGTCGGTGTAGCAGTCGACGAAGATGTAGTCGTTTCGTCGGTCTTGGTGGTGTCGAGGACAGACGTCGTTTGTTCTGTGGCGGTCGGTGTAGCAGTCGACGAAGATGTAGTCGTTTCGTCGGTCTTTGTGGTGCCAATGACAGACGTCGTTTGTTCTGTGGCGGTCGGTGTAGCAGTCGACGAAGATGTAGTCGTTTCGTCGGTCTTGGTGGTGCCAATGACAGACGTCGTTTGTTCTGTGGCGGTCGGTGTAGCAGTCGACGAAGATGTAGTCGTTTCGTCGGTCTTGGTGGTGCCAAGGACAGACGTCGTTTGTTCCGTGGCGGTCGGTGTAGCAGTCGACGATGATGTAGTCGTTTCGTCGGTCTTGGTGGTGCCAGTGACAGATGTCGTTTGTTCTGGGGCGGTCGGTGTAGCAGTCGACGAAGGCGTAGTCGTTTCGTCGGTCTTGGTGGTGCCAATGACAGACGTCGTTTGTTCTGTGGCGGTCGGTGTAGGAGTCGACGAAGATGTAGTCGTTTCGTCGGTCTTGGTGGTGCCAATGACAGACGTCGTTTGTTCTGTGGCGGTCGGTGTAGCAGTCGACGAAGATGTAGTCGTTTCGTCGGTCTTGGTGGTGCCAATGACAGACGTCGTTTGTTCTGTGGCGGTCGGTGTAGCAGTCGACGATGATGTAGTCGTTTCGTCGGTCTTGGTGGTGCCAGTGACAGATGTCGTTTGTTCTGGGGCGGTCGGTGTAGCAGTCGACGAAGGCGTAGTCGTTTCGTCGGTCTTGGTGGTGCCAATGACAGACGTCGTTTGTTCTGTGGCGGTCGGTGTAGCAGTCGACGAAGATGTAGTCGTTTCGTCGGTCTTGGTGGTGCCAAGGACAGACGTCGTTTGTTCCGTGGCGGTCGGTGTAGCAGTCGACGATGATGTAGTCGTTTCGTCGGTCTTGGTGGTGCCAGTGACAGATGTCGTTTGTTCTGGGGCGGTCGGTGTAGCAGTCGACGAAGGCGTAGTCGTTTCGTCGGTCTTGGTGGTGCCAATGACAGACGTCGTTTGTTCTGTGGCGGTCGGTGTAGGAGTCGACGAAGATGTAGTCGTTTCGTCGGTCTTGGTGGTGCCAATGACAGACGTCGTTTGTTCTGTG
The DNA here is from genome assembly GCA_945859605.1 of Lumbricus rubellus. NCBI lineage: Eukaryota > Metazoa > Annelida > Clitellata > Crassiclitellata > Lumbricidae > Lumbricus > Lumbricus rubellus. The sequence goes on along the minus strand of OX243824.1, from coordinate 29,830,672 downwards.
GCGGTCGGTGTAGCAGTCGACGAAGATGTAGTCGTTTCGTCGGTCCTGGTGGTGTCAAGGACAGACGTCGTTTGTTCTGTGGTGGTCGGTGTAGCAGTCGACGAAGATGTAGTCGTTTCGTCGGTCTTGGTGGTGCCAATGACAGACGTCGTTTGTTCTATGGCGGTCGGTGTAGCAGTCGACGAAGATGTGGTCGTTTCGTCGGTCTTGGTGGTGCCAAGGACAGACGTCGTTTGTTCTGTGGCGGTCGGTGTAGCAGTCGAGGATGATGTAGTCGTTTCGTCGGTCTTGGTGGTGTCAAGGACAGACGTCGTTTGTTCTGTGGCGGTCGGTGTAGCAGTCGACGAAGATGTAGTCGTTTCGTCGGTCTTTGTGGTGCCAATGACAGACGTCGTTTGTTCTGTGGCGGTCGGTGTAGCAGTCGACGAAGATGTAGTCGTTTCGTCGGTCTTGGTGGTGCCAATGACAGACGTCGTTTGTTCTGTGGCGGTCGGTGTAGCAGTCGACGAAGATGTAGTCGTTTCGTCGGTCTTGGTGGTGCCAAGGACAGACGTCGTTTGTTCCGTGGCGGTCGGTGTAGCAGTCGACGATGATGTAGTCGTTTCGTCGGTCTTGGTGGTGCCAGTGACAGATGTCGTTTGTTCTGGGGCGGTCGGTGTAGCAGTCGACGAAGGCGTAGTCGTTTCGTCGGTCTTGGTGGTGCCAATGACAGACGTCGTTTGTTCTGTGGCGGTCGGTGTAGGAGTCGACGAAGATGTAGTCGTTTCGTCGGTCTTGGTGGTGCCAATGACAGACGTCGTTTGTTCTGTGGCGGTCGGTGTAGCAGTCGACGAAGATGTAGTCGTTTCGTCGGTCTTGGTGGTGCCAAGGACAGACGTCGTTTGTTCTGTGGCGGTCGGTGTAGCAGTCGACGATGATGTAGTCGTTTCGTCGGTCTTGGTGGTGCCAGTGACAGATGTCGTTTGTTCTGGGGCGGTCGGTGTAGCAGTCGACGAAGGCGTAGTCGTTTCGTCGGTCTTGGTGGTGCCAATGACAGACGTCGTTTGTTCTGTGGCGGTCGGTGTAGGAGTCGACGAAGATGTAGTCGTTTCGTCGGTCTTGGTGGTGCCAATGACAGACGTCGTTTGTTCTGTGGCGGTCGGTGTAGCAGTCGACGAAGACGTAGTCGTTTCGTCGGTCTTGGTGGTGCAAGTGACAGACGTCGTTTGTTCTGTGGCGGTCGGTGTAGCAGTCGACGAAGATGTAGTCGTTTCGTCGGTCTTGTTGGTATCAAGGACAGAGGTCGCTTGTTCTGTGGCGGTCGGTGTAGCAGTCGACGAAGATGTAGTCGTTTCGTCGGTCTTGGTGGTGCCACTTACAGACGTCGTTTGTTCTGTGGTGGTCGGTGTAGCAGTCGACGAAGATGTAGTCGTTTCGTCGGTCTTGGTGGTGCCAAGGACAGACGTCGTTTGTTCTGTGGCGGTCGGTGTAGCAGTCGACGAAGATGTAGTCGTTTCGTCGGTCTTGGTGGTGTCAAGGACAGACGTCGTTTGTTCTGTGGTGGTCGGTGTAGCAATCGACGAAGACGTAGTCGTTTCGTCGTTCTTGGTGGTGCCAATGACAGACGTCGTTTGTTCTGTGGCGGTCGGTGTAGCAGTCGACGAAGATGTAGTCGTTTCGTCGGTCTTGGTGGTGCCAAGGACAGACGTCGTTTGTTCTGTGGCGGTCGGTGTAGCAGTCGACGATGATGTAGTCGTTTCGTCGGTCTTGGGGGTGCCAGTGACAGATGTCGTTTGTTCTGGGGCGGTCGGTGTAGCAGTCGACCAAGTTGTAGTCGTTTCGTCGGTCATGGTGGTGCCAAGGACAGACGTCGTTTGTTCTGTGGCGGTCGGTTTAGCAGTCGACGAAGATGTAGTCGTTTCGTCGGTCTTGGTGGTGCCAATGACAGACGTCGTTTGTTCTGTGGCGGTCGGTGTAGCAGTCGACGACGTTTGTTCTGTGGCGGTCGGTGTAGCAGTCGACGAAGATGTAGTCGTTTCGTCGCTCTTGGTGGCGCTAAGGACAGACGTCGTTTGTTCTGTGGCGGTCGGTGTAGCAGTCGACGATGATGTAGTCGTTTCGTCGGTCTTGGTGGTGCCAATGACCGACGTCGCTTGTTCTGTGGCGGTCGGTGTAGCAGTCGACGAAGATGTAGTCGTTTCGTCGGTCTTGGTGGTGCCACTGACAGACGTCGTTTGTTCTGTGGTGGTCGGTGTAGCAGTCGACGAAGATGTAGTCGTTTCGTCGGTCTTGGTGGTGCCAATGACAGACGTCGTTTGTTCTGTGGCGGTCGGTGTAGCAGTCGACGAAGATGTAGTCGTTTCGTCGGTCTTGGTGGTGCCAATGACAGACGTCGTTTGTTCTGTGGCGGTCGGTGTAGCAGTCGACGAAGGCGTAGTCGTTTCGTCGGTCTTGGTGGTGCCAATGACAGACGTCGTTTGTTCTGTGGCGGTCGGTGTAGGAGTCGACGAAGATGTAGTCGTTTCGTCGGTCTTGGTGGTGCCAATGACAGACGTCGTTTGTTCTGTGGCGGTCGGTGTAGCAGTCGACGAAGATGTAGTCGTTTCGTCGGTCTTGGTGGTGTCGAGGACAGACGTCGTTTGTTCTGTGGCGGTCGGTGTAGCAGTCGACGAAGATGTAGTCGTTTCGTCGGTCTTTGTGGTGCCAATGACAGACGTCGTTTGTTCTGTGGCGGTCGGTGTAGCAGTCGACGAAGATGTAGTCGTTTCGTCGGTCTTGGTGGTGCCAATGACAGACGTCGTTTGTTCTGTGGCGGTCGGTGTAGCAGTCGACGAAGATGTAGTCGTTTCGTCGGTCTTGGTGGTGCCAAGGACAGACGTCGTTTGTTCCGTGGCGGTCGGTGTAGCAGTCGACGATGATGTAGTCGTTTCGTCGGTCTTGGTGGTGCCAGTGACAGATGTCGTTTGTTCTGGGGCGGTCGGTGTAGCAGTCGACGAAGGCGTAGTCGTTTCGTCGGTCTTGGTGGTGCCAATGACAGACGTCGTTTGTTCTGTGGCGGTCGGTGTAGGAGTCGACGAAGATGTAGTCGTTTCGTCGGTCTTGGTGGTGCCAATGACAGACGTCGTTTGTTCTGTGGCGGTCGGTGTAGCAGTCGACGAAGATGTAGTCGTTTCGTCGGTCCTGGTGGTGTCAAGGACAGACGTCGTTTGTTCTGTGGTGGTCGGTGTAGCAGTCGACGAAGATGTAGTCGTTTCGTCGGTCTTGGTGGTGCCAATGACAGACGTCGTTTGTTCTATGGCGGTCGGTGTAGCAGTCGACGAAGATGTGGTCGTTTCGTCGGTCTTGGTGGTGCCAAGGACAGACGTCGTTTGTTCTGTGGCGGTCGGTGTAGCAGTCGACGATGATGTAGTCGTTTCGTCGGTCTTGGTGGTGCCAGTGACAGATGTCGTTTGTTCTGTGGCGGTCGGTGTAGCAGTCGACGAAGATGTAGTCGTTTCGTCGGTCTTGGTGGTGTCGAGGACAGACGTCGTTTGTTCTGTGGCGGTCGGTGTAGCAGTCGACGAAGATGTAGTCGTTTCGTCGGTCTTTGTGGTGCCAATGACAGACGTCGTTTGTTCTGTGGCGGTCGGTGTAGCAGTCGACGAAGATGTAGTCGTTTCGTCGGTCTTGGTGGTGCCAATGACAGACGTCGTTTGTTCTGTGGCGGTCGGTGTAGCAGTCGACGAAGATGTAGTCGTTTCGTCGGTCTTGGTGGTGCCAAGGACAGACGTCGTTTGTTCCGTGGCGGTCGGTGTAGCAGTCGACGATGATGTAGTCGTTTCGTCGGTCTTGGTGGTGCCAGTGACAGATGTCGTTTGTTCTGGGGCGGTCGGTGTAGCAGTCGACGAAGGCGTAGTCGTTTCGTCGGTCTTGGTGGTGCCAATGACAGACGTCGTTTGTTCTGTGGCGGTCGGTGTAGGAGTCGACGAAGATGTAGTCGTTTCGTCGGTCTTGGTGGTGCCAATGACAGACGTCGTTTGTTCTGTGGCGGTCGGTGTAGCAGTCGACGAAGATGTAGTCGTTTCGTCGGTCTTGGTGGTGCCAATGACAGACGTCGTTTGTTCTGTGGCGGTCGGTGTAGCAGTCGACGATGATGTAGTCGTTTCGTCGGTCTTGGTGGTGCCAGTGACAGATGTCGTTTGTTCTGGGGCGGTCGGTGTAGCAGTCGACGAAGGCGTAGTCGTTTCGTCGGTCTTGGTGGTGCCAATGACAGACGTCGTTTGTTCTGTGGCGGTCGGTGTAGCAGTCGACGAAGATGTAGTCGTTTCGTCGGTCTTGGTGGTGCCAAGGACAGACGTCGTTTGTTCCGTGGCGGTCGGTGTAGCAGTCGACGATGATGTAGTCGTTTCGTCGGTCTTGGTGGTGCCAGTGACAGATGTCGTTTGTTCTGGGGCGGTCGGTGTAGCAGTCGACGAAGGCGTAGTCGTTTCGTCGGTCTTGGTGGTGCCAATGACAGACGTCGTTTGTTCTGTGGCGGTCGGTGTAGGAGTCGACGAAGATGTAGTCGTTTCGTCGGTCTTGGTGGTGCCAATGACAGACGTCGTTTGTTCTGTGGCGGTCGGTGTAGCAGTCGACGAAGATGTAGTCGTTTCGTCGGTCCTGGTGGTGTCAAGGACAGACGTCGTTTGTTCTGTGGTGGTCGGTGTAGCAGTCGACGAAGATGTAGTCGTTTCGTCGGTCTTGGTGGTGCCAATGACAGACGTCGTTTGTTCTATGGCGGTCGGTGTAGCAGTCGACGAAGATGTGGTCGTTTCGTCGGTCTTGGTGGTGCCAAGGACAGACGTCGTTTGTTCTGTGGCGGTCGGTGTAGCAGTCGAGGATGATGTAGTCGTTTCGTCGGTCTTGGTGGTGCCAGTGACAGATGTCGTTTGTTCTGTGGCGGTCGGTGTAGCAGTCGACGAAGATGTAGTCGTTTCGTCGGTCTTGGTGGTGTCGAGGACAGACGTCGTTTGTTCTGTGGCGGTCGGTGTAGCAGTCGACGAAGATGTAGTCGTTTCGTCGGTCTTTGTGGTGCCAATGACAGACGTCGTTTGTTCTGTGGCGGTCGGTGTAGCAGTCGACGAAGATGTAGTCGTTTCGTCGGTCTTGGTGGTGCCAATGACAGACGTCGTTTGTTCTGTGGCGGTCGGTGTAGCAGTCGACGAAGATGTAGTCGTTTCGTCGGTCTTGGTGGTGCCAAGGACATACGTCGTTTGTTCCGTGGCGGTCGGTGTAGCAGTCGACGATGATGTAGTCGTTTCGTCGGTCTTGGTGGTGCCAGTGACAGATGTCGTTTGTTCTGGGGCGGTCGGTGTAGCAGTCGACGAAGGCGTAGTCGTTTCGTCGGTCTTGGTGGTGCCAGTGACAGATGTCGTTTGTTCTGGGGCGGTCGGTGTAGCAGTCGACGAAGGCGTAGTCGTTTCGTCGGTCTTGGTGGTGCCAATGACAGACGTCGTTTGTTCTGTGGCGGTCGGTGTAGCAGTCGACGAAGATGTAGTCGTTTCGTCGGTCTTGGTGGTGCCAATGACAGACGTCGTTTGTTCTGTGGCGGTCGGTGTAGCAGTCGACGAAGACGTAGTCGTTTCGTCGGTCTTGGTGGTGCAAGTGACAGACGTCGTTTGTTCTGTGGCGGTCGGTGTAGCAGTCGACGAAGATGTAGTCGTTTCGTCGGTCTTGTTGGTATCAAGGACAGAGGTCGCTTGTTCTGTGGCGGTCGGTGTAGCAGTCGACGAAGATGTAGTCGTTTCGTCGGTCTTGGTGGTGCCACTTACAGACGTCGTTTGTTCTGTGGTGGTCGGTGTAGCAGTCGACGAAGATGTAGTCGTTTCGTCGGTCTTGGTGGTGCCAGTGACAGATGTCGTTTGTTCTGGGGCGGTCGGTGTAGCAGTCGACGAAGGCGTAGTCGTTTCGTCGGTCTTGGTGGTGCCAATGACAGACGTCGTTTGTTCTGTGGCGGTCGGTGTAGGAGTCGACGAAGATGTAGTCGTTTCGTCGGTCTTGGTGGTGCCAATGACAGACGTCGTTTGTTCTGTGGCGGTCGGTGTAGCAGTCGACGAAGACGTAGTCGTTTCGTCGGTCTTGGTGGTGCAAGTGACAGACGTCGTTTGTTCTGTGGCGGTCGGTGTAGCAGTCGACGAAGATGTAGTCGTTTCGTCGGTCTTGTTGGTATCAAGGACAGAGGTCGCTTGTTCTGTGGCGGTCGGTGTAGCAGTCGACGAAGATGTAGTCGTTTCGTCGGTCTTGGTGGTGCCACTTACAGACGTCGTTTGTTCTGTGGTGGTCGGTGTAGCAGTCGACGAAGATGTAGTCGTTTCGTCGGTCTTGGTGGTGCCAATGACAGACGTCGTTTGTTCTGTGGCGGTCGGTGTAGCAGTCGACGAAGATGTAGTCGTTTCGTCGGTCTTGGTGGTGTCAAGGACAGACGTCGTTTGTTCTGTGGTGGTCGGTGTAGCAATCGACGAAGACGTAGTCGTTTCGTCGTTCTTGGTGGTGCCAATGACAGACGTCGTTTGTTCTGTGGCGGTCGGTGTAGCAGTCGACGAAGATGTAGTCGTTTCGTCGGTCTTTGTGGTGCCAAGGACAGACGTCGTTTGTTCTGTGGCGGTCGGTGTAGCAGTCGACGATGATGTAGTCGTTTCGTCGGTCTTGGGGGTGCCAGTGACAGATGTCGTTTGTTCTGGGGCGGTCGGTGTAGCAGTCGACCAAGTTGTAGTCGTTTCGTCGGTCATGGTGGTGCCAAGGACAGACGTCGTTTGTTCTGTGGCGGTCGGTTTAGCAGTCGACGAAGATGTAGTCGTTTCGTCGGTCTTGGTGGTGCCAATGACAGACGTCGTTTGTTCTGTAGCGGTCGGTGTAGCAGTCGACGACGTTTGTTCTGTGGCGGTCGGTGTAGCAGTCGACGAAGATGTAGTCGTTTCGTCGCTCTTGGTGGCGCTAAGGACAGACGTCGTTTGTTCTGTGGCGGTCGGTGTAGCAGTCGACGATGATGTAGTCGTTTCGTCGGTCTTGGTGGTGCCAATGACCGACGTCGCTTGTTCTGTGGCGGTCGGTGTAGCAGTCGACGAAGATGTAGTCGTTTCGTCGGTCTTGGTGGTGCCACTGACAGACGTCGTTTGTTCTGTGGTGGTCGGTGTAGCAGTCGACGAAGATGTAGTCGTTTCGTCGGTCTTGGTGGTGCCAATGACAGACGTCGTTTGTTCTGTGGCGGTCGGTGTAGCAGTCGACGAAGATGTAGTCGTTTCGTCGGTCTTGGTGGCGCCAATGACAGACGTCGTTTGTTCTGTGGCGGTCGGTGTAGCAGTCGACGAAGGCGTAGTCGTTTCGTCGGTCTTGGTGGTGCCAATGACAGACGTCGTTTGTTCTGTGGCGGTCGGTGTAGGAGTCGACGAAGATGTAGTCGTTTCGTCGGTCTTGGTGGTGCCAATGACAGACGTCGTTTGTTCTGTGGCGGTCGGTGTAGCAGTCGACGAAGATGTAGTCGTTTCGTCGGTCTTTGTGGTGCCAATGACAGACGTCGTTTGTTCTGTGGCGGTCGGTGTAGCAGTCGACGAAGGCGTAGTCGTTTCGTCGGTCTTGGTGGTGCCAATGACAGACGTCGTTTGTTCTGTGGCGGTCGGTGTAGGAGTCGACGAAGATGTAGTCGTTTCGTCGGTCTTGGTGGTGCCAATGACAGACGTCGTTTGTTCTGTGGCGGTCGGTGTAGCAGTCGACGAAGATGTAGTCGTTTCGTCGGTCTTGGTGGTGCCAAGGACAGACGTCGTTTGTTCTGTGGCGGTCGGTGTAGCAGTCGACGATGATGTAGTCGTTTCGTCGGTCTTGGTGGTGCCAGTGACAGATGTCGTTTGTTCTGGGGCGGTCGGTGTAGCAGTCGACGAAGGCGTAGTCGTTTCGTCGGTCTTGGTGGTGCCAATGACAGACGTCGTTTGTTCTGTGGCGGTCGGTGTAGGAGTCGACGAAGATGTAGTCGTTTCGTTGGTCTTGGTGGTGCCAATGACAGACGTCGTTTGTTCTGTGGCGGTCGGTGTAGCAGTCGACGAAGACGTAGTCGTTTCGTCGGTCTTGGTGGTGCTAGTGACAGACGTCGTTTGTTCTGTGGCGGTCGGTGTAGCAGTCGACGAAGATGTAGTCGTTTCGTCGGTCTTGTTGGTATCAAGGACAGAGGTCGCTTGTTCTGTGGCGGTCGGTGTAGCAGTCGACGAAGATGTAGTCGTTTCGTCGGTCTTGGTGGTGCCAATGACAGACGTCGTTTGTTCTGTGGTGGTCGGTGTAGCAGTCGACGAAGATGTAGTCGTTTCGTCGGTCTTGGTGGTGCCAATGACAGACGTCGTTTGTTCTGTGGCGGTCGGTGTAGCAGTCGACGAAGATGTAGTCGTTTCGTCGGTCTTGGTGGTGTCAAGGACAGGCGTCGTTTGTTCTGTGGTGGTCGGTGTAGCAGTCGACGAAGACGTAGTCGTTTCGTCGTTCTTGGTGGTGCCAATGACAGACGTCGTTTGTTCTGTGGCGGTCGGTGTAGCAGTCGACGAAGATGTAGTCGTTTCGTCGGTTTTTGTGGTGCCAAGGACAGACGTCGTTTGTTCTGTGGCGGTCGGTGTAGCAGTCGACGATGATGTAGTCGTTTCGTCGGTCTTGGTGGTGCCAGTGACAGATGTCGTTTGTTCTGGGGCGGTCGGTGTAGCAGTCGACCAAGTTGTAGTCGTTTCGTCGGTCATGGTGGTGCCAAGGACAGACGTCGTTTGTTCTGTGGCGGTCGGTTTAGCAGTCGACGAAGATGTAGTCGTTTCGTCGGTCTTGGTGGTGCCAATGACAGACGTCGTTTGTTCTGTAGCGGTCGGTGTAGCAGTCGACGACGTTTGTTCTGTGGCGGTCGGTGTAGCAGTCGACGAAGATGTGGTCGTTTCGTCGCTCTTGGTGGCGCTAAGGACAGACGTCGTTTGTTCTGTGGCAGTCGGTGTAGCAGTCGACGAAGATGTAGTCGTTTCGTCGGTCTTGGTGGTGCCAATGACAGACGTCGTTTGTTCTGTGGCGGTCGGTGTAGCAGTCGACGAAGATGTAGTCGTTTCGTCGGTCTTGGTGGTGCCAATGACAGACGTCGCTTGTTCTGTGGCGGTCTGTGTAGCAGTCGACGAAGATGTAGTCGTTTCGTCGGTCTTGGTGGTGCCAAGGACAGACGTCGTTTGTTCTGTGGCGGTCGGTGTAGCAGTCGACGAAGATGTAGTCGTTTCGTCGGTCTTGGTGGTGCCAATGACAGACGTCGTTTGTTCTGTGGCGGTCGGTGTAGCATTCGACGAAGATGTAGTCGTTTCGTCGGTCTTGGTGGTGCCAAGGACAGACGTCGTTTGTTCTGTGGCGGTCGGTGTAGCAGTCGACGATGATGTAGTCGTTTCGTCGGTCTTGGTGGTGCCAGTGACAGATGTCGTTTGTTCTGTGGCGGTCGGTGTAGCAGTCGACGAAGGCGTAGTCGTTTCGTCGGTCTTGGTGGTGCCAATGACAGACGTCGTTTGTTCTGTGGCGGTCGGTGTAGCAGTCGACGAAGATGTAGTCGTTTCGTCGGTCTTGGTGGTGCCAATGACAGACGTCGTTTGTTCTGTGGCGGTCGGTGTAGCAGTCGACGAAGATGTAGTCGTTTCGTCGGTCTTGGTGGTGTCAAGGACAGACGTCGTTTGTTCTGTGGTGGTCGGTGTAGCAGTCGACGAAGACGTAGTCGTTTCGTCGTTCTTGGTGGTGCCAATGACAGACGTCGTTTGTTCTGTGGCGGTCGGTGTAGCAGTCGACGAAGATGTAGTCGTTTCGTCGGTCTTGGTGGTGCCAATGACCGACGTCGCTTGTTCTGTGGCGGTCGGTGTAGCAGTCGACGAAGATGTAGTCGTTTCGTCGGTCTTGGTGGTGCCACTGACAGACGTCGTTTGTTCTGTGGTGGTCGGTGTAGCAGTCGACGAAGATGTAGTCGTTTCGTCGGTCTTGGTGGTGCCAATGACAGACGTCGTTTGTTCTGTGGCGGTCGGTGTAGCAGTCGACGAAGATGTAGTCGTTTCGTCGGTCTTGGTGGTGTCAAGGACAGACGTCGTTTGTTCTGTGGTGGTCGGTGTAGCAGTCGACGAAGACGTAGTCGTTTCGTCGGTCTTGGTGGTGCCAATGACAGACGTCGTTTGTTCTGTGGCGATCGGTGTAGCAGTCGACGAAGATGTAGTCGTTTCGTCGGTCTTGGTGGTGCCAATGACAGACGTCGTTTGTTCTGTGGCGGTCGGTGTAGCAGTCGACGAAGATGTAGTCGTTTCGTCGGTCTTGGTGGTGCCAATGACAGACGTCGTTTGTTCTGTGGCGGTCGGTGTAGCAGTCGACGAAGATGTAGTCGTTTCGACGGTCTTGGTGGTGCCACTGACAGACGTCGTTTGTTCTGTGGTGGTCGGTGTAGCAGTCGACGAAGATGTAGTCGTTTCGTCGGTCTTGGTGGTGCCAATGACAGACGTCGTTTGTGCTGTGGCGGTCGGTGTAGCAGTCGACGAAGATGTAGTCGTTTCGTCGGTCATGGTGGTGCCAAGGACAGACGTCGTTTGTTCTGTGGCGGTCGGTTTAGCAGTCGACGAAGATGTAGTCGTTTCGTCGGTCTTGGTGGTGCCAATGACAGACGTCGTTTGTTCTGTGGCGGTCGGTGTAGCAGTCGACGAAGATGTAGTCGTTTCGTCGGTCTTGGTGGTGCCAATGACAGACGTCGTTTGTTCTGTGGCGGTCGGTGTAGGAGTCGACGAAGATGTAGTCGTTTCGTCGGTCTTGGTGGTGCCAATGACAGACGTCGTTTGTTCTGTGGCGGTCGGTGTAGCAGTCGACGAAGATGTAGTCGTTTCGTCGGTCTTGGTGGTGCCAATGACAGACGTCGTTTGTTCTGTGGCGGACGGTGTAGCAGTCGACGAGGATGTTGTCGTTTCGTCGGTCTTGGTGGTGCCAATGACAGTTGTCGTTTGTTCTGTGGCGGTCGGTGTAGCAGTCGACGACGATGTAGTCGTTTCGTCGGTCTTGGTGGTGTCAAGGACAGACGTCGTTTGTTCTGTGGCGGTCGGTGTAGCAGTCGACGAAGATGTAGTCGTTTCGTCGGTCTTGGTGGTGCCAATGACAGACGTCGTTTGTTCTGTGGCGGTCGGTGTAGCAGTCGACGAAGACGTAGTCGTTTCGTCGGTCTTGGTGGTGCCAGTGACAGACGTCGTTTGTTCTGTGGCGGTCGGTGTAGCAGTCGACGAAGATGTAGTCGTTTCGTCGGTCTTGTTGGTATCAAGGACAGAGGTCGCTTGTTCTGTGGCGGTCGGTGTAGCAGTCGACGAAGATGTAGTCGTTTCGTCGGTCTTGGTGGTGCCAATGACAGACGTCGTTTGTTCTGTGGCGGTCGGTGTAGCAGTCGACGAAGATGTAGTCGTTTCGTCGGTCTTGGTGGTGCCAATGACAGACGTCGTTTGTTCTGTGGCGGACGGTGTAGCAGTCGACGAAGATGTTGTCGTTTCGTCGGTCTTGGTGGTGCCAATGACAGATGTCGTTTGTTCTGTGGCGGTCGGTGTAGCAGTCGACGAAGATGTAGTCGTTTCGTCGGTCTTGGTGGTGTCAAGGACAGACGTCGTTTGTTCTGTGGCGGTCGGTGTAGCAGTCGACGAAGATGTAGTCGTTTCGTCGGTCTTGGTGGTGCCAATGACAGACGTCGTTTGTTCTGTGGTGGTCGGTGTAGCAGTCGACGAAGATGTAGTCGTTTCGTCGGTCTTGGTGGTGCCAATGACAGACGTCGCTTGTTTAGTGGCGGTCGGTGTAGCAGTCGACGAAGATGTAGTCGTTTCGTCGGTCATGGTGGTGCCAAGGACAGACGTCGTTTGTTCTGTGGCGGTCGGTTTAGCAGTCGACGAAGATGTAGTCGTTTCGTCGGTCTTGGTGGTGCCAATGACAGACGTCGTTTGTTCTGTAGCGGTCGGTGTAGCAGTCGACGAAGATGTAGTCGTTTCGTCGGTCTTGGTGGTGCCAATGACAGACGTCGTTTGTTCTGTGGCGGTCGGTGTAGCAGTCGACGAAGATGTAGTCGTTTCGTCGGTCTTGGTGGTGCCAATGAAAGACGTCGATATTTCTGTGGCGGTCGTTGTAGCAGACGACGAAGATGTAGTCGTTTTGTCGGTCTTGGTGGTGCCAATGACAGACGTCGTTTGTTCTGTGGCGGTCGGTGTAGCAGTCGACGAAGATGTAGTCGTTTCGTCGGTCTTGGTGGTGCCAATGACAGACGTCGTTTGTTCTGTGGCGGTCGGTGTAGCAGTCGACGAAGATGCAGTCGTTTCGTCGGTCTTGGTGGTGCCAATGACAGACGTCGTTTGTTCTGTGGCGGTCGGTGTAGCAGTCGACGAAGATGTAGTCGTTTCGTCGGTCTTGGTGGTGCCAAGGACAGACGTCGTTTGTTCTGTGGCGGTCGGTGTAGCAGTCGACGATGATGTAGTCGTTTCGTCGGTCTTGGTGGTGCCAGTGACAGATGTCGTTTGTTCTGTGGCGGTCGGTGTAGCAGTCGACGAAGATGTAGTCGCTTCGTCGGTCTTGGTGGTGTCAAGGACAGACGTCGTTTGTTCTGTGGTGGTCGGTGTAGCAGTCGACGAAGATGTAGTCGTTTCGTCGGTCTTGGTGGTGCCAATGACAGACGTCGTTTGTTCTATGGCGGTCGGTGTAGCAGTCGACGAAGATGTGGTCGTTTCGTCGGTCTTGGTGGTGCCAAGGACAGACGTCGTTTGTTCTGTGGCGGTCGGTGTAGCAGTCGAGGATGATGTAGTCGTTTCGTCGGTCTTGGTGGTGCCAGTGACAGATGTCGTTTGTTCTGTGGCGGTCGGTGTAGCAGTCGACGAAGATGTAGTCGTTTCGTCGGTCTTGGTGGTGTCGAGGACAGACGTCGTTTGTTCTGTGGCGGTCGGTGTAGCAGTCGACGAAGATATAGTCGTTTCGTCGGTCTTTGTGGTGCCAATGACAGACGTCGTTTGTTCTGTGGCGGTCGGTGTAGCAGTCGACGAAGATGTAGTCGTTTCGTCGGTCTTGGTGGTGCCAATGACAGACGTCGTTTGTTCTGTGGCGGTCGGTGTAGCAGTCGACGAAGATGTAGTCGTTTCGTCGGTCTTGGTGGTGCCAAGGACAGACGTCGTTTGTTCCGTGGCGGTCGGTGTAGCAGTCGACGATGATGTAGTCGTTTCGTCGGTCTTGGTGGTGCCAGTGACAGATGTCGTTTGTTCTGGGGCGGTCGGTGTAGCAGTCGACGAAGGCGTAGTCGTTTCGTCGGTCTTGGTGGTGCCAATGACAGACGTCGTTTGTTCTGTGGCGGTCGGTGTAGGAGTCGACGAAGATGTAGTCGTTTCGTCGGTCTTGGTGGTGCCAATGACAGACGTCGTTTGTTCTGTGGCGGTCGGTGTAGCAGTCGACGAAGATGTAGTCGTTTCGTCGGTCTTGGTGGTGTCAAGGACAGACGTCGTTTGTTCGGTGGTGGTCGGTGTAGCAGTCGACGAAGATGTAGTCGTTTCGTCGGTCTTGGTGGTGCCAATGACAGACGTCGTTTGTTCTATGGCGGTCGGTGTAGCAGTCGACGAAGATGTGGTCGTTTCGTCGGTCTTGGTGGTGCCAAGGACAGACGTCGTTTGTTCTGTGGCGGCCGGTGTAGCAGTCGAGGATGATGTAGTCGTTTCGTCGGTCTTGGTGGTGCCAGTGACAAATGTCGTTTGTTCTGTGGCGGTCGGTGTAGCAGTCGACGAAGATGTAGTCGTTTCGTCGGTCTTGGTGGTGTCGAGGACAGACGTCGTTTGTTCTGTGGCGGTCGGTGTAGCAGTCGACGAAGATGTAGTCGTTTCGTCGGTCTTTGTGGTGCCAATGACAGACGTCGTTTGTTCTGTGGCGGTCGGTGTAGCAGTCGACGAAGATGTAGTCGTTTCGTCGGTCTTGGTGGTGCCAATGACAGACGTCGTTTGTTCTGTGGCGGTCGGTGTAGCAGTCGACGAAGATGTAGTCGTTTCGTCGGTCTTGGTGGTGCCAAGGACAGACGTCGTTTGTTCCGTGGCGGTCGGTGTAGCAGTCGACGATGATGTAGTCGTTTCGTCGGTCTTGGTGGTGCCAGTGACAGATGTCGTTTGTTCTGGGGCGGTCGGTGTAGCAGTCGACGAAGGCGTAGTCGTTTCGTCGGTCTTGGTGGTGCCAATGACAGACGTCGTTTGTTCTGTGGCGGTCGGTGTAGGAGTCGACGAAGATGTAGTCGTTTCGTCGGTCTTGGTGGTGCCAATGACAGACGTCGTTTGTTCTGTGGCGGTCGGTGTAGCAGTCGACGAAGATGTAGTCGTTTCGTCGGTCTTGGTGGTGCCAAGGACAGACGTCGTTTGTTCTGTGGCGGTCGGTGTAGCAGTCGACGATGATGTAGTCGTTTCGTCGGTCTTGGTGGTGCCAGTGACAGATGTCGTTTGTTCTGGGGCGGTCGGTGTAGCAGTCGACGAAGGCGTAGTCGTTTCGTCGGTCTTGGTGGTGCCAATGACAGACGTCGTTTGTTCTGTGGCGGTCGGTGTAGGAGTCGACGAAGATGTAGTCGTTTCGTCGGTCTTGGTGGTGCCAATGACAGACGTCGTTTGTTCTGTGGCGGTCGGTGTAGCAGTCGACGAAGACGTAGTCGTTTCGTCGGTCTTGGTGGTGCTAGTGACAGACGTCGTTTGTTCTGTGGCGGTCGGTGTAGCAGTCGACGAAGATGTAGTCGTTTCGTCGGTCTTGTTGGTATCAAGGACAGAGGTCGCTTGTTCTGTGGCGGTCGGTGTAGCAGTCGACGAAGATGTAGTCGTTTCGTCGGTCTTGGTGGTGCCACTTACAGACGTCGTTTGTTCTGTGGCGGTCGGTGTAGCAGTCGACGAAGATGTAGTCGTTTCGTCGGTCTTGGTGGTGTCAAGGACAGACGTCGTTTGTTCTGTGGTGGTCGGTGTAGCAGTCGACGAAGACGTAGTCGTTTCGTCGTTCTTGGTGGTGCCAATGACAGACGTCGTTTGTTCTGTGGCGGTCGGTGTAGCAGTCGACGAAGATGTAGTCGTTTCGTCGGTCTTTGTGGTGCCAAGGACAGACGTCGTTTGTTCTGTGGCGGTCGGTGTAGCAGTCGACGATGATGTAGTCGTTTCGTCGGTCTTGGTGGTGCCAGTGACAGATGTCGTTTGTTCTGGGGCGGTCGGTGTAGCAGTCGACCAAGTTGTAGTCGTTTCGTCGGTCATGGTGGTGCCAAGGACAGACGTCGTTTGTTCTGTGGCGGTCGGTTTAGCAGTCGACGAAGATGTAGTCGTTTCGTCGGTCTTGGTGGTGCCAATGACAGACGTCGTTTGTTCTGTAGCGGTCGGTGTAGCAGTCGACGACGTTTGTTCTGTGGCGGTCGGTGTAGCAGTCGACGAAGATGTAGTCGTTTCGTCGCTCTTGGTGGCGCTAAGGACAGACGTCGTTTGTTCTGTGGCAGTCGGTGTAGCAGTCGACGAAGATGTAGTCGTTTCGTCGGTCTTGGTGGTGCCAATGACAGACGTCGTTTGTTCTGTGGCGGTCGGTGTAGCAGTCGACGAAGATGTAGTCGTTTCGTCGGTCTTGGTGGTGCCAATGACAGACGTCGCTTGTTCTGTGGCGGTTTGTGTAGCAGTCGACGAAGATGTAGTCGTTTCGTCGGTCTTGGTGGTGCCAAGGACAGACGTCGTTTGTTCTGTGGCGGTCGGTGTAGCAGTCGACGAAGATGTAGTCGTTTCTTCGGTCTTGGTGGTGCTAAAGACAGCAGTCGTTTGTTCTGTGGCGGTCGGTGTACCAGTCGACGAAGACGTCGTTTCTTCGGTCTTGGTGGTGCTAAACACAGCAGTCGTTTGTTCTGTGGCGGTCGGTGTACCAGTCGACAAAGACGTCGTTTCTTCGGTCTTGGTGGTGCTAAAGACAGCAGTCGTTTGTTCTGTGGTGGTCGGTGTACCAGTCGACGAAGACGTCATTTCTTTGGTCTTGGTGGTGGTGCCAGCCGTCGTTTGTTCTGTGGCGGTCGGTGTACCAGTCGACGAAGACGTCGTTTCTTCGGTCTTGGTGGTGGTGCCAGCCGTCGTTTGTTCTGTGGCGGTCGGTGTACCAGTCGACGAAGACGTCGTTTCTTCCGTCTTGGTGGTGCTAAAGACAGCAGTCGTTTGTTCTGTGGTGGTCGGTGTACCAGTCGACGAAGACGTCGTTTCTTCGGTCTTGGTGGTGGTGCCAGCCGTCGTTTGTTCTGTGGCGGTCGGTGTACCAGTCGACGAAGACGTCGTTTCTTCGGTCTTGGTGGTTGTTCCAGCCGTCGTTTGTTCTGTGGCGGTCGGTGTACCAGTCGACGAAGACGTCGTTTCTTCGGTCTTGGTGGTGCTAAACACAGCAGTCGTTTGTTCTGTGGCGGTCGGTGTACCAGTCGACGAAGACGTCGTTTCTTCGGTCTTGGTGGTGGTGCCAGCCGTCGTTTGTTCTGTGGCGGTCGGTGTACTAGTCGAAGAAGACGTCGTTTCTTCGGTCTTGGTGGTGGTAAAGACAGCAGTCGTTTGTTCTGTGGCGGTCGGTGTACCAGTCGACGAAGACGTCGTTTCTTCGGTCTTGGTGGTGGTGCCAGCCGTCGCTTGTTCTGTGGCGGTCGGTGTACCAGTCGACGAAGACGTCGTTTCTTCGGTCTTGGTGGTGGTGCCAGCCGTCGTTTGTTCTGTGGCGGTCGGTTTAGCAGTCGACGAAGATGTAGTCGTTTCGTCGGTCTTGGTGGTGCCAATGACAGACGTCGTTTGTTCTGTAGCGGTCGGTGTAGCAGTCGACGACGTTTGTTCTGTGGCGGTCGGTGTAGCAGTCGACGAAGATGTAGTCGTTTCGTCGGTCTTTGTGGTGCCAATGACAGACGTCGTTTGTTCTGTGGCGGTCGGTGTAGCAGTCGACGAAGATGTAGTCGTTTCGTCGGTCTTGGTGGTGCCAATGACAGACGTCGTTTGTTCTGTGGCGGACGGTGTAGCAGTCGACGAGGATGTTGTCGTTTCGTCGGTCTTGGTGGTGCCAATGACAGTTGTCGTTTGTTCTGTGGCGGTCGGTGTAGCAGTCGACGAAGATGTAGTCGTTTCGTCGGTCTTGGTGGTGTCAAGGACAGACGTCGTTTGTTCTGTGGCGGTCGGTGTAGCAGTCGACGAAGATGTAGTCGTTTCGTCGGTCTTGGTGGTGCCAATGACAGACGTCGTTTGTTCTGTGGCGGTCGGTGTAGCAGTCGACGAAGACGTAGTCGTTTCGTCGGTCTTGGTGGTGCCAGTGACAGACGTCGTTTGTTCTGTGGCGGTCGGTGTAGCAGTCGACGAAGATGTAGTCGTTTCGTCGGTCTTGTTGGTATCAAGGACAGAGGTCGTCTGTTCTGTGGCGGTCGGTGTAGCAGTCGACGAAGATGTAGTCGTTTCGTCGGTCTTGGTGGTGCCAATGACAGACGTCGTTTGTTCTGTGGCGGTCGGTGTAGCAGTCGACGAAGATGTAGTCGTTTCGTCGGTCTTGGTGGTGCCAATGACAGACGTCGTTTGTTCTGTGGCGGACGGTGTAGCAGTCGACGAAGATGTTGTCGTTTCGTCGGTCTTGGTGGTGCCAATGACAGATGTCGTTTGTTCTGTGGCGGTCGGTGTAGCAGTCGACGAAGATGTAGTCGTTTCGTCGGTCTTGGTGGTGTCAAGGACAGACGTCGTTTGTTCTGTGGCGGTCGGTGTAGCAGTCGACGAAGATGTAGTCGTTTCGTCGGTCTTGGTGGTGCCAATGACAGACGTCGTTTGTTCTGTGGTGGTCGGTGTAGCAGTCGACGAAGATGTAGTCGTTTCGTCGGTCTTGGTGGTGCCAATGACAGACGTCGCTTGTTCTGTGGCGGTCGGTGTAGCAGTCGACGAAGATGTAGTCGTTTCGTCGGTCATGGTGGTGCCAAGGACAGACGTCGTTTGTTCTGTGGCGGTCGGTTTAGCAGTCGACGAAGATGTAGTCGTTTCGTCGGTCTTGGTGGTGCCAATGACAGACGTCGTTTGTTCTGTAGCGGTCGGTGTAGCAGTCGACGAAGATGTAGTCGTTTCGTCGGTCTTGGTGGTGCCAATGACAGACGTCGTTTGTTCTGTGGCGGTCGGTGTAGCAGTCGACGAAGATGTAGTCGTTTCGTCGGTCTTGGTGGTGCCAATGAAAGACGTGGATATTTCTGTGGCGGTCGTTGTAGCAGACGACGAAGATGTAGTCGTTTTGTCGGTCTTGGTGGTGCCAATGACAGACGTCGTTTGTTCTGTGGCGGTCGGTGTAGCAGTCGACGAAGATGTAGTCGTTTCGTCGGTCTTGGTGGTGCCAATGACAGACGTCGTTTGTTCTGTGGCGGTCGGTGTAGCAGTCGACGAAGATGTAGTCGTTTCGTCGGTCTTGGTGGTGCCAATGACAGACGTCGTTTGTTCTGTGGCGGTCGGTGTAGGAGTCGACGAAGATGCAGTCGTTTCGTCGGTCTTGGTGGTGCCAATGACAGACGTCGTTTGTTCTGTGGCGGTCGGTGTAGCAGTCGACGAAGATGTAGTCGTTTCGTCGGTCTTGGTGGTGCCAAGGACAGACGTCGTTTGTTCTGTGGCGGTCGGTGTAGCAGTCGACGATGATGTAGTCGTTTCGTCGGTCTTGGTGGTGCCAGTGACAGATGTCGTTTGTTCTGTGGCGGTCGGTGTAGCAGTCGACGAAGATGTAGTCGCTTCGTCGGTCTTGGTGGTGTCAAGGACAGATGTCGTTTGTTCTGTGGCGGTCGGTGTAGCAGTCGACGAAGATGTAGTCGTTTCGTCGGTCTTGGTGGTGCCAATGACAGACGTCGTTTGTTCTTTGGCGGTCGGTGTAGCAGTCGACGAAGATGTAGTCGTTTCGTCGGTCTTGGTGGTGCCAAGGACAGACGTCGTTTGTTCTGTGGCGGTCGGTGTAGCAGTCGAGGATGATGTAGTCGTTTCGTCGGTCTTGGTGGTGCCAGTGACAGATGTCGTTTGTTCTGTGGCGGTCGGTGTAGCAGTCGACGAAGATGTAGTCGTTTCGTCGGTCTTGGTGGTGTCGAGGACAGACGTCGTTTGTTCTGTGGCGGTCGGTGTAGCAGTCGACGAAGATGTAGTCGTTTCGTCGGTCTTTGTGGTGCCAATGACAGACGTCGTTTGTTCTGTGGCGGTCGGTGTAGCAGTCGACGAAGATGTAGTCGTTTCGTCGGTCTTGGTGGTGCCAATGACAGACGTCGTTTGTTCTGTGGCGGTCGGTGTAGCAGTCGACGAAGATGTAGTCGTTTCGTCGGTCTTGGTGGTGCCAAGGACAGACGTCGTTTGTTCCGTGGCGGTCGGTGTAGCAGTCGACGATGATGTAGTCGTTTCGTCGGTCTTGGTGGTGCCAGTGACAGATGTCGTTTGTTCTGGGGCGGTCGGTGTAGCAGTCGACGAAGGCGTAGTCGTTTCGTCGGTCTTGGTGGTGCCAATGACAGACGTCGTTTGTTCTGTGGCGGTCGGTGTAGGAGTCGACGAAGATGTAGTCGTTTCGTCGGTCTTGGTGGTGCCAATGACAGACGTCGTTTGTTCTGTGGCGGTCGGTGTAGCAGTCGACGAAGATGTAGTCGTTTCGTCGGTCTTGGTGGTGTCAAGGACAGACGTCGTTTGTTCTGTGGTGGTCGGTGTAGCAGTCGACGAAGATGTAGTCGTTTCGTCGGTCTTGGTGGTGCCAATGACAGACGTCGTTTGTTCTATGGCGGTCGGTGTAGCAGTCGACGAAGATGTGGTCGTTTCGTCGGTCTTGGTGGTGCCAAGGACAGACGTCGTTTGTTCTGTGGCGGTCGGTGTAGCAGTCGAGGATGATGTAGTCGTTTCGTCGGTCTTGGTGGTGCCAGTGACAGATGTCGTTTGTTCTGTGGCGGTCGGTGTAGCAGTCGACGAAGATGTAGTCGTTTCGTCGGTCTTGGTGGTGTCGAGGACAGACGTCGTTTGTTCTGTGGCGGTCGGTGTAGCAGTCGACGAAGATGTAGTCGTTTCGTCGGTCTTTGTGGTGCCAATGACAGACGTCGTTTGTTCTGTGGCGGTCGGTGTAGCAGTCGACGAAGATGTAGTCGTTTCGTCGGTCTTGGTGGTGCCAATGACAGACGTCGTTTGTTCTGTGGCGGTCGGTGTAGCAGTCGACGAAGATGTAGTCGTTTCGTCGGTCTTGGTGGTGCCAAGGACAGACGTCGTTTGTTCCGTGGCGGTCGGTGTAGCAGTCGACGATGATGTAGTCGTTTCGTCGGTCTTGGTGGTGCCAGTGACAGATGTCGTTTGTTCTGGGGCGGTCGGTGTAGCAGTCGACGAAGGCGTAGTCGTTTCGTCGGTCTTGGTGGTGCCAATGACAGACGTCGTTTGTTCTGTGGCGGTCGGTGTAGGAGTCGACGAAGATGTAGTCGTTTCGTCGGTCTTGGTGGTGCCAATGACAGACGTCGTTTGTTCTGTGGCGGTCGGTGTAGCAGTCGACGAAGATGTAGTCGTTTCGTCGGTCTTGGTGGTGCCAAGGACAGACGTCGTTTGTTCTGTGGCGGTCGGTGTAGCAGTCGACGATGATGTAGTCGTTTCGTCGGTCTTGGTGGTGCCAGTGACAGATGTCGTTTGTTCTGGGGCGGTCGGTGTAGCAGTCGACGAAGGCGTAGTCGTTTCGTCGGTCTTGGTGGTGCCAATGACAGACGTCGTTTGTTCTGTGGCGGTCGGTGTAGGAGTCGACGAAGATGTAGTCGTTTCGTCGGTCTTGGTGGTGCCAATGACAGACGTCGTTTGTTCTGTGGCGGTCGGTGTAGCAGTCGACGAAGACGTAGTCGTTTCGTCGGTCTTGGTGGTGCTAGTGACAGACGTCGTTTGTTCTGTGGCGGTCGGTGTAGCAGTCGACGAAGATGTAGTCGTTTCGTCGGTCTTGTTGGTATCAAGGACAGAGGTCGCTTGTTCTGTGGCGGTCGGTGTAGCAGTCGACGAAGATGTAGTCGTTTCGTCGGTCTTGGTGGTGCCACTTACAGACGTCGTTTGTTCTGTGGTGGTCGGTGTAGCAGTCGACGAAGATGTAGTCGTTTCGTCGGTCTTGGTGGTGCCAAGGACAGACGTCGTTTGTTCTGTGGCGGTCGGTGTAGCAGTCGACGAAGATGTAGTCGTTTCGTCGGTCTTGGTGGTGTCAAGGACAGACGTCGTTTGTTCTGTGGTGGTCGGTGTAGCAGTCGACGAAGACGTAGTCGTTTCGTCGTTCTTGGTGGTGCCAATGACAGACGTCGTTTGTTCTGTGGCGGTCGGTGTAGCAGTCGACGAAGATGTAGTCGTTTCGTCGGTCTTTGTGGTGCCAAGGACAGACGTCGTTTGTTCTGTGGCGGTCGGTGTAGCAGTCGACGATGATGTAGTCGTTTCGTCGGTCTTGGTGGTGCCAGTGACAGATGTCGTTTGTTCTGGGGCGGTCGGTGTAGCAGTCGACCAAGTTGTAGTCGTTTCGTCGGTCATGGTGGTGCCAAGGACAGACGTCGTTTGTTCTGTGGCGGTCGGTTTAGCAGTCGACGAAGATGTAGTCGTTTCGTCGGTCTTGGTGGTGCCAATGACAGACGTCGTTTGTTCTGTAGCGGTCGGTGTAGCAGTCGACGACGTTTGTTCTGTGGCGGTCGGTGTAGCAGTCGACGAAGATGTAGTCGTTTCGTCGCTCTTGGTGGCGATAAGGACAGACGTCGTTTGTTCTGTGGCAGTCGGTGTAGCAGTCGACGAAGATGTAGTCGTTTCGTCGGTCTTGGTGGTGCCAAGGACAGACGTCGTTTGTTCTGTGGCGGTCGGTTTAGCAGTCGACGAAGATGTAGTCGTTTCGTCGGTCTTGGTGGTGCCAATGACAGACGTCGTTTGTTCTGTAGCGGTCGGTGTAGCAGTCGACGAAGATGTAGTCGTTTCGTCGGTCTTGGTGGTGCCAATGACAGACGTCGTTTGTTCTGTGGCGGTCGGTGTAGCAGTCGACGAAGATGTAGTCGTTTCGTCGGTCTTGGTGGTGCCAATGAAAGACGTGGATATTTCTGTGGCGGTCGTTGTAGCAGACGACGAAGATGTAGTCGTTTTGTCGGTCTTGGTGGTGCCAATGACAGACGTCGTTTGTTCTGTGGCGGTCGGTGTAGCAGTCGACGAAGATGTAGTCGTTTCGTCGGTCTTGGTGGTGCCAATGACAGACGTCGTTTGTTCTGTGGCGGTCGGTGTAGCAGTCGACGAAGATGTAGTCGTTTCGTCGGTCTTGGTGGTGCCAATGACAGACGTCGTTTGTTCTGTGGCGGTCGGTGTAGGAGTCGACGAAGATGCAGTCGTTTCGTCGGTCTTGGTGGTGCCAATGACAGACGTCGTTTGTTCTGTGGCGGTCGGTGTAGCAGTCGACGAAGATGTAGTCGTTTCGTCGGTCTTGGTGGTGCCAAGGACAGACGTCGTTTGTTCTGTGGCGGTCGGTGTAGCAGTCGACGATGATGTAGTCGTTTCGTCGGTCTTGGTGGTGCCAGTGACAGATGTCGTTTGTTCTGTGGCGGTCGGTGTAGCAGTCGACGAAGATGTAGTCGCTTCGTCGGTCTTGGTGGTGTCAAGGACAGACGTCGTTTGTTCTGTGGTGGTCGGTGTAGCAGTCGACGAAGATGTAGTCGTTTCGTCGGTCTTGGTGGTGCCAATGACAGACGTCGTTTGTTCTTTGGCGGTCGGTGTAGCAGTCGACGAAGATGTGGTCGTTTCGTCGGTCTTGGTGGTGCCAAGGACAGACGTCGTTTGTTCTGTGGCGGTCGGTGTAGCAGTCGAGGATGATGTAGTCGTTTCGTCGGTCTTGGTGGTGCCAGTGACAGATGTCGTTTGTTCTGTGGCGGTCGGTGTAGCAGTCGACGAAGATGTAGTCGTTTCGTCGGTCTTGGTGGTGTCGAGGACAGACGTCGTTTGTTCTGTGGCGGTCGGTGTAGCAGTCGACGAAGATGTAGTCGTTTCGTCGGTCTTGGTGGTGCCAATGACAGACGTCGTTTGTTCTGTGGCGGTCGGTGTAGCAGTCGACGAAGATGTAGTCGTTTCGTCGGTCTTGGTGGTGCCAATGACAGACGTCGTTTGTTCTGTGGCGGTCGGTGTAGCAGTCGACGAAGATGTAGTCGTTTCGTCGGTCTTGGTGGTGCCAAGGACAGACGTCGTTTGTTCCGTGGCGGTCGGTGTAGCAGTCGACGATGATGTAGTCGTTTCGTCGGTCTTGGTGGTGCCAGTGACAGATGTCGTTTGTTCTGGGGCGGTCGGTGTAGCAGTCGACGAAGGCGTAGTCGTTTCGTCGGTCTTGGTGGTGCCAATGACAGACGTCGTTTGTTCTGTGGCGGTCGGTGTAGGAGTCGACGAAGATGTAGTCGTTTCGTCGGTCTTGGTGGTGCCAATGACAGACGTCGTTTGTTCTGTGGCGGTCGGTGTAGCAGTCGACGAAGATGTAGTCGTTTCGTCGGTCTTGGTGGTGTCAAGGACAGACGTCGTTTGTTCTGTGGTGGTCGGTGTAGCAGTCGACGAAGATGTAGTCGTTTCGTCGGTCTTGGTGGTGCCAATGACAGACGTCGTTTGTTCTATGGCGGTCGGTGTAGCAGTCGACGAAGATGTGGTCGTTTCGTCGGTCTTGGTGGTGCCAAGGACAGACGTCGTTTGTTCTGTGGCGGTCGGTGTAGCAGTCGAGGATGATGTAGTCGTTTCGTCGGTCTTGGTGGTGCCAGTGACAGATGTCGTTTGTTCTGTGGCGGTCGGTGTAGCAGTCGACGAAGATGTAGTCGTTTCGTCGGTCTTGGTGGTGTCGAGGACAGACGTCGTTTGTTCTGTGGCGGTCGGTGTAGCAGTCGACGAAGATGTAGTCGTTTCGTCGGTCTTTGTGGTGCCAATGACAGACGTCGTTTGTTCTGTGGCGGTCGGTGTAGCAGTCGACGAAGATGTAGTCGTTTCGTCGGTCTTGGTGGTGCCAATGACAGACGTCGTTTGTTCTGTGGCGGTCGGTGTAGCAGTCGACGAAGATGTAGTCGTTTCGTCGGTCTTGGTGGTGCCAAGGACAGACGTCGTTTGTTCCGTGGCGGTCGGTGTAGCAGTCGACGATGATGTAGTCGTTTCGTCGGTCTTGGTGGTGCCAGTGACAGATGTCGTTTGTTCTGGGGCGGTCGGTGTAGCAGTCGACGAAGGCGTAGTCGTTTCGTCGGTCTTGGTGGTGCCAATGACAGACGTCGTTTGTTCTGTGGCGGTCGGTGTAGGAGTCGACGAAGATGTAGTCGTTTCGTCGGTCTTGGTGGTGCCAATGACAGACGTCGTTTGTTCTGTGGCGGTCGGTGTAGCAGTCGACGAAGATGTAGTCGTTTCGTCGGTCTTGGTGGTGCCAAGGACAGACGTCGTTTGTTCTGTGGCGGTCGGTGTAGCAGTCGACGATGATGTAGTCGTTTCGTCGGTCTTGGTGGTGCCAGTGACAGATGTCGTTTGTTCTGGGGCGGTCGGTGTAGCAGTCGACGAAGGCGTAGTCGTTTCGTCGGTCTTGGTGGTGCCAATGACAGACGTCGTTTGTTCTGTGGCGGTCGGTGTAGGAGTCGACGAAGATGTAGTCGTTTCGTCGGTCTTGGTGGTGCCAATGACAGACGTCGTTTGTTCTGTGGCGGTCGGTGTAGCAGTCGACGAAGACGTAGTCGTTTCGTCGGTCTTGGTGGTGCTAGTGACAGACGTCGTTTGTTCTGTGGCGGTCGGTGTAGCAGTCGACGAAGATGTAGTCGTTTCGTCGGTCTTGGTGGTATCAAGGACAGAGGTCGCTTGTTCTGTGGCGGTCGGTGTAGCAGTCGACGAAGATGTAGTCGTTTCGTCGGTCTTGGTGGTGCCACTTACAGACGTCGTTTGTTCTGTGGTGGTCGGTGTAGCAGTCGACGAAGATGTAGTCGTTTCGTCGGTCTTGGTGGTGCCAATGACAGACGTCGTTTGTTCTGTGGCGGTCGGTGTAGCAGTCGACGAAGATGTAGTCGTTTCGTCGGTCTTGGTGGTGTCAAGGACAGACGTCGTTTGTTCTGTGGTGGTCGGTGTAGCAGTCGACGAAGACGTAGTCGTTTCGTCGTTCTTGGTGGTGCCAATGACAGACGTCGTTTGTTCTGTGGCGGTCGGTGTAGCAGTCGACGAAGATGTAGTCGTTTCGTCGGTCTTGGTGGTGCCAAGGACAGACGTCGTTTGTTCTGTGGCGGTCGGTGTAGCAGTCGACGATGATGTAGTCGTTTCGTCGGTCTTGGTGGTGCCAGTGACAGATGTCGTTTGTTCTGGGGCGGTCGGTGTAGCAGTCGACCAAGTTGTAGTCGTTTCGTCGGTCATGGTGGTGCCAAGGACAGACGTCGTTTGTTCTGTGGCGGTCGGTTTAGCAGTCGACGAAGATGTAGTCGTTTCGTCGGTCTTGGTGGTGCCAATGACAGACGTCGTTTGTTCTGTAGCGGTCGGTGTAGCAGTCGACGACGTTTGTTCTGTGGCGGTCGGTGTAGCAGTCGACGAAGATGTAGTCGTTTCGTCGCTCTTGGTGGCGCTAAGGACAGACGTCGTTTGTTCTGTGGCAGTCGGTGTAGCAGTCGACGAAGATGTAGTCGTTTCGTCGGTCTTGGTGGTGCCAATGACAGACGTCGTTTGTTCTGTGGCGGTCGGTGTAGCAGTCGACGAAGATGTAGTCGTTTCGTCGGTATTGGTGGTGCCAATGACAGACGTCGCTTGTTCTGTGGCGGTCTGTGTAGCAGTCGACGAAGATGTAGTCGTTTCGTCGGTCTTGGTGGTGCCAAGGACAGACGTCGTTTGTTCTGTGGCGGTCGGTGTAGCAGTCGACGAAGATGTAGTCGTTTCTTCGGTCTTGGTGGTGCTAAAGACAGCAGTCGTTTGTTCTGTGGCGGTCGGTGTACCAGTCGACGAAGACGTCGTTTCTTCGGTCTTGGTGGTGCTAAACACAGCAGTCGTTTGTTCTGTGGCGGTCGGTGTACCAGTCGACGAAGACGTCGTTTCTTCGGTCTTGGTGGTGCTAAAGACAGCAGTCGTTTGTTCTGTGGTGGTCGGTGTACCAGTCGACGAAGACGTCATTTCTTTGGTCTTGGTGGTGGTGCCAGCCGTCGTTTGTTCTGTGGCGGTCGGTGTACCAGTCGACGAAGACGTCGTTTCTTCGGTCTTGGTGGTGGTGCCAGCCGTCGTTTGTTCTGTGGCGGTCGGTGTACCAGTCGACGAAGACGTCGTTTCTTCCGTCTTGGTGGTGCTAAAGACAGCAGTCGTTTGTTCTGTGGCGGTCGGTGTACCAGTCGACGAAGACGTCGTTTCTTCGGTCTTGGTGGTGGTGCCAGCCGTCGTTTGTTCTGTGGCGGTCGGTGTACCAGTCGACGAAGACGTCGTTTCTTCGGTCTTGGTGGTGGTTCCAGCCGTCGTTTGTTCTGTGGCGGTCGGTGTACCAGTCGACGAAGACGTCGTTTCTTCGGTCTTGGTGGTGGTAAACACAGCAGTCGTTTGTTCTGTGGCGGTCGGTGTACCAGTCGACGAAGACGTCGTTTCTTCGGTCTTGGTGGTGGTGCCAGCCGTCGTTTGTTCTGTGGCGGTCGGTGTACCAGTCGACGAAGACGTCGTTTCTTCGGTCTTGGTGGTGGTAAAGACAGCAGTCGTTTGTTCTGTGGCGGTCGGTGTACCAGTCGACGAAGACGTCGTTTCTTCGGTCTTGGTGGTGGTGCCAGCCGTCGCTTGTTCTGTGGCGGTCGGTGTACCAGTCGACGAAGACGTCGTTTCTTCGGTCTTGGTGGTGGTGCCAGCCGTCGTTTGTTCTGTGGCGGTCGGTGTACCAGTCGACGAAGACGTCGTTTCTTCGGTCTTGGTGGTGCTAAAGACAGCAGTCGTTTGTTCTGTGGCGGTCGGTGTACCAGTCGACGAAGACGTCGTTTCTTCTGTCTTGGTGGTGCTAAAGACAACAGTCGTTTGTTCTGTGGCGGTCGGTGTACCAGTCGACGAAGACGTCGTTTCTTCGGTCTTGGTGGTGGTGCCAGCCGTCGTTTGTTCTGTGGCGGTCGGTGTACCAGTCGACGAAGACGTCGTTTCTTCGGTCTTGGTGGTGGTGCCAGCCGTCGTTTGTTCTGTGGCGGTCGGTGTACCAGTCGACGAAGACGTCGTTTCTTCGGTCTTGGTGGTGCTAAAGACAGCAGTCGTTTGTTTTGTGGCGGTCGGTGTACCAGTCGACGAAGACGTCGTTTCTTCGGTCTTGGTGGTGCTAAACACAGCAGTCGTTTGTTCTGTGGCGGTCGGTGTACCAGTCGACGAAGACGTCGTTTCTTCGGTCTTGGTGGTGGTGCCAGCCGTCGTTTGTTCTGTGGCGGTCGGTGTACCAGTCGACGAAGACGTCGTTTCTTCGGTCTTGGTGGTGCTAAAGACAGCAGTCGTTTGTTCTGTGGCGGTCGGTGTACCAGTCGACGAAGACGTCGTTTCTTCGGTCTTGGTGGTGCTAAACACAGCAGTCGTTTGTTCTGTGGCGGTCGGTGTACCAGTCGACGAAGACGTCGTTTCTTCGGTCTTGGTGGTGCTAAAGACAGCAGTCGTTTGTTCTGTGGTGGTCGGTGTACCAGTCGACGAAGACGTCATTTCTTTGGTCTTGGTGGTGGTGCCAGCCGTCGTTTGTTCTGTGGCGGTCGGTGTACCAGTCGACGAAGACGTCGTTTCTTCGGTCTTGGTGGTGGTGCCAGCCGTCGTTTGTTCTGTGGCGGTCGGTGTACCAGTCGACGAAGACGTCGTTTCTTCGGTCTTGGTGGTGCTAAACACAGCAGTCGTTTGTTCTGTGGTGGTCGGTGTACCAGTCGACGAAGACGTCGTTTCTTCGGTCTTGGTGGTGGTGCCAGCCGTCGTTTGTTCTGTGGCGGTCGGTGTACCAGTCGACGAAGACGTCGTTTCTTCGGTCTTGGTGGTTGTTCCAGCCGTCGTTTGTTCTGTGGCGGTCGGTGTACCAGTCGACGAAGACGTCGTTTCTTCGGTCTTGGTGGTGCTAAACACAGCAGTCGTTTGTTCTGTGGCGGTCGGTGTACCAGTCGACGAAGACGTCGTTTCTTCGGTCTTGGTGGTGGTGCCAGCCGTCGTTTGTTCTGTGGCGGTCGGTGTACCAGTCGACGAAGACGTCGTTTCTTCGGTCTTGGTGGTGCTAAAGACAGCAGTCGTTTGTTCTGTGGCGGTCGGTGTACCAGTCGTCGAAGACGTCGTTTCTTCGGTCTTGGTGGTGCTAAAGACAGCAGTCGTTTGTTCTGTGGCGGTCGGTGTACCAGTCGACGAAGACGTCGTTTCTTCGGTCTTGGTGGTGGTGCCAGCCGTCGATTGTTCTGTGGCGGTCGGTGTACCAGTCGACGAAGACGTCGTTTCTTCGGTCTTGGTGGTGCTAAACACAGCAGTCGTTTGTTCTGTGGTGGTCGGTGTACCAGTCGACGAAGACGTCGTTTCTTCGGTCTTGGTGGTGGTGCCAGCCGTCGTTTGTTCTGTGGCGGTCGGTGTACCAGTCGACGAAGACGTCGTTTCTTCGGTCTTGGTGGTTGTTCCAGCCGTCGTTTGTTCTGTGGCGGTCGGTGTACCAGTCGACGAAGACGTCGTTTCTTCGGTCTTGGTGGTGCTAAACACAGCAGTCGTTTGTTCTGTGGCGGTCGGTGTACCAGTCGACGAAGACGTCGTTTCTTCGGTCTTGGTGGTGGTGCCAGCCGTCGTTTGTTCTGTGGCGGTCGGTGTACCAGTCGACGAGGACGTCGTTTCTTCGGTCTTGGTGGTGCTAAAGACAGCAGTCGTTTGTTCTGTGGCGGTCGGTGTACCAGTCGTCGAAGACGTCGTTTCTTCGGTCTTGGTGGTGGTAAAGACAGCAGTCGTTTGTTCTGTGGCGGTCGGTGTACCAGTCGACGAAGACGTCGTTTCTTCGGTCTTGGTGGTGGTGCCAGCCGTCGTTTGCATCGTTTGTTCTGTGGCGGTTGGTGTACCAGTCGACGAAGACGTCGTTTCTTCGGTCTTGGTGGTGGTACCAGCCGTCGTTTGTTCTGTGGCGGTCGGTGTACCAGTCGACGAAGACTTCGTTTCTTCGGTCTTGGTGGTGCTAAACACAGCAGTCGTTTGTTCTGTGGCGGTCGGTGTACCAGTCGACGAAGACGTCGTTTCTTCGGTCTTGGTGGTGGTGCCAGCCGTCGTTTGTTCTGTGGCGGTCGGTGTACCAGTCGACGAAGACGTCGTTTCTTCGGTCTTGGTGGTGCTAAAGACAGCAGTCGTTTGTTCTGTGGCGGTCGGTGTACCAGTCGACGAAGACGTCGTTTCTTCGGTCTTGGTGGTGGTGCCAGCCGTCGTTTGTTCCGTAGCGGTCGGTGTACAAGTCGACGAAGACGTCGTTTCTTCGGTCTTGGTGGTGCTAAAGACAGCAGTCGTTTGTTCTGTGGCGGTCGGTGTACCAGTCGACGAAGACGTCGTTTCTTCGGTCTTGGTGGTGCTAAACACAGCAGTCGTTTGTTCTGTGGCGGTCGGTGTACCAGTCGACGAAGACGTCGTTTCTTCGGTCTTGGTGGTGCTAAAGACAGCAGTCGTTTGTTCTGTGGTGGTCGGTGTACCAGTCGACGAAGACGTCATTTCTTTGGTCTTGGTGGTGGTGCCAGCCGTCGTTTGTTCTGTGGCGGTCGGTGTACCAGTCGACGAAGACGTCGTTTCTTCGGTCTTGGTGGTGGTGCCAGCCGTCGTTTGTTCTGTGGCGGTCGGTGTACCAGTCGACGAAGACGTCGTTTCTTCCGTCTTGGTGGTGCTAAAGACAGCAGTCGTTTGTTCTGTGGTGGTCGGTGTACCAGTCGACGAAGACGTCGTTTCTTCGGTCTTGGTGGTGGTGCCAGCCGTCGTTTGTTCTGTGGCGGTCGGTGTACCAGTCGACGAAGACGTCGTTTCTTCGGTCTTGGTGGTTGTTCCAGCCGTCGTTTGTTCTGTGGCGGTCGGTGTACCAGTCGACGAAGACGTCGTTTCTTCGGTCTTGGTGGTGCTAAACACAGCAGTCGTTTGTTCTGTGGCGGTCGGTGTACCAGTCGACGAAGACGTCGTTTCTTCGGTCTTGGTGGTGGTGCCAGCAGTCGTTTGTTCTGTGGCGGTCGGTGTACCAGTCGACGAAGACGTCGTTTCTTCGGTCTTGGTGGTGGTAAAGACAGCAGTCGTTTGTTCTGTGGCGGTCGGTGTACCAGTCGACGAAGACGTCGTTTCTTCGGTCTTGGTGGTGGTGCCAGCCGTCGCTTGTTCTGTGGCGGTCGGTGTACCAGTCGACGAAGACGTCGTTTCTTCGGTCTTGGTGGTGGTGCCAGCCGTCGTTTGTTCTGTGGCGGTCGGTGTACCAGTCGACGAAGACGTCGTTTCTTCGGTCTTGGTGGTGCTAAAGACAGCAGTCGTTTGTTCTGTGGCGGTCGGTGTACCAGTCGACGAAGACGTCGTTTGTTCTGTCTTGGTGGTGCTAAAGACAACAGTCGTTTGTTCTGTGGCGGTCGGTGTACCAGTCGACGAAGACGTCGTTTCTTCGGTCTTGGTGGTGGTGCCAGCCGTCGTTTGTTCTGTGGCGGTCGGTGTACCAGTCGACGAAGACGTCGTTTCTTCGGTCTTGGTGGTGGTGCCAGCCGTCGTTTGTTCTGTGGCGGTCGGTGTACCAGTCGACGAAGACGTCGTTTCTTCGGTCTTGGTGGTGCTAAAGACAGCAGTCGTTTGTTTTGTGGCGGTCGGTGTACCAGTCGACGAAGACGTCGTTTCTTCGGTCTTGGTGGTGCTAAACACAGCAGTCGTTTGTTCTGTGGCGGTCGGTGTACCAGTCGACGAAGACGTCGTTTCTTCGGTCTTGGTGGTGGTGCCAGCCGTGGTTTGTTCTGTGGCGGTCGGTGTACCAGTCGACGAAGACGTCGTTTCTTCGGTCTTGGTGGTGCTAAAGACAGCAGTCGTTTGTTCTGTGGCGGTCGGTGTACCAGTCGACGAAGACGTCGTTTCTTCGGTCTTGGTGGTGCTAAACACAGCAGTCGTTTGTTCTGTGGCGGTCGGTGTACCAGTCGACGAAGACGTCGTTTCTTCGGTCTTGGTGGTGCTAAAGACAGCAGTCGTTTGTTCTGTGGTGGTCGGTGTACCAGTCGACGAAGACGTCATTTCTTTGGTCTTGGTGGTGGTGCCAGCCGTCGTTTGTTCTGTGGCGGTCGGTGTACCAGTCGACGAAGACGTCGTTTCTTCGGTCTTGGTGGTGGTGCCAGCCGTCGTTTGTTCTGTGGCGGTCGGTGTACCAGTCGACGAAGACGTCGTTTCTTCGGTCTTGGTGGTGCTAAACACAGCAGTCGTTTGTTCTGTGGTGGTCGGTGTACCAGTCGACGAAGACGTCGTTTCTTCGGTCTTGGTGGTGGTGCCAGCCGTCGTTTGTTCTGTGGCGGTCGGTGTACCAGTCGACGAAGACGTCGTTTCTTCGGTCTTGGTGGTTGTTCCAGCCGTCGTTTGTTCTGTGGCGGTCGGTGTACCAGTCGACGAAGACGTCGTTTCTTCGGTCTTGGTGGTGCTAAACACAGCAGTCGTTTGTTCTGTGGCGGTCGGTGTACCAGTCGACGAAGACGTCGTTTCTTCGGTCTTGGTGGTGGTGCCAGCCGTCGTTTGTTCTGTGGCGGCCGGTGTACCAGTCGACGAAGACGTCGTTTCTTCGGTCTTGGTGGTGCTAAAGACAGCAGTCGTTTGTTCTGTGGCGGCCGGTGTACCAGTCGTCGAAGACGTCGTTTCTTCGGTCTTGGTGGTGCTAAAGACAGCAGTCGTTTGTTCTGTGGCGGTCGGTGTACCAGTCGACGAAGACGTTGTTTCTTCGGTCTTGGTGGTGGTGCCAGCCGTCGTTTGTTCTGTGGCGGTCGGTGTACCAGTCGACGAAGACGTCGTTTCTTCGGTCTTGGTGGTGGTACCAGCCGTCGTTTGTTCTGTGGCGGTCGGTGTACCAGTCGACGAAGACGTCGTTTCTTCGGTCTTGGTGGTGGTGCCAGCCGTCGTTTGTTCTGTGGCGGTCGGTGTACCAGTCGACGAAGACGTCGTTTCTTCGGTCTTGGTGGTGCTAAAGACAGCAGTCGTTTGTTCTGTGGCGGTCGGTGTACCAGTCGACGAAGACGTCGTTTCTTCGGTCTTGGTGGTGGTACCAGCCGTCGTTTGTTCCGTAGCGGTCGGTGTACCAGTCGACGAAGACGTCGTTTCTTCGGTCTTGGTGGTGCTAAACACAGCAGTCGTTTGTTCTGTGGCGGTCGGTGTACCAGTCGACGAAGACGTCGTTTCTTCGGTCTTGGTGGTGGTGCCAGCCGTCGTTTGTTCTGTGGCGGTCGGTGTACCAGTCGACGAAGACGTCGTTTCTTCGGTCTTGGTGGTGCTAAAGACAGCAGTCGTTTGTTCTGTGGCGGTCGGTGTACCAGTCGACGAAGACGTCGTTTTTTCGGTCTTGGTGGTGGTGCCAGCCGTCGTTTGTTCTGTGGCGGTCGGTGTACCAGTCGACGAAGACGTCGTTTCTTCGGTCTTGGTGGTGGTGCCAGCCGTCGTTTGTTCTGTGGCGGTCGGTGTACCAGTCGACGAAGACGTCGTTTCTTCTGTCTTGGTGGTGCTAAAGACAACAGTCGTTTGTTCTGTGGCGGTCGGTGTACCAGTCGACGAAGACGTCGTTTCTTCGGTCTTGGTGGTGGTGCCAGCCGTCGTTTGTTCTGTGGCGGTCGGTGTACCAGTCGACGAAGACGTCGTTTCTTCGGCCTTGGTGGTGGTGCCAGCCGTCGTTTGTTCTGTGGCGGTCGGTGTACCAGTCGACGAAGACGTCGTTTCTTCGGTCTTGGTGGTGCTAAAGACAGCAGTCGTTTGTTTTGTGGCGGTCGGTGTACCAGTCGACGAAGACGTCGTTTCTTCGGTCTTGGTGGTGCTAAACACAGCAGTCGTTTGTTCTGTGGCGGTCGGTGTACCAGTCGACGAAGACGTCGTTTCTTCGGTCTTGGTGGTGGTGCCAGCCGTCGTTTGTTCTGTGGCGGTCGGTGTACCAGTCGACGAAGACGTCGTTACTTCGGTCTTGGTGGTGCTAAAGACAGCAGTCGTTTGTTCTGTGGCGGTCGGTGTACCAGTCGACGAAGACGTCGTTTCTTCGGTCTTGGTGGTGCTAAACACAGCAGTCGTTTGTTCTGTGGCGGTCGGTGTACTAGTCGACGAAGACGTCGTTTCTTCGGTCTTGGTGGTGCTAAAGACAGCAGTCGTTTGTTCTGTGGTGGTCGGTGTACCAGTCGACGAAGACGTCGTTTCTTTGGTCTTGGTGGTGGTGCCAGCCGTCGTTTGTTCTGTGGCGGTCGGTGTACCAGTCGACGAAGACGTCGTTTCTTCGTTCTTGGTGGTGGTGCCAGCCGTCGTTTGTTCTGTGGCGGTCGGTGTACCAGTCGACGAAGACGTCGTTTCTTCGGTCTTTGTGGTGCTAAAGGCAGCCGTCGTTTGTTCTGTGGTGGTCGGTGTACCAGTCGACGAAGACGTCGTTTCTTCGGTCTTGGTGGTGGTGCCAGCCGTCGTTTGTTCTGTGGCGGTCGGTGTACCAGTCGACGAAGACGTCGTTTCTTCGGTCTTGGTGGTTGTTCCAGCCGTCGTTTGTTCTGTGGCGGTCGGTGTACCAGTCGACGAAGACGTCGTTTCTTCGGTCTTGGTGGTGCTAAACACAGCAGTCGTTTGTTCTGTGGCGGTCGGTGTACCAGTCGACGAAGACGTCGTTTCTTCGGTCTTGGTGGTGCTAAAGACAGCAGTCGTTTGTTCTGTGGCGGTCGGTGTACCAGTCGACGAAGACGTCGTTTCTTTGGTCTTGGTGGTGGTGCCAGCCGTCGTTTGTTCTGTGGCGGTCGGTGTACCAGTCGACGAAGACGTCGTTTCTTCGGTCTTGGTGGTGGTGCCAGCCGTCGTTTGTTCTGTGGCGGTCGGTGTACCAGTCGACGAAGACGTCGTTTCTTCGGTCTTGGTGGTGGTGCCAGCCGTCGTTTGTTCTGTGGCGGTCGGTGTACCAGTCGACGAAGACGTCGTTTCTTCGGTCTTTGTGGTGCTAAAGACAGCAGTCGTTTGTTCTGTGGCGGTCGGTGTACCAGTCGACGAAGACGTCGTTTCTTCGGTCTTGGTGGTGCTAAACACAGCAGTCGTTTGTTCTGTGGCGGTCGGTGTACCAGTCGAGGAAGACGTCGTTTCTTCGGTCTTGGTGGTGGTGCCAGCCGTCGTTTGTTCTGTGGCGGTCGGTGTACCAGTCGACGAAGACGTCGTTTCTTCGGTCTTGGTGGTGCTAAAGACAGCAGTCGTTTGTTCTGTGGCGGTCGGTGTACCAGTCGACGAAGACGTCGTTTCTTCTGTCTTGGTGGTGCTAAAGACAACAGTCGTTTGTTCTGTGGCGGTCGGTGTACCAGTCGACGAAGACGTCGTTTCTTCGGTCTTGGTGGTGGTGCCAGCCGTCGTTTGTTCTGTGGCGGTCGGTGTACCAGTCGACGAAGACGTCGTTTCTTCGGTCTTGGTGGTGGTGCCAGCCGTCGTTTGTTCTGTGGCGGTCGGTGTACCAGTCGACGAAGACGTCGTTTCTTCGGTCTTGGTGGTGCTAAAGACAGCAGTCGTTTGTTTTGTGGCGGTCGGTGTACCAGTCGACGAAGACGTCGTTTCTTCGGTCTTGGTGGTGCTAAACACAGCAGTCGTTTGTTCTGTGGCGGTCGGTGTACCAGTCGACGAAGACGTCGTTTCTTCGGTCTTGGTGGTGGTGCCAGCCGTCGTTTGTTCTGTGGCGGTCGGTGTACCAGTCGACGAAGACGTCGTTTCTTCGGTCTTGGTGGTGCTAAAGACAGCAGTCGTTTGTTCTGTGGCGGTCGGTGTACCAGTCGACGAAGACGTCGTTTCTTCGGTCTTGGTGGTGCTAAACACAGCAGTCGTTTGTTCTGTGGCGGTCGGTGTACTAGTCGACGAAGACGTCGTTTCTTCGGTCTTGGTGGTGCTAAAGACAGCAGTCGTTTGTTCTGTGGTGGTCGGTGTACCAGTCGACGAAGACGTCGTTTCTTTGGTCTTGGTGGTGGTGCCAGCCGTCGTTTGTTCTGTGGCGGTCGGTGTACCAGTCGACGAAGACGTCGTTTCTTCGTTCTTGGTGGTGGTGCCAGCCGTCGTTTGTTCTGTGGCGGTCGGTGTACCAGTCGACGAAGACGTCGTTTCTTCGGTCTTTGTGGTGCTAAAGGCAGCCGTCGTTTGCTCTGTGGTGGTCGGTGTACCAGTCGACGAAGACGTCGTTTCTTCGGTCTTGGTGGTGGTGCCAGCCGTCGTTTGTTCTGTGGCGGTCGGTGTACCAGTCGACGAAGACGTCGTTTCTTCGGTCTTGGTGGTTGTTCCAGCCGTCGTTTGTTCTGTGGCGGTCGGTGTACCAGTCGACGAAGACGTCGTTTCTTCGGTCTTGGTGGTGCTAAACACAGCAGTCGTTTGTTCTGTGGCGGTCGGTGTACCAGTCGACGAAGACGTCGTTTCTTCGGCCTTGGTGGTGGTGCCAGCCGTCGTTTGTTCTGTGGCGGTCGGTGTACCAGTCGACGAAGACGTCGTTTCTTCGGTCTTGGTGGTGGTAAAGACAGCAGTCGTTTGTTCTGTGGCGGTCGATGTACCAGTCGACGAAGACGTCGTTTCTTCGGTCTTGGTGGTGGTGCCAGCCGTCGTTTGTTCTGTGGCGGTCGGTGTACCAGTCGAGGAAGACGTCGTTTCTTCGGTCTTGGTGGTGCTGAAGACAGCAGTCGTTTGTTCTGTGGCGGTCGGTGTACCAGTCGACGAAGACGTCGTTTCTTCGGTCTTGGTGGTGCTAAAGACAGCAGTCGTTTGTTCTGTGGCGGTCGGTGTACCAGTCGACGAAGACGTCGTTTCTTTGGTCTTGGTGGTGGTGCCAGCCGTCGTTTGTTCTGTGGCGGTCGGTGTACCAGTCGACGAAGACGTCGTTTCTTCGGTCTTGGTGGTGGTGCCAGCCGTCGTTTGTTCTGTGGCGGTCGGTGTACCAGTCGACGAAGACGTCGTTTCTTCGGTCTTGGTGGTGGTGCCAGCCGTCGTTTGTTCTGTGGCGGTCGGTGTACCAGTCGACGAAGACGTCGTTTCTTCGGTCTTTGTGGTGCTAAAGACAGCAGTCGTTTGTTCTGTGGCGGTCGGTGTACCAGTCGACGAAGACGTCGTTTCTTCGGTCTTGGTGGTGCTAAACACAGCAGTCGTTTGTTCTGTGGCGGTCGGTGTACCAGTCGACGAAGACGTCGTTTCTTCGGTCTTGGTGGTGGTGCCAGCCGTCGTTTGTTCTGTGGCGGTCGGTGTACCAGTCGACGAAGACGTCGTTTCTTCGGTCTTGGTGGTGGTGCCAGCCGTCGTTTGTTCTGTGGCGGTCGGTGTACCAGTCGACGAAGACGTCGTTTCTTCGGTCTTGGTGGTGCTAAAGACAGCAGTCGTTTGTTCTGTGGCGGTCGGTGTACCAGTCGACGAAGACGTCGTTTCTTCTGTCTTGGTGGTGCTAAAGACAACAGTCGTTTGTTCTGTGGCGGTCGGTGTACCAGTCGACGAAGACGTCGTTTCTTCGGTCTTGGTGGTGGTGCCAGCCGTCGTTTGTTCTGTGGCGGTCGGTGTACCAGTCGACGAAGACGTCGTTTCTTCGGTCTTGGTGGTGGTGCCAGCCGTCGTTTGTTCTGTGGCGCTCGGTGTACCAGTCTTCGAAGACGTCGTTTCTTCGGTCTTGGTGGTGCTAAAGACAGCAGTCGTTTGTTTTGTGGCGGTCGGTGTACCAGTCGACGAAGACGTCGTTTCTTCGGTCTTGGTGGTGCTAAAGACAGCAGTCGTTTGTTCTGTGGCGGTCGGTGTACCAGTCGACGAAGACGTCGTTTCTTCGGTCTTGGTGGTGGTGCCAGCCGTCGTTTGTTCTGTGGCGGTCGGTGTACCAGTCGACGAAGACGTCGTTTCTTCGGTCTTGGTGGTGCTAAAGACAGCAGTCGTTTGTTCTGTGGCGGTCGGTGCACCAGTCGACGAAGACGTCGTTTCTTCGGTCTTGGTGGTGCTAAACACAGCAGTCGTTTGTTCTGTGGCGGTCGGTGTACCAGTCGACGAAGACGTCATTTCTTTGGTCTTGGTGGTGGTGCCAGCCGTCGTTTGTTCTGTGGCGGTCGGTGTACCAGTCGACGAAGACGTCGTTTCTTCGGTCTTGGTGGTGGTGCCAGCCGTCGTTTGTTCTGTGGCGGTCGGTGTACCAGTCGACGAAGTCGTCGTTTCTTCGGTCTTGGTGGTGGTGCCAGCCGTCGTTTGTTCTGTGGCGGTCGGTGTACCAGTCGACGAAGACTTCGTTTCTTCGGTCTTGGTGGTGGTGCCAGCCGTCGTTTGTTCTGTGGCGGTCGGTGTACCAGTCGACGAAGACGTCGTTTCTTCGGTCTTGGTGGTGGTGCCAGCCGTCGTTTGTTCTGTGGCGGTCGGTGTACCAGTCGACGAAGACGTCGTTTCTTCGGTCTTGGTGGTGCTAAAGACAGCAGTCGTTTGTTCTGTGGCGGTCGGTGTACCAGTCGACGAAGACGTCGTTTCTTCGGTCTTGGTGGTGGTGCCAGCCGTCGTTTGTTCTGTGGCGGTCGGTGTACCAGTCGACGAAGACGTCGTTTCTTCGGTCTTGGTGGTGGTGCCAGCCGTCGTTTGTTCTGTGGCGGTCGGTGTACCAGTCGACGAAGACGTCGTTTCTTCGGTCCTGGTGGTGCTAAACACAGCAGTCGTTTGTTCTGTGGCGGTCGGTGTACCAGTCGACGAAGACGTCGTTTCTTCGGTCTTGGTGGTGGTGCCAGCCGTCGTTTGTTCTGTGGCGGTCGGTGTACCAGTCGACGAAGACGTCGTTTCTTCGGTCTTGGTGGTGATAAACACAGGAGTCGTTTGTTCTGTGGCGGTCGGTGTACCAGTCGACGAAGACGTCGTTTCTTCGGTCTTGGTGGTGGTGCCAGCAGTCGTTTGTTCTGTGGCGGTCGGTGTACCAGTCGACGAAGACGTGGTTTCTTCGGTCTTGGTGGTGCTAAAAACAGCAGTCGTTTGTTCTGTGGCGGTCGGTGTACCAGTCGACGAAGACGTCGTTTCTTCGGTCTTGGTGGTGGTGCCAGCCGTCGTTTGTTCTGTGGCGGTCGGTGTACCAGTCGACGAAGACGTCGTTTTTTCGGTCTTGGTGGTGGTGCCAGCCGTCGTTTGTTCTGTGGCGGTCGGTGTACCAGTCGACGAAGACGTCGTTTCTTCGGTCTTGGTGGTGCTAAAGACAGCAGTCGTTTGTTCTGTGGCGGTCGGTGTACCAGTCGACGAAGACGTCGTTTCTTCAGTCTTGGTGGTGCTAAACACAGCAGTCGTTTGTTCTGTGGCGGTCGGTGTACCAGTCGACGAAGACGTCGTTTCTTCGGTCTTGGTGGTGCTATAGACAGCAGTGGTTTGTTCTGTGGCGGTCGGTGTACCAGTCGACGAAGACGTCGTTTCTTCGGTCTTGGTGGTGGTAAAGACAGCAGTCGTTTGTTCTGTGGCGGTCGGTGTACCAGTCGACGAAGACGTCGTTTCTTCGGTCTTGGTGGTGCTAAACACAGCAGTCGTTTGTTCTGTGGCGGTCGGTGTACCAGTCGACGAAGACGTCGTTTCTTCGGTCTTGGTGGTGGTGCCAGCCGTCGTTTGTTCTGTGGCGGTCGGTGTACCAGTCGACGAAGACGTCGTTTCTTCGGTCTTGGTGGTGCTAAAGACAGCAGTCGTTTGTTCTGTGGCGGTCGGTGTACCAGTCGACGAAGACGTCGTTTCTTCGGTCTTGGTGGTGGTGCCAGCCGTCGTTTGTTCTGTGGCGGGCGGTGTACCAGTCGACGAAGACGTCGTTTCTTCGGTCTTGGTGGTGCTAAAGACAGCAGTCGTTTGTTCTGTGGCGGTCGGTGTACTAGTCGACGAAGACGTCGTTTCTTCGGTCTTGGTGGTGCTAAACACAGCAGTCGTTTGTTCTGTGGCGGTCGGTGTACCAGTCGACGAAGACGTCGTTTCTTCGGTCTTGGTGGTGCTAAAGACAGCCGTCGTTTGTTCTGTGGCGGTCGGTGTACCAGTCGACGAAGACGTCGTTTCTTCGGTCTTGGTGGTGGTGCCAGCCGTCGTTTGTTCTGTGGCGGTCGGTGTACCAGTCGACGAAGACGTCGTTTCTTCGGTCTTGGTGGTGCTAAAGACAGCAGTCGTTTGTTCTGTGGCGGTCGGTGTACCAGTCGACGAAGACGTCGTTTCTTCGGTCTTGGTGGTGCTAAAGACAGCAGTCGTTTGTTCTGTGGCGGTCGGTGTACCAGTCGACGAAGACGTCGTTTCTTCGGTCTTGGTGGTGGTGCCAGCCGTCGTTTGTTCTGTGGCGGTCGGTGTACCAGTCGACGAAGACGTCGTTTCTTCGGTCTTGGTGGTGCTAAAGACAGCAGTCGTTTGTTCTGTGGCGGTCGGTGTACCAGTCGACGAAGACGTCGTTTCTTCTGTCTTGGTGGTGCTAAAGACAACAGTCGTTTGTTCTGTGGCGGTCGGTGTACCAGTCGACGAAGACGTCGTTTCTTCGGTCTTGGTGGTGGTGCCAGCCGTCGTTTGTTCTGTGGCGGTCGGTGTACCAGTCGACGAAGACGTCGTTTCTTCGGTCTTGGTGGTGGTGCCAGCCGTCGTTTGTTCTGTGGCGGTCGGTGTACCAGTCGACGAAGACGTCGTTTCTTCGGTCTTGGTGGTGCTAAAGACAGCAGTCGTTTGTTTTGTGGCGGTCGGTGTACCAGTCGACGAAGACGTCGTTTCTTCGGTCTTGGTGGTGCTAAAGACAGCAGTCGTTTGTTCTGTGGCGGTCGGTGTACCAGTCGACGAAGACGTCGTTTCTTCGGTCTTGGTGGTGGTGCCAGCCGTCGTTTGTTCTGTGGCGGTCGGTGTACCAGTCGACGAAGACGTCGTTTCTTCGGTCTTGGTGGTGCTAAAGACAGCAGTCGTTTGTTCTGCGGCGGTCGGTGCACCAGTCGACGAAGACGTCGTTTCTTCGGTCTTGGTGGTGCTAAACACAGCAGTCGTTTGTTCTGTGGCGGTCGGTGTACCAGTCGACGAAGACGTCATTTCTTTGGTCTTGGTGGTGGTGCCAGCCGTCGTTTGTTCTGTGGCGGTCGGTGTACCAGTCGACGAAGACGTCGTTTCTTCGGTCTTGGTGGTGGTGCCAGCCATCGTTTGTTCTGTGGCGGTCGGTGTACCAGTCGACGAAGTCGTCGTTTCTTCGGTCTTGGTGGTGGTGCCAGCCGTCGTTTGTTCTGTGGCGGTCGGTGTACCAGTCGACGAAGACGTCGTTTCTTCGGTCTTGGTGGTGGTGCCAGCCGTCGTTTGTTCTGTGGCGGTCGGTGTACCAGTCGACGAAGACGTCGTTTCTTCGGTCTTGGTGGTGGTGCCAGCCGTCGTTTGTTCTGTGGCGGTCGGTGTACCAGTCGACGAAGACGTCGTTTCTTCGGTCTTGGTGGTGCTAAAGACAGCAGTCGTTTGTTCTGTGGCGGTCGGTGTACCAGTCGACGAAGACGTCGTTTCTTCGGTCTTGGTGGTGGTGCCAGCCGTCGTTTGTTCTGTGGCGGTCGGTGTACCAGTCGACGAAGACGTCGTTTCTTCGGTCTTGGTGGTGGTGCCAGCCGTCGTTTGTTCTGTGGCGGTTGGTGTACCAGTCGACGAAGACGTCGTTTCTTCGGTCCTGGTGGTGCTAAACACAGCAGTCGTTTGTTCTGTGGCGGTCGGTGTACCAGTCGACGAAGACGTCGTTTCTTCGGTCTTGGTGGTGATAAACACAGGAGTCGTTTGTTCTGTGGCGGTCGGTGTACCAGTCGACGAAGACGTCGTTTCTTCGGTCTTGGTGGTGGTGCCAGCAGTCGTTTGTTCTGTGGCGGTCGGTGTACCAGTCGACGAAGACGTGGTTTCTTCGGTCTTGGTGGTGCTAAAAACAGCAGTCGTTTGTTCTGTGGCGGTCGGTGTACCAGTCGACGAAGACGTCGTTTCTTCGGTCTTGGTGGTGGTGCCAGCCGTCGTTTGTTCTGTGGCGGTCGGTGTACCAGTCGACGAAGACGTCGTTTTTTCGGTCTTGGTGGTGGTGCCAGCCGTCGTTTGTTCTGTGGCGGTCGGTGTACCAGTCGACGAAGACGTCGTTTCTTCGGTCTTGGTGGTGCTAAAGACAGCAGTCGTTTGTTCTGTGGCGGTCGGTGTACCAGTCGACGAAGACGTCGTTTCTTCAGTCTTGGTGGTGCTAAACACAGCAGTCGTTTGTTCTGTGGCGGTCGGTGTACCAGTCGACGAAGACGTCGTTTCTTCGGTCTTGGTGGTGCTATAGACAGCAGTGGTTTGCTCTGTGGCGGTCGGTGTACCAGTCGACGAAGACGTCGTTTCTTCGGTCTTGGTGGTGGTAAAGACAGCAGTCGTTTGTTCTGTGGCGGTCGGTGTACCAGTCGACGAAGACGTCGTTTCTTCGGTCTTGGTGGTGCTAAAGACAGCAGTCGTTTGTTCTGTGGCGGTCGGTGTACCAGTCGACGAAGACGTCGTTTCTTCGGTCTTGGTGGTGGTGCCAGCCGTCGTTTGTTCTGTGGCGGTCGGTGTACCAGTCGACGAAGACGTCGTTTCTTCGGTCTTGGTGGTGCTAAAGACAGCAGTCGTTTGTTCTGTGGCGGTCGGTGTACTAGTCGACGAAGACGTCGTTTCTTCGGTCTTGGTGGTGCTAAACACAGCAGTCGTTTGTTCTGTGGCGGTCGGTGTACCAGTCGACGAAGACGTCGTTTCTTCGGTCTTGGTGGTGGTGCCAGCCGTCGTTTGTTCTGTGGCGGTCGGTGTACCAGTCGACGAAGACGTCGTTTCTTCGGTCTTGGTGGTGCTAAAGACAGCAGTCGTTTGTTCTGTGGCGGTCGGTGTACCAGTCGACGAAGACGTCGTTTCTTCGGTCTTGGTGGTGGTGCCAGCCGTCGTTTGTTCTGTGGCGGTCGGTGTACCAGTCGACGAAGACGTCGTTTCTTCGGTCTTGGTGGTGCTAAAGACAGCAGTCGTTTGTTCTGTGGCGGTCGGTGTACTAGTCGACGAAGACGTCGTTTCTTCGGTCTTGGTGGTGCTAAACACAGCAGTCGTTTGTTCTGTGGCGGTCGGTAAACCAGTCGACGAAGACGTCGTTTCTTCGGTCTTGGTGGTGCTAAAGACAGCCGTCGTTTGTTCTGTGGCGGTCGGTGTACCAGTCGATGAAGACGTCGTTTCTTCGGTCTTGGTGGTGGTGCCAGCCGTCGTTTGTTCTGTGGCGGTCGGTGTACCAGTCGACGAAGACGTCGTTTCTTCGGTCTTGGTGGTGCTAAACACAGCAGTCGTTTGTTCTGTGGCGGTCGGTGTACCAGTCGACGAAGACGTCGTTTCTTCGGTCTTGGTGGTGCTAAACACAGCAGTCGTTTGTTCTGTGGCGGTCGGTGTACCAGTCGACGAAGACGTCGTTTCTTCGGTCTTGGTGGTGGTGCCAGCCGTCGTTTGTTCTGTGGCGGTCGGTGTACCAGTCGACGAAGACGTCGTTTCTTCGGTCTTGGTGGTGGTGCCAGCCGTCGTTTGTTCTGTGGCGGTCGGTGTACCAGTCGACGAAGACGTCGATTCTTCGGTCTTGGTGGTGCTAAAGACAGCAGTCGTTTGTTCTGTGGCGGTCGGTGTACCAGTCGACGAAGACGTCGTTTCTTCTGTCTTGGTGGTGCTAAAGACAACAGTCGTTTGTTCTGTGGCGGTCGGTGTACCAGTCGACGAAGACGTCGTTTCTTCGGTCTTGGTGGTGGTGCCAGCCGTCGTTTGTTCTGTGGCGGTCGGTGTACCAGTCGACGAAGACGTCGTTTCTTCGGTCTTGGTGGTGGTGCCAGCCGTCGTTTGTTCTGTGGCGGTCGGTGTACCAGTCGACGAAGACGTCGTTTCTTCGGTCTTGGTGGTGCTAAAGACAGCAGTCGTTTGTTTTGTGGCGGTCGGTGTACCAGTCGACGAAGACGTCGTTTCTTCGGTCTTGGTGGTGCTAAAGACAGCAGTCGTTTGTTCTGTGGCGGTCGGTGTACCAGTCGACGAAGACGTCGTTTCTTCGGTCTTGGTGGTGGTGCCAGCCGTCGTTTGTTCTGTGGCGGTCGGTGTACTAGTCGACG
This sequence comes from Lumbricus rubellus, assembly GCA_945859605.1. NCBI lineage: Eukaryota > Metazoa > Annelida > Clitellata > Crassiclitellata > Lumbricidae > Lumbricus > Lumbricus rubellus. The sequence continues at coordinate 29,787,549 of OX243824.1, read as the reverse complement.
AAGACGTCGTTTCTTCGGTCTTGGTGGTGCTAAACACAGCAGTCGTTTGTTCTGTGGCGGTCGGTAAACCAGTCGACGAAGACGTCGTTTCTTCGGTTCTGGTGGTGCTATAGACAGCAGTGGTTTGTTCTGTGGCGGTCGGTGTACCAGTCGACGAAGACGTGGTTTCTTCGGTCTTGGTGGTGGTAAAGACAGCAGTCGTTTGTTCTGTGGCGGTCGGTGTACCAGTCGACGAAGACGTCGTTTCTTCGGTCTTGGTGGTGCTAAACACAGCAGTCGTTTGTTCTGTGGCGGTCGGTGTACCAGTCGACGAAGACGTCGTTTCTTCGGTCTTGGTGGTGCTAAACACAGCAGTCGTTTGTTCTGTGGCGGTCGGTGTACCAGTCGACGAAGACGTCGTTTCTTCGGTCTTGGTGGTGGTGCCAGCCGTCGTTTGTTCTGTGGCGGTCGGTGTACCAGTCGACGAAGACGTCGTTTCTTCGGTCTTGGTGGTGGTGCCAGCCGTCGTTTGTTCTGTGGCGGTCGGTGTACCAGTCGACGAAGACGTCGATTCTTCGGTCTTGGTGGTGCTAAAGACAGCAGTCGTTTGTTCTGTGGCGGTCGGTGTACCAGTCGACGAAGACGTCGTTTCTTCTGTCTTGGTGGTGCTAAAGACAACAGTCGTTTGTTCTGTGGCGGTCGGTGTACCAGTCGACGAAGACGTCGTTTCTTCGGTCTTGGTGGTGGTGCCAGCCGTCGTTTGTTCTGTGGCGGTCGGTGTACCAGTCGACGAAGACGTCGTTTCTTCGGTCTTGGTGGTGGTGCCAGCCGTCGTTTGTTCTGTGGCGGTCGGTGTACCAGTCGACGAAGACGTCGTTTCTTCGGTCTTGGTGGTGCTAAAGACAGCAGTCGTTTGTTTTGTGGCGGTCGGTGTACCAGTCGACGAAGACGTCGTTTCTTCGGTCTTGGTGGTGCTAAAGACAGCAGTCGTTTGTTCTGTGGCGGTCGGTGTACCAGTCGACGAAGACGTCGTTTCTTCGGTCTTGGTGGTGGTGCCAGCCGTCGTTTGTTCTGTGGCGGTCGGTGTACCAGTCGACGAAGACGTCGTTTCTTCGGTCTTGGTGGTGGCGCCAGCCGTCGTTTGTTCTGTGGCGGTCGGTGTACCAGTCGACGAAGACGTCGTTTCTTCGGTCTTGGTGGTGGTGCCAGCCGTCGTTTGTTCTGTGGCGGTCGGTGTACCAGTCGACGAAGACGTCGTTTCTTCGGTCTTGGTGGTGCTAAAGACAGCAGTCGTTTGTTCTGTGGCGGTCGGTGTACCAGTCGACGAAGACGTCGTTTCTTCGGTCTTGGTGGTGGTGCCAGCCGTCGTTTGTTCTGTGGCGGTCGGTGTACCAGTCGACGAAGACGTCGTTTCTTCGGTCTTGGTGGTGGTGCCAGCCGTCGTTTGTTCTGTGGCGGTCGGTGTACCAGTCGACGAAGACGTCGTTTCTTCGGTCCTGGTGGTGCTAAACACAGCAGTCGTTTGTTCTGTGGCGGTCGGTGTACCAGTCGACGAAGACGTCGTTTCTTCGGTCTTGGTGGTGGTGCCAGCCGTCGTTTGTTCTGTGGCGGTCGGTGTACCAGTCGACGAAGACGTCGTTTCTTCGGTCTTGGTGGTGATAAACACAGGAGTCGTTTGTTCTGTGGCGGTCGGTGTACCAGTCGACGAAGACGTCGTTTCTTCGGTCTTGGTGGTGGTGCCAGCAGTCGTTTGTTCTGTGGCGGTCGGTGTACCAGTCGACGAAGACGTGGTTTCTTCGGTCTTGGTGGTGCTAAAAACAGCAGTCGTTTGTTCTGTGGCGGTCGGTGTACCAGTCGACGAAGACGTCGTTTCTTCGGTCTTGGTGGTGCTAAACACAGCAGTCGTTTGTTCTGTGGCGGTCGGTGTACCAGTCGACGAAGACGTCGTTTCTTCGGTCTTGGTGGTGGTGCCAGCCGTCGTTTGTTCTGTGGCGGTCGGTGTACCAGTCGACGAAGACGTCGTTTTTTCGGTCTTGGTGGTGGTGCCAGCCGTTGTTTGTTCTGTGGCGGTCGGTGTACCAGTCGACGAAGACGTCGTTTCTTCGGTTCTGGTGGTGCTAAAGACAGCAGTCGTTTGTTCTGTGGCGGTCGGTGTACCAGTCGACGAAGACGTCGTTTCTTCAGTCTTGGTGGTGCTAAACACAGCAGTCGTTTGTTCTGTGGCGGTCGGTGTACCAGTCGACGAAGACGTCGTTTCTTCGGTCTTGGTGGTGCTATAGACAGCAGTGGTTTGTTCTGTGGCGGTCGGTGTACCAGTCGACGAAGACGTCGTTTCTTCGGTCTTGGTGGTGGTAAAGACAGCAGTCGTTTGTTCTGTGGCGGTCGGTGTACCAGTCGACGAAGACGTCGTTTCTTCGGTCTTGGTGGTGATAAACACAGGAGTCGTTTGTTCTGTGGCGGTCGGTGTACCAGTCGACGAAGACGTCGTTTCTTCGGTCTTGGTGGTGGTGCCAGCAGTCGTTTGTTCTGTGGCGGTCGGTGTACCAGTCGACGAAGACGTGGTTTCTTCGGTCTTGGTGGTGCTAAAAACAGCAGTCGTTTGTTCTGTGGCGGTCGGTGTACCAGTCGACGAAGACGTCGTTTCTTCGGTCTTGGTGGTGCTAAACACAGCAGTCGTTTGTTCTGTGGCGGTCGGTGTACCAGTCGACGAAGACGTCGTTTCTTCGGTCTTGGTGGTGGTGCCTGCCGTCGTTTGTTCTGTGGCGGTCGGTGTACCAGTCGACGAAGACGTCGTTTTTTCGGTCTTGGTGGTGGTGCCAGCCGTTGTTTGTTCTGTGGCGGTCGGTGTACCAGTCGACGAAGACGTCGTTTCTTCGGTTCTGGTGGTGCTAAAGACAGCAGTCGTTTGTTCTGTGGCGGTCGGTGTACCAGTCGACGAAGACGTCGTTTCTTCAGTCTTGGTGGTGCTAAACACAGCAGTCGTTTGTTCTGTGGCGGTCGGTGTACCAGTCGACGAAGACGTCGTTTCTTCGGTCTTGGTGGTGCTATAGACAGCAGTGGTTTGTTCTGTGGCGGTCGGTGTACCAGTCGACGAAGACGTCGTTTCTTCGGTCTTGGTGGTGGTAAAGACAGCAGTCGTTTGTTCTGTGGCGGTCGGTGTACCAGTCGACGAAGACGTCGTTTCTTCGGTCTTGGTGGTGCTAAACACAGCAGTCGTTTGTTCTGTGGCGGTCGGTGTACCAGTCGACGAAGACGTCGTTTCTTCGGTCTTGGTGGTGGTGCCAGCCGTCGTTTGTTCTGTGGCGGTCGGTGTACCAGTCGACGAAGACGTCGTTTCTTCGGTCTTGGTGGTGCTAAAGACAGCAGTCGTTTGTTCTGTGGCGGTCGGTGTACCAGTCGACGAAGACGTCGTTTCTTCGGTCTTGGTGGTGGTGCCAGCCGTCGTTTGTTCTGTGGCGGTCGGTGTACCAGTCGACGAAGACGTCGTTTCTTCGGTCTTGGTGGTGCTAAAGACAGCAGTCGTTTGTTCTGTGGCGGTCGGTGTACTAGTCGACGAAGACGTCGTTTCTTCGGTCTTGGTGGTGCTAAACACAGCAGTCGTTTGTTCTGTGGCGGTCGGTGTACCAGTCGACGAAGACGTCGTTTCTTCGGTCTTGGTGGTGCTAAAGACAGCCGTCGTTTGTTCTGTGGCGGTCGGTGTACCAGTCGACGAAGACGTCGTTTCTTCGGTCTTGGTGGTGGTGCCAGCCGTCGTTTGTTCTGTGGCGGTCGGTGTACCAGTCGACGAAGACGTCGTTTCTTCGGTCTTGGTGGTGCTAAAGACAGCAGTCGTTTGTTCTGTGGCGGTCGGTGTACCAGTCGACGAAGACGTCGTTTCTTCGGTCTTGGTGGTGCTAAAGACAGCAGTCGTTTGTTCTGTGGCGGTCGGTGTACCAGTCGACGAAGACGTCGTTTCTTCGGTCTTGGTGGTTGTTCCAGCCGTCGTTTGTTCTGTGGCGGTCGGTGTACCAGTCGACGAAGACGTCGTTTCTTCGGTCTTGGTGGTGGTGCCAGCCGTCGTTTGTTCTGTGGCGGTCGGTGTACCAGTCGACGAAGACGTCGTTTCTTCGGTCTTGGTGGTGCTAAACACAGCAGTCGTTTGTTCTGTGGTGGTCGGTGTACCAGTCGACGAAGACGTCGTTTCTTTGGTCTTGGTGGTGGTGCCAGCCGTCGTTTGTTCTGTGGCGGTCGGTGTACCAGTCGACGAAGACGTCGTTTCTTCGGTCTTGGTGGTGGTTCCAGCCGTCGTTTGTTCTGTGGCGGTCGGTGTACCAGTCAACGAAGACGTCGTTTCTTCGGTCTTGGTGGTGGTGCCAGCCGTCGTTTGTTCTGTGGCGGTCGGTGTACCAGTCGACGAAGACGTCGTTTCTTCGGTCTTGGTGGTGGTGCCAGCCGTCGTTTGTTCTGTGGCGGTCGGTGTACCAGTCGACGAAGACGTCGTTTCTTCGGTCTTGGTGGTGCTAAAGACAGCAGTCGTTTGTTCTGTGGCGGTCGGTGTACCAGTCGACGAAGACGTCGTTTCTTCGGTCTTGGTGGTGCTAAACACAGCAGTCGTTTGTTCTGTGGCGGTCGGTGTACCAGTCGACGAAGACGTCGTTTCTTCGGTCTTGGTGGTGGTGCCAGCCGTCGTTTGTTCTGTGGCGGTCGGTGTACCAGTCGACGAAGACGTCGTTTTTTCGGTCTTGGTGGTGGTGCCAGCCGTCGTTTGTTCTGTGGCGGTCGGTGTACCAGTCGACGAAGACGTCGTTTCTTCGGTCTTGGTGGTGCTAAAGACAGCAGTCGTTTGTTCTGTGGCGGTCGGTGTACCAGTCGACGAAGACGTCGTTTCTTCGGTCTTGGTGGTGGTGCCAGCCGTCGTTTGTTCTGTGGCGGTCGGTGTACCAGTCGACGAAGACGTCGTTTCTTCGGTCTTGGTGGTGCTAAAGACAGCAGTCGTTTGTTCTGTGGCGGTCGGTGTACCAGTCGACGAAGACGTCGTTTCTTCGGTCTTGGTGGTGCTAAACACAGCCGTCGTTTGTTCTGTGGCGGTCGGTGTACCAGTCGACGAAGACGTCGTTTCTTCGGTCTTGGTGATGCTAAAGACAGCAGTCGTTTGTTCTGTGGCGGTCGGTGTACCAGTCGACGAAGACGTCGTTTCTTCGGTCTTGGTGGTGGTGCCAGCCGTCGTTCGTTCTGTGGCGGTCGGTGTACCAGTCGACGAAGTCGTCGTTTCTTCGGTCTTGGTGGTGCTAAAGACAGCAGTCGTTTGTTCTGTGGCGGTCGGTGTACCAGTCGACGAAGACGTCGTTTCTTCGGTCTTGGTGGTGGTGCCAGCCGTCGTTTGTTCTGTGGCGGTCGGTGTACCAGTCGACGAAGACGTCGTTTCTTCGGTCTTGGTGGTGCTAAAGACAGCAGTCGTTTGCTCTGTGGCGGTCGGTGTACCAGTCGACGAAGACGTCGTTTCTTCGGTCTTGGTGGTGGTGCCAGCCGTCGTTTGTTCTGTGGCGGTCGGTGTACCAGTCGACGAAGACGTCGTTTCTTCGGTCTTGGTGGTGGTACCAGCCGTCGTTTGTTCTGTGGCGGTCGGTGTACCAGTCGACGAAGACGTCGTTTCTTCGGTCTTGGTGGTGCTAAACACAGCAGTCGTTTGTTCTGTGGCGGTCGGTGTACCAGTCGACGAAGACGTCGTTTCTTCGGTCTTGGTGGTGCTAAACACAGCAGTCGTTTGTTCTGTGGCGGTCGGTGCACCAGTCGACGAGGACGTCGTTTCTTCGGTCTTGGTGGTGGTGCCAGCCGTCGTTTGTTCTGTGGCGGTCGGTGTACCAGTCGTCGAAGACGTCGTTTCTTCGGTCTTGGTGGTGGTGCCAGCCGTCGTTTGTTCTGTGGCGGTCGGTGTACCAGTCGACGAAGACGTCGTTTCTTCGGTCTTGGTGGTGCTAAAGACAGCAGTCGTTTGTTCTGTGGCGGTCGGTGCACCAGTCGACGAGGACGTCGTTTCTTCGGTCTTGGTGGTGGTGCCAGCCGTCGTTTGTTCTGTGGCGGTCGGTGTACCAGTCGACGAAGACGTCGTTTCTTCGGTCTTGGTGGTGGTGCCAGCCGTCGTTTGTTCTGTGGCGGTCGGTGTACCAGTCGACGAAGACGTCGTTTCTTCGGTCTTGGTGGTGCTAAAGACAGCAGTCGTTTGTTCTGTGGTGGTCGGTGTACCAGTCGACGAAGACGTCGTTTCTTCGGTCTTGGTGGTGGTGCCAGCCGTCGTTTGTTCTGTGGCGGTCGGTGTACCAGTCGACGAAGACGTCGTTTCTTCGGTCTTGGTGGTGGTACCAGCCGTCGTTTGTTCTGTGGCGGTCGGTGTACCAGTCGACGAAGACGTCGTTTCTTCGGTCTTGGTGGTGGTAAAGACAGCAGTTGCTTGTTCTGTGGCGGTCGGTGTACCAGTCGACGAAGACGTCGTTTCTTTGGTCTTGGTGGTGGTGCCAGCCGTCGTTTGTTCTGTGGCGGTCGGTGTACCAGTCGACGAAGACGTCGTTTCTTCGGTCTTGGTGGTGGTGCCAGCCGTCGTTTGTTCTGTGGCGGTCGGTGTACCAGTCGACGAAGACGTCGTTTCTTCGGTCTTGGTGGTGCTAAAGACAGCAGTCGTTTGTTCTGTGGCGGTCGGTGTACCAGTCGACGAAGACGTCGTTTCTTCGGTCTTGGTGGTGCTAAATACAGCAGTCGTTTGTTCTGTGGCAGTCGGTGTACCAGTCGACGAAGACGTCGCTTCTTCGGTCTTGGTGGTGGTGCCAGCCGTCGTTTGTTCTGTGGCGGTCGGTGTACCAGTCGACGAAGACGTCGTTTCTTCGGTCTCGGTGGTGCTAAAGACAGCAGTCGTTTGTTCTGTGGCGGTCGGTGTACCAGTCGACGAAGACGTCGTTTCTTCGGTCTTGGTGGTGGTGCCAGCCGTCGTTTGTTCTGTGGCGGTCGGTATACCAGTCGACGAAGACGTCGCTTCTTCGGTCTTGGTGGTGGTGCCAGCCATCGTTTGTTCTGTGGCGGTCGGTGTACCAGTCGACGAAGACGTCGTTTCTTCGGTCTTGGTGGTGCTAAAGACAGCAGTCGTTTGTTCTGTGGTGGTCGGTGTACCAGTCGACGAAGACGTCGTTTCTTCGGTCTTGGTGGTGGTGCCAGCCGTCGTTTGTTCTGTGGCGGTCGGTGTACCAGTCGACGAAGACGTCGTTTCTTCGGTCTTGGTGGTGCTAAAGACAGCAGTCGTTTGTTCTGTGGCGGTCAGTGTACCAGTCGACGAAGACGTCGTTTCTTCGGTCTTGGTGGTGGTGCCAGCCGTCGTTTGTTCTGTGGCGGTCGGTGTACCAGTCGACGAAGACGTCGTTTCTTCGGTCTTGGTGGTGGTACCAGCCGTCGTTTGTTCTGTGGCGGTCGGTGTACCAGTCGACGAAGACGTCGTTTCTTCGGTCTTGGTGGTGGTGCCAGCCGTCGTTTGTTCTGTGGCGGTCGGTGTACCGGTCGACGAAGACGTCGTTTCTTCGGTCTTGGTGGTGCTAAACACAGCAGTCGTTTGTTCTGTGGCGGTCGGTGTACCCGTCGACGAAGACGTGGTTTCTTCGGTCTTGGTGGTGGTGCCAGCCGTCGTTTGTTCTGTGGCGGTCGGTGTACCAGTCGACGAGGACGTCGTTTCTTCGGTCTTGGTGGTGCTAAAGACAGCAGTCGTTTGTTCTGTGGCGGTCGGTGTACCAGTCGACGAAGACGTCGTTTCTTCGGTCTTGGTGGTTGTTCCAGCCGTCGTTTGTTCTGTGGCGGTCGGTGTACCAGTCGACGAAGACGTCGTTTCTTCGGTCTTGGTGGTGCTAAACACAGCAGTCGTTTGTTCTGTGGCGGTCGGTGTACCAGTCGACGAAGACGTCGTTTCTTCGGTCTTGGTGGTGCTAAAGACAGCAGTCGTTTGTTCTGTGGTGGTCGGTGTACGAGTCGACGAAGACGTCGTTTTTTCGGTCTTGGTGGTGGTGCCAGCCGTCGATTGTTCTGTGGCGGTCGGTGTACCAGTCGACGAAGACGTCGTTTCTTCGGTCTTGGTGGTGCTAAAGACAGCAGTCGTTTGTTCTGTGGCGGTCGGTGTACCAGTCGACGAAGACGTCGTTTCTTCGGTCTTGGTGGTGGTGCCAGCCGTCGTTTGTTCTGTGGCGGTCGGTGTACCAGTCGACGAAGACGTCGTTTCTTCGGTCTTGGTGGTGCTAAAGACAGCAGTCGTTTGTTCTGTGGCGGTCGGTGTACCAGTCGACGAAGACGTCGTTTCTTCGGTCTTGGTGGTGCTAAAGACAGCAGTCGTTTGTTCTGTGGCGGTCGGTGTACCAGTCGACGAAGACGTCGTTTCTTCGGTCTTGGTGGTGCTAAATACAGCAGTCGTTTGTTCTGTGGCAGTCGGTGTACCAGTCGACGAAGACGTCGCTTCTTCGGTCTTGGTGGTGGTGCCAGCCGTCGTTTGTTCTGTGGCGGTCGGTGTACCAGTCGACGAAGACGTCGTTTCTTCGGTCTCGGTGGTGCTAAAGACAGCAGTCGTTTGTTCTGTGGCGGTCGGTGTACCAGTCGACGAAGACGTCGTTTCTTCGGTCTTGGTGGTGGTGCCAGCCGTCGTTTGTTCTGTGGCGGTCGGTGTACCAGTCGACGAAGACGTCGCTTCTTCGGTCTTGGTGGTGGTGCCAGCCGTCGTTTGTTCTGTGGCGGTCGGTGTACCAGTCGACGAAGACGTCGTTTCTTCGGTCTTGGTGGTGCTAAAGACAGCAGTCGTTTGTTCTGTGGTGGTCGGTGTACCAGTCGACGAAGACGTCGTTTCTTCGGTCTTGGTGGTGGTGCCAGCCGTCGTTTGTTCTGTGGCGGTCGGTGTACCAGTCGACGAAGACGTCGTTTCTTCGGTCTTGGTGGTGCTAAAGACAGCAGTCGTTTGTTCTGTGGCGGTCAGTGTACCAGTCGACGAAGACGTCGTTTCTTCGGTCTTGGTGGTGCTAAAGACAGCAGTCGTTTGTTCTGTGGCGGTCGGTGTACCAGTCGACGAAGACGTCGTTTCTTCGGTCTTGGTGGTGGTGCCAGCCGTCGTTTGTTCTGTGGCGGTCGGTGTACCAGTCGCCGAAGACGTCGTTTCTTCGGTCTTGGTGGTGGTGCCAGCCGTCGTTTGTTCTGTGGCGGTCGGTGTACCAGTCGACGAAGACGTCGTTTCTTCGGTCTTGGTGGTGCTAAAGACAGCAGTCGTTTGTTCTGTGGCGGTCGGTGTACCAGTCGACGAAGACGTCGTTTCTTCGGTCTTGGTGGTGCTAAAGACAGCAGTCGTTTGTTCTGAGGCGGTCGGTGTACCAGTCGACGAAGACGTCGTTTCTTCGGTCTTGGTGGTGGTGCCAGCCGTCGTTTGTTCTGTGGCGGTCGGTGTACCAGTCGACGAAGACGTCGTTTCTTCGGTCTTGGTGGTGCTAAACACAGCAGTCGTTTGTTCTGTGGCGGTCAGTGTACCAGTCGACGAAGACGTCGTTTCTTCGGTCTTGGTGGTGGTGCCAGTCGTCGTTTGTTCTGTGGCGGTCGGTGAAGTCGACGAAGACGTCGTTTCTTCGGTCTTGGTGGTGGTGCCAGCCGTCGTTTGTTCTGTGGCGGTCGGTGTACCAGTCGACGAAGACGTCGTTTCTTCGGTCTTGGTGGTGCTAAACACAGCAGTCGTTTGTTCTGTGGCGGTCGGTGTACCAGTCGACGAAGACGTCGTTTCTTCGGTCTTGGTGGTGCTAAACACAGCAGTCGTTTGTTCTGTGGCGGTCGGTGTACCAGTCGACGAAGACGTCGTTTCTTCGGTCTTGGTGGTGGTGCCAGCCGTCGTTTGTTCTGTGGCGGTCGGTGTACCAGTCGACGAAGACGTCGTTTCTTCGGTCTTGGTGGTGGTGCCAGCCGTCGTTTGTTCTGTGGCGGTCGGTGTACCAGTCGACGAAGACGTCGTTTCTTCGGTCTTTGAGGTGCTAAACACAGCAGTCGTTTGTTCTGTGGCGGTCGGTGTACCAGTCGACGAAGACGTCGTTTCTTCGGTCTTGGTGGTGCTAAAGACAGCAGTCGTTTGTTCTGTGGCGGTCGGTGTACCAGTCGACGAAGACGTCGTTTCTTCGGTCTTGGTGGTGGTGCCAGCCGTCGTTTGTTCTGTGGCGGTCGGTGTACCAGTCGACGAAGACGTCGTTTCTTCGGTCTTGGTGGTGCTAAAGACAGCAGTCGTTTGTTCTGTGGCGGTCGGTGTACCAGTCGACGAAGACGTCGTTTCTTTGGTCTTGGTGGTGCTAAAGACAGCAGTCGTTTGTTCTGTGGCGGTCGGTGTACCAGTCGACGAAGACGTCGTTTCTTCGGTCTTGGTGGTGGTGCCAGCCGTCGTTTGTTCTGTGGCGGTCGGTGTACCAGTCGACGAAGACGTCGTTTCTTCGGTCTTGGTGGTGCTAAAGACAGCAGTCGTTTGTTCTGTGGCGGTCGGTGTACCAGTCGACGAAGACGTCGTTTTTTCGGTCTTGGTGGTGCTAAACACAGCAGTCGTTTGTTCTGTGGCGGTCGGTGTACCAGTCGACGAAGACGTCGTTTCTTCGGTCTTGGTGGTGGTGCCAGCCGTCGTTTGTTCTGTGGCGGTCGGTGTACCAGTCGACGAAGACGTCGTTTCTTCGGTCTTGGTGGTGCTAAAGACAACAGTCGTTTGTTCTGTGGCGGTCGGTGTACCAGTCGACGAAGACGTCGTTTCTTCGGTCTTGGTGGTGGTGCCAGCCGTCGTTTGTTCTGTGGCGGTCGGTGTACCAGTCGACGAAGACGTCGTTTCTTCGGTCTTGGTGGTGCTAAAGACAGCAGTCGTTTGTTCTGTGGCGGTCGGTGTACCAGTCGACGAAGACGTCGTTTCTTCGGTCTTGGTGGTGCTAAAGACAGCAGTCGTTTGTTCTGTGGCGGTCGGTGTACCAGTCGACGAAGACGTCGTTTCTTCGGTCTTGGTGGTGGTGCCAGCCGTCGTTTGTTCTGTGGCGGTCGGTGTACCAGTCGACGAAGACGTCGTTTCTTCGGTCTTGGTGGTGCTAAAGACAGCAGTCGTTTGTTCTGTGGCGGTCGGTGTACCAGTCGACGAAGACGTCGTTTCTTCGGTCTTGGTGGTGCTAAAGACAGCAGTCGTTTGTTCTGTGGCGGTCGGTGTACCAGTCGACGAAGACGTCGTTTCTTCGGTCTTGGTGGTGGTGACAGCCGTCGTTTGTTCTGTGGCGGTCGGTGTACCAGTCGACGAAGACGTCGTTTCTTCGGTCTTGGTGGTGCTAAAGACAGCAGTCGTTTGTTCTGTGGCGGTCGGTGTACCAGTCGACGAAGACGTCGTTTCTTCGGTCTTGGTGGTGCTAAAGACAGCAGTCGTTTGTTCTGTGGCGGTCGGTGTACCAGTCGACGAAGACGTCGTTTCTTCGGTCTTGGTGGTGGTGCCAGCCGTCGTTTGTTCTGTGGCGGTCGGTGTACCAGTCGACGAAGACGTCGTTTCTTCGGTCTTGGTGGTGCTAAAGACAGCAGTCGTTTGTTCTGTGGCGGTCGGTGTACCAGTCGACGAAGACGTCGTTTCTTCGGTCTTGGTGGTGCTAAACACAGCAGTCGTTTGTTCTGTGGCGGTCAGTGTACCAGTCGACGAAGACGTCGTTTCTTCGGTCTTGGTGGTGGTGCCAGCCGTCGTTTGTTCTGTGGCGGTCGGTGAAGTCGACGAAGACGTCGTTTCTTCGGTCTTGGTGGTGGTGCCAGCCGTCGTTTGTTCTGTGGCGGTCGGTGTACCAGTCGACGAAGACGTCGTTTCTTCGGTCTTGGTGGTGCTAAACACAGCAGTCGTTTGTTCTGTGGCGGTCGGTGTACCAGTCGACGAAGACGTCGTTTCTTCGGTCTTGGTGGTGCTAAACACAGCAGTCGTTTGTTCTGTGGCGGTCGGTGTACCAGTCGACGAAGACGTCGTTTCTTCGGTCTTGGTGGTGGTGCCAGCCGTCGTTTGTTCTGTGGCGGTCGGTGTACCAGTCGACGAAGACGTCGTTTCTTCGGTCTTGGTGCTGGTGCCAGCCGTCGTTTGTTCTGTGGCGGTCGGTGTACCAGTCGACGAAGACGTCGTTTCTTCGGTCTTGGAGGTGCTAAACACAGCAGTCGTTTTTTCTGTGGCGGTCGGTGTACCAGTCGACGAAGACGTCGTTTCTTCGGTCTTGGTGGTGCTAAAGACAGTAGTCGTTTGTTCTGTGGCGGTCGGTGTACCAGTCGACGAAGACGTCGTTTCTTCGGTCTTGGTGGTGGTGCCAGCCGTCGTTTGTTCTGTGGCGGTCGGTGTACCAGTCGACGAAGACGTCGTTTCTTCGGTCTTGGTGGTGCTAAAGACAGCAGTCGTTTGTTCTGTGGCGGTCGGTGTACCAGTCGACGAAGACGTCGTTTCTTCGGTCTTGGTGGTGCTAAAGACAGCAGTCGTTTGTTCTGTGGCGGTCGGTGTACCAGTCGACGAAGACGTCGTTTCTTCGGTCTTGGTGGTGGTGCCAGCCGTCGTTTGTTCTGTGGCGGTCGGTGTACCAGTCGACGAAGACGTCGTTTCTTCGGTCTTGGTGGTGCTAAAGACAGCAGTCGTTTGTTCTGTGGCGGTCGGTGTACCAGTCGACGAAGACGTCGTTTCTTCGGTCTTGGTGGTGGTGCCAGCCGTCGTTTGTTCTGTGGCGGTCGGTGTACCAGTCGACGAAGACGTCGTTTCTTCGGTCTTGGTGGTGCTAAAGACAGCAGTCGTTTGTTCTGTGGCGGTCGGTGTACCAGTCGACGAAGACGTCGTTTCTTCGGTCTTGGTGGTGGTGCCAGCCGTCGTTTGTTCTGTGGCGGTCGGTGTACCAGTCGACGAAGACGTCGTTTCTTCGGTCTTGGTGGTGTTAAACACAGCAGTCGTTTGTTCTGTGGCGGTCGGTGTACCAGTCGACGAAGACGTCGTTTCTTCGGTCTTGGTGGTGCTAAACACAGCAGTCGTTTGATCTGTGGCGGTCGGTGTACCAGTCGACGAAGACGTCGTTTCTTCTGTCTTGGTGGTGGTGCCAGCCGTCGTTTGTTCTGTGGCGGTCGGTGTACCAGTCGACGAAGACGTAGTTTCTTCGGTCTTGGTGGTGCTAAAGACAGCAGTCGTTTGTTCTGTGGCGGTCGGTGTACCAGTCGACGAAGACGTCGTTTCTTCGGTCTTGATGGTGGTGCCAGCCGTCGTTTGTTCTGTGGCGGTCGGTGTGCCAGTCGACGAAGACGTCGTTTCTTCGGTCTTGGTGGTGCTAAAGACAGCAGTCGTTTGTTCTGTGGCGGTCGGTGTACCAGTCGACGAAGACGTCGTTTCTTCGGTCTTGGTGGTGGTGCCAGCCGTCGTTTGTTCTGTGGCGGTCGGTGTACCAGTCGACGAAGACGTCGTTTCTTCGGTCTTGGTGGTGGTGCCAGCCGTCGTTTGTTCTGTGGCGGTCGGTGTACCAGTCGACGAAGACGTCGTTTCTTCGGTCTTGGTGGTGCTAAACACAGCAGTCGTTTGTTCTGTGGCGGTCGGTGTACCAGTCGACGAAGACGTCGTTTCTTCGGTCTTGGTGGTGGTGCCAGCCGTCGTTTGTTCTGTGGCGGTCGGTGTACCAGTCGACGAAGACGTAGTTTCTTCGGTCTTGGTGGTGCTAAAGACAGCAGTCGTTTGTTCTGTGGCGGTCAGTGTACCAGTCGACGAAGACGTCGTTTCTTCGGTCTTGGTGGTGGTGCCAGCCGTCGTTTGTTCTGTGGCGGTCGGTGTGCCAGTCGACGAAGACGTCGTTTCTTCGGTCTTGGTGGTGCTAGACCCAGCAGTCGTTTGTTTTGTGGCGGTCGGTGTACCAGTCGACGAAGACGTCGTTTCTTCGGTCTTGGTGGTGCTAAACACAGCAGTCGTTTGTTCTGTGGCGGTCGGTGTACCAGTCGACGAAGACGTCGTTTCTTCGGTCTTGGTGGTGGTGCCAGCCGTCGTTTGTTCTGTGGCGGTCGGTGAAGTCGACGAAGACGTCGTTTCTTCGGTCTTGGTGGTGGTGCCAGCCGTCGTTTGTTCTGTGGCGGTCGGTGTACCAGTCGACGAAGACGTCGTTTCTTCGGTCTTGGTGGTGCTAAACACAGCAGTCGTTTGTTCTGTGGCGGTCGGTGTACCAGTCGACGAAGACGTCGTTTCTTCGGTCTTGGTGGTGCTAAACACAGCAGTCGTTTGTTCTGTGGCGGTCGGTGTACCAGTCGACGAAGACGTCGTTTCTTCGGTCTTGGTGGTGGTGCCAGCCGTCGTTTGTTCTGTGGCGGTCGGTGTACCAGTCGACGAAGACGTCGTTTCTTCGGTCTTGGTGGTGGTGCCAGCCGTCGTTTGTTCTGTGGCGGTCGGTGTACCAGTCGACGAAGACGTCGTTTCTTCGGTCTTGGAGGTGCTAAACACAGCAGTCGTTTGTTCTGTGGCGGTCGGTGTACCAGTCGACGAAGACGTCGTGTCCTCGGTCTTGGTGGTGCTAAACACAGCAGTCGTTTGTTCTGTGGCGGTCGGTGTACCAGTCGACGAAGACGTCGTTTCTTCGGTCTTGGTGGTGGTGCCAGCCGTCGTTTGTTCTGTGGCGGTCGGTGTACCAGTCGACGAAGACGTCGTTTCTTCGGTCTTGGTGGTGGTGCCAGCCGTCGTTTGTTCTGTGGCGGTCGGTGTGCCAGTCGACGAAGACGTCGTTTCTTCGGTCTTGGTGGTGCTAAACACAGCAGTCGTTTGTTTTGTGGCGGTCGGTGTACCAGTCGACGAAGACGTCGTTTCTTCGGTCTTGGTGGTGCTAAACACAGCAGTCGTTTGTTCTGTGGCGGTCGGTGTACCAGTCGACGAAGACGTCGTTTCTTCGGTCTTGGTGGTGGTGCCAGCCGTCGTTTGTTCTGTGGCGGTCGGTGAAGTCGACGAAGACGTCGTTTCTTCGGTCTTGGTGGTGGTGCCAGCCGTCGTTTGTTCTGTGGCGGTCGGTGTACCAGTCGACGAAGACGTCGTTTCTTCGGTCTTGGTGGTGCTAAACACAGCAGTCGTTTGTTCTGTGGCGGTCGGTGTACCAGTCGACGAAGACGTCGTTTCTTCGGTCTTGGTGGTGCTAAACACAGCAGTCGTTTGTTCTGTGGCGGTCGGTGTACCAGTCGACGAAGACGTCGTTTCTTCGGTCTTGGTGGTGCTAAACACAGCAGTCGTTTGTTCTGTGGCGGTCGGTGTACCAGTCGACGAAGACGTCGTTTCTTCGGTCTTGGTGGTGGTGCCAGCCGTCGTTTGTTCTGTGGCGGTCGGTGTACCAGTCGACGAAGACGTCGTTTCTTCGGTCTTGGTGGTGGTGCCAGCCGTCGTTTGTTCTGTGGCGGTCGGTGTACCAGTCGACGAAGACGTCGTTTCTTCGGTCTTGGAGGTGCTAAACACAGCAGTCGTTTGTTCTGTGGCGGTCGGTGTACCAGTCGACGAAGACGTCGTGTCCTCGGTCTTGGTGGTGCTAAACACAGCAGTCGTTTGTTCTGTGGCGGTCGGTGTACCAGTCGACGAAGACGTCGTTTCTTCGGTCTTGGTGGTGGTGCCAGCCGTCGTTTGTTCTGTGGCGGTCGGTGTACCAGTCGACGAAGACGTCGTTTCTTCGGTCTTGGTGGTGCTAAAGACAGCAGTCGTTTGTTCTGTGGCGGTCGGTGTACCAGTCGACGAAGACGTCGTTTCTTCGGTCTTGGTGGTGGTGCCAGCCGTCGTTTGTTCTGTGGCGGTCGGTGTACCAGTCGACGAAGACGTCGTTTCTTCGGTCTTGGTGGTGGTGCCAGCCGTCGTTTGTTCTGTGGCGGTCGGTGTACCAGTCGACGAAGACGTCGTTTCTTCGGTCTTGGTGGTGCTAAAGACAGCAGTCGTTTGTTCTGTGGCGGTCGGTGTACCAGTCGACGAAGACGTCGTTTCTTCGGTCTTGGTGGTGGTGCCAGCCGTCGTTTGTTCTGTGGCGGTCGGTGTACCAGTCGACGAAGACGTCGTTTCTTCGGTCTTGGTGGTGCTAAAGACAGCAGTCGTTTGTTCTGTCGTTTTTTCTGTGGCGGTCGGTGTACCAGTCGACGAAGACGTCGTTTCTTCGGTCTTGGTGGTGCTAAAGACAGCAGTCGTTTGTTCTGTGGCGGTCGGTGTACCAGTCGACAAAGACGTCGTTTCTTCGGTCTTGGTGGTGCTAAAGACAGCAGTCGTTTGTTCTGTGGCGGTCGGTGTACCAGTCGTTGAAGACGTCGTTTCCTCGGTCTTCGTGGTGGTGCCAGCCGTCGTTTGTTCTGTTGCGATCGGTGTACCAGTCGACGAAGACGTCGTGTCCTCGGTCTTGGTGGTTCTATAGACAGCAGCCGTTTGTTCTGTGGCGGTCGGTGTACCAGTCGACGAAGACGTCGTTTCTTCGGTCTTGGTCGGGCTAAAGACAGCAGTCGTTTGTTCTGTGGCGGTCGGTGTACCAGTCGACGAAGACGTCGTTTCTTCGGTCTTGGTGGTGCTAAACACAGCAGTCGTTTGTTCTGTGGCGGTCGGTGTACCAGTCGACGAAGACGTCGTTTCTTCGGTCTTGGTGGTGCTAAAGACAGCCGTCGTTTGTTCTGAGGCGGTCGGTGTGCCAGTCGATGAAGACGTCGTTTCTTCGGTCTTGGTGGTGGTGCCAGCCGTCGTTTGTTCTGTGGCGGTCGGTGTACCAGTCGCCGAAGACGTCGTTTCTTCGGTCTTGGTGGTGGTGCCAGCCGTCGTTTGTTCTGTGGCGGTCGGTGTACCAGTCGATGAAGACGTCGTTTCCTCGGTCTTCGTGGTGGTGCCAGCCGTCGTTTGTTCTGTTGCGATCGGTGTACCAGTCGACGAAGACGTCGTTTCTTCGGTCTGGGTGATGGTGCCAGCAGTCGTTTGTTCTGTGGCGGTCGGTGTACCAGTCGACGAAGACATCGTTTCTTCGGTGATGGTGGTGGTGCCATCCGTCGTTTTTTCTGTGGCGGTCGGTGTACCAGTCGACGAAGACGTCGTTTCTTCGGTCTTGGTGGTGCTAAAGACAGCAGTCGTTTGTTCTGTGGCGGTCGGTGTACCAGTCGACGAAGACGTCGTTTCTTCGGTCTTGGTGGTGCTAAAGACAGCAGTCGTTTGTTCTGTGGCGGTCGGTGTACCAGTCGATGAAGACGTCGTTTCCTCGGTCTTCGTGGTGGTGCCAGCCGTCGTTTGTTCTGTTGCGATCGGTGTACCAGTCGACGAAGACGTCGTGTCCTCGGTCTTGGTGGTTCTATAGACAGCAGCCGTTTGTTCTGTGGCGGTCGGTGTACCAGTAGACGAAGACGTCGTGTCCAAGGTCTTGGTGGTGCTAAAGACAGCAGTCGTTTGTTCTGTCGCGGTCGGTGTACCAGTCGACGAAGACGTCGTTTCTTCGGTCTTGGTGGTGGTGCCAGCCGTCGTTTGTTCTGTGGCGGTCGGTGTACCAGTCGACGAAGACGTCGTTTCTTCGGTCTTGGTGGTGGTGCCAGCCGTCGTTTGTTCTGTGGCGGTCGGTGTGCCAGTCGACGAAGACGTCGTTTCTTCGGTCTTGGTGGTGCTAAAGAGAGCAGTCGTTTGTTCTGTGGCGGTCGGTGTACCAGTCGACGAAGACGTCGTTTCTTCGGTCATGGTGGTGGTGCCAGCCGTCGTTTGTTCTGTGGCGGTCGGTGTACCAGTCGATGAAGACGTCGTTTCTTCGGTCTTCGTGGTGGTGCCAGCCGTCGTTTGTTCTGTTGCGATCGGTGTACCAGTCGACGAAGACGTCGTTTCTTCGGTCTGGGTGATGGTGCCAGCAGTCGTTTGTTCTGTGGCGGTCGGTGTACCAGTCGACGAAGACATCGTTTCTTCGGTGATGGTGGTGGTGCCATCCGTCGTTTTTTCTGTGGCGGTCGGTGTACCAGTCGATGAAGACGTCGTTTCCTCGGTCTTCGTGGTGGTGCCAGCCGTCGTTTGTTCTGTTGCGATCGGTGTACCAGTCGACGAAGACGTCGTGTCCTCGGTCTTGGTGGTTCTAAAGACAGCAGCCGTTTGTTCTGTGGCGGTCGGTGTACCAGTAGACGAAGACGTCGTGTCCAAGGTCTTGGTGGTGCTAAACACAACCGTCGTTTGTTCTGTGGCGGTCGGTGTACCAGTCGACGAAGACGTCGTTTCCATGGTCTTGGTGGTGGTGCCAGCCGTCGTTTGTTCTGTGGCGGTCGGTGTACCAGTCGACGAAAACGTCGTGTCCTCGGTCTTGGTGGTGCTAAAGACAGCAGTCGTTTGTTTTGTGGCGGTCGGTGTAGCAGTCGACGAAGACGTCGTTTCTTCGGTTTTGGTGGTGGTGCCAGCCGTCGTTTGTTCTGTGGCGGTCGGTGTACCAGTCGACGAAAACGTCGTGTCCTCGGTCTTGGTGGTGCTAAAGACAGCAGTCGTTTGTTCTGTTACGGTCGGTGTACCGGTCGACAAAAACGTCGTGTCCTTGGTCTTGGTGGTGGTGCCAGCCGTCGTTTGTTCTGTGGCGGTGTGTGTACCAGTAGAAGTGGTCGTTTCCTCGGTCGTTGTGCTGCTACGGACTGCAGTTGATGCTGTTGCTTTTACTGTTGTTTGTGGATTTTTTTCCGTTGATGTCGCTGAGCTTGTCGTTGTGAGGCAAGTGTGACAACATTTTTTTCTGTAGTCCTGATTTTGGCACTGAACTGGTGTGCAGTGGTTTATCCTGTCTTGATCATCTGGTTTGCAATCTGCGCAAAATAAATATTGTACTTGATGCTCCATTTGGTTGCTGTAATATGCAGTATTAGGACATGTACTGAGAGGCAACTCCTTGCAAAGAGACATAGCTGAAGGTAAAATGGAGGGGAAGAGGGGAAGAGGAAGACCTAGGGAAAAGTTCTTGGATTGGATGATGGAGGAGGGATATGGAAAATTCAAAGAAAAAGCACAACATCGAGAAGAGTGGCGTCGTTGGGCATCTGGACCTGCCGAGAGGCAGCTTACCTAAAGAAGAAGAAGAAGTACATATCTATATATTTATATAATTTTTTTTTTACTTCTATTCGATCGTACACAAAACATTTTTAAACACTTGAAAACAACAAGGGTCATAAGAGAAACGGTTAAATGATCCTATCAGTGCATGCAAACAATGGATAACCCGGAATGGGAAATCCCTTGAGGTAGGTGTCCTAAGTGCAGGATAATCTGTGAAAGACGACGTTGGAGATTGGCTTTTGGAAGAACAGTAAGAAAAGCAAGACTTAACGATAAACAATTTATGTAATACTACAGCTGAATTTTCTATAACTTGTGCAGTGTGACGTCATACTTTCTGGTCCCTATCATTATACATGTCTTTCCCACCATGCATTTATTTAGCGCCCATCGGCCATGAGTCAGATTTTCTTTTCGTTATTGGTCGGCCACCCACACACAGAAGTGACTGTGGCAGATCCATCCCAACAAGTCCATTATTGTTTTATAATTGATGATCCCGTCCATTTATTTACTTCCGGCCACACACGTGGATAATAATCAGAGACCGCCCTCCCAGCTTGTAAGGATCCACCGACAGGAAGAAAGACCACTTGGAGTTGAGCAATAAGCTGCAGCGAAGTGCATCCTTCGTGAAGATAACGTTTGCCAGTCTCGGTGGCCAGCAGAGAGTAACGAGAAACGTTGCTGAAATTGATACGAGAACCCATAGCTTCTCGTATCGCTAAACAGAACAGAGTAGGCCTAAATACAATATGAAGCGAAGACCTTAGAATGAGAGACAACGGTGAGGAGAAAATAATGAGGCCGCCTCAATCAGAGTGCATCCGAAACTAAGGTAGCACGACACTTAATCCCGCGAAATTTGATACCGCGACACTTAAAACCGGACACTTAGTCCCGGCGACATTTAATCCCGCGTCAGTTAATCCCGCGACAGTTAATCCCGGCGACATTTAATCCCGCGACATTTGACACCGCGACACTTAATACCTGTACACACGTGAGTATGAATATTTGTATGAATATTGTTGTCCACATAGCCAATTAAATAAGCCTACCTCTCTGTTCAGGTTTCTGGTGTACATCTGTAGGCCTACATAAAACGATCATTATAAAGGGTTTTAAACAGGATTTGCGAAGTTCAGTCTACGGTAGGGCAGTGAAATGGAGGCGAATTTCGGCTACAGTAGCAAAGGCAAACAAACTGTGATACATGGAAATTACGAATACATTAAACATCGCGACAATGCCATCGGAGCTCTTTTTATCAAAAACTGAATATTGCTGTGAATATTGCTTTTATCGAATTTTACTGGTTTTATTATAGGCCTATTTAACTGCAAAGGCTTAACTCTTTCGAACAATAGTGACTATTGCTGTGAATATTGCTTTAATCGAATTTAACTTTTTAATGTTATTTACTTTCCCGGTATTAAATGTCGCGGGATTAATTGGTCGTGGGATTAAGTGTCGCCGGGATAAAATGTCGCCGGGATTAACTGTCGCGGAATTAATTGGTCGCGGGATTAAGTGTCGCGGGATTGACTGTCCGGTACTAACTGTCGCGGTATTAAGCGTCGCGGGATTAAGTGTCGTGGAACCGAAACTCTACAGTAAATTAAAAACAATTAGATCTACCTTCTTCAGGGAATCATCTAGCATCTCGATTGCCTGACTCGGATTTCCATGTGTTCACATAGATGCCCGCACGTAACTCACCATTTGGCTTAAACTGGCCTGGCATTGTCCAGGCAGTTGGAAGAATTAAACCGTATGACTGCCAATAGAGAACAAGCTGCACCCCTACTTACCATACCGCTCTTCGCCCTGGATTTCGAAGAAGAATATGATGAATTTACTAACTGGAAATTCAAAGGAGGAACTTCTTAATTATGGTCGCACTGGAATCCAATGCCAAACTGACCACATTTAACTCAGAAACGGCAAACATGTAAAACAGACCAATTGAAGCAGAGAGCTAGTTTAAGATTGCCACCCAGGCAGGTAGCTACCTGTACAAGACTAAAAACAGATGCACCGTCCGAATACAAATACATCATCAATGATATAGGCCTACAAATTGAGGGCCGGAAGTTGACTCCAGATGCAAATATAGAACACCACTATTTACCAAATACCATAGAAGAGAGACAGAATGAGAACAGACCTTTGTTTAGATAAATAGTACAACGGCAAGGATCGGTGACTTACAAGAGTTGAGGCATACTAGATACGACGAACCGCAAGCACTTTGAACGAAGCCATTACAATGAACGCTCTACCAGGGGACAGTGGAGACATCTGCCTCTAGCTCATAAAACACGCAACATTTCACTCCTCAACAGAGAATCATCATCATCGTCATCATCAACATCATTGGGCTCAATGCCCGTAAGAGTCCGACGCCACTCTCTGTCTGAGTCTGTCTCGCGTCACGCTGCCCACTGTGCCCAGCCTCAACCGATCCGGTCAGCAGGTCTGCTCCATACCATAAACATCTTGCAGCAGCTAGACCACCTTGTCTGATTGAAGAGAATACTGGGAGAGAGGCATGAAGGACAACGTGGGTCAATGCCCGCATGTGTCCCACACTCTCTCTTCCGACTTTCTCCACCGGTCTGTATTGACCGGCCTGTGCATGTCTGCTCCACATCATGACACCTTGAAGCATCTAGGTCGCTATGTCACTTGTGTCGTGGTTTTTGCAGATTTCAATCGTCTTGGTCTTCTACTGCCAGTGTATCGCCACCCATCTGGCAAACCTTCCTCCTTTGTCCGGGCTTAGGACCGGCACAGGGACGTTGTTGGTTCACTGTGGCGGAGGATGGATGCACTTTAACGTTGTGCCCAGGACATAACAGAGAATGCACAAGAGTTTATATTCTCGTTATCAATCCCTTGTACCCTACCGATGGACTCCCCCAATATGCACAATAACACTACCATGACGGACGTACCTAAAGATCCTAAACTCACAGAATATCCCTCACTTCAATCAAAACCCATATCAACTATCAACCCAAGCAGTGGCGTAGCCAGGAATTTATTATGGGGGGGTGTGTGTTGGGGTTTTTATGGCTTGACCGAATGCCCTTCCTGACACCAACCCAACAGTATTACAGTAAATAAAAAGTTAATAAAGTAACATCATCATCATCATCATTATCCCTGGATTAACAACCCGTAGGTGTCCAATGCACACTTTATCTTTTTCGTCCAAAGTCCGCGGTTTTGCGCAGATCTGCTTAAGCTGTACAGTGTAAATGTCTTGATTACACCACTCTTTGATGTCATCTATCCACTCTCTGTTTGGTCGTCCTCTTCTTCCATTGCCATCCATAATTCCCAGCATCACACTTTTTATCTTCCTGTCGTCCTCCATTCTACATAACTATATGTCCGAATAAACTGAGTTCCCTCCTCATTATTTTCTGCATCAGGTCTTCTTTGATATTAAGCCTGCTACGAACCTCTTTGTTTGTAACCTTCATTGTCCAATTCAGATGCAATATTCTTCTATAACAATACATTTCGAAGGCCGATATCTTATCTCGATCCGTCTTTTTGATAGTCCATGCCTCACATGCGTATAGTGCCGTGCTGAACACACATGTCATTAGGACGCTCAATTTAGTCCTGTAACTTATAATAAAGTAACAAAGAGAATAAATTAAGAAAAACAATAAATTGTTACTCCAAACAACTGTTTTGTTTTCTCTTATTTAAGTGGATAAATAACATTTTAAAAACTTTTTCCTAACCCCCGAAACTCCCTTGCCTACGTCACTGAACTCAAGTGAAATTCAGGACCTATAACAATCACTGAAGAACTCACCATGACAAGCAAAAATTATGCAGCATCCATGGACCAGCGCACAGCCGTATACCCCGGACAACCACTTCAAGAGTCTGACTAGGCCTACTAGTCGACAATGACTTGACGACTCGGCAGAACTGATGGAATCGAAACCATCTCGCGCAAACATCTCCCAACAAAAGGAATGAAATTTAAACAACTTACAACTTCGGTTTATACCTACTTCAACTGAAACGCAAACTTAGATCTAAGAAAGAAAAAACACAAGGAAGCAATGGTAAATTCTTATGTTAAAAATTTATCTTCACATAACCTAAACCTTTACGAAACAGCTGTACCGGGTACTAAATAAGGACCTCAACTTTATTCATGCCAATCAACATATAGCTATAGGAAACAAAATATACATATAGAATTGATAGGCCTAGATTGTGTCTAAAGAAATTTGCAAATGAAACTTTACTTTATATTAAAACACCTCTCGATATATATATATATATATATATATATATATATATATAATTATATATACCGCTTTCATTAGACTGACCAAAAGGCCTACTACCTATTATTAATTAATATTATAACATATCATTTGATAAGCTGTAGTTTGCTACAGTCCATGCCTTGTTTGCAGCCGTTAGGATTACCGCTCCTCTTTTTACGTTGGTCTCCCACAGGTCCGCCTGAACTCCCTGGTTAGGGTCCTTCGATCTGCAGCACGCCTGGTTGGTGGCATCTCCCGGCTTTCCCACGTTTCTGCCTTCATGAGGGACGACCACCACTGGCTCCCACTGCAGCAACGCGTTGTTTATTAAAGTCTCATCTACTGCTTGGCACTGCGTCCTGGCTCAAGCTCCATCCTATATGCTTATATGAGCTATTTAGCACAGATTTTTCTGGGCCGCCGTTCGCTGCGCTCAGCTGTCCATGGTGACTGTCTTGTCCCTTTTTCTCGTACCATGCAGGGCCATCTTATGGTCATTGTACCGTTCGACTGTCGTCTGTGCAATCCGACCTAAATTCTGCTGCTAGACTTATGTTATGCCCGCCCTTTCCGACATTTCCGGAGTCGCCACTTCCGGTCCGTCGTGCGAGAGGGCCGCGTGTTACTGTGGATAGAAATAGTCCATAGAGACAGAGGAGGAAGGGAGGCGAATGGTTCTGGGTTCAAACCCCGTCGAGTCTGAGACAGTCAAGTTTCTCGGCCGCCTAACTCCCTGTAGGAAACAGAGGCCTTGTGGGCCAACCTTTCGCTTCTTCGCAATACACCAGGATGGGTCGGAAAGGCAAAGTCCTTAGGCCTAGCGCCCGAACTTTCTTCCCGGCCGATGGTCGAATGATAAGGCACGTCCGCAGTGGTAATACCGGTGGAGCTCAATCCAGGGTTCGAATCCACGGCAAGCTTTTGAGATGGTACCGGCGACGATTCTAATCTTTCTATACGTGTCATGACTTCCGTCAGCGCTTCTCTAACATTAGAGTGAACAGCCGAGATTTCCTCTATGACATTCGATTGCACCGAGGCAATTGCCTCATTTACATTAGTTTGCACAAATGAAATAGCATCTTGCGTATCTCTTGCATGCAATTGTAAAGACGACTGTATAGAAGTCATAGCCTCATGAGTTGACTTAGCGTGCGACTGCATGGCTTCCTGTGAAGATTTAGCATTAGTCTGTATTGCCTCAAGCAATATCTCCATCGAGGAAGGCGGCCTAGACGGCTGCGAAGGAGTGGACATCCTACTTTCTTCCATGGCGCTATAGAAATTTCAACTACTTCTACTCCTAAGGTTATCAATGATCAAAGTCAGCACATTTATTTAGTGTTTCTTATTATTTGCAAAAACGATCAATGGTATTCAAATAGTTCCATTCTAATAAAAAGAGAAACAGTTCAATGCAAATCGAAAAGTTCAATGCAAAGAAAGTACACTACTTCAATACAAGCACACTTCAATCGGAGTAGGCCTAAATTCTGCCCAATTTACGCTCAAGTCCCGCAGCCAATTTCAATTGAGGTCAAAGTAAATTTTAAAAAACCCATCGTCTTAAATTTCCATTAAACTGTACCTAATCTCCAGAGAAATGGACACTCTTGAATGGCGATGAAGTGTTCTGTTCCAGGACCTGCCGCGATCATGATGCGCCAGAGTGCGATTCCGGAGGACGACGATCGGTCGCAATGCCAACTCCCTCCAGTCTCCTTCCTTCCGAGTTCTTGCCGCGTCTTCTTTCTTCCGAGTGGGCCTACTGAGCGCGTCTTTTTAATACTCACACTTTGCAACAAGAGCCCTACGTGTACCCTCTACAAAAAACTGGCCATGTCTCTTCTATACACTTTACTATCAACAGCGAAGCGTCTTCTTCCATCGAATGTCTGACCACGTCTGCTCTAACACTTTACTATCAACAGCGAAACGTCTTCTTACATCCGATGTCTGACCGTGTCTTATCTTCTCAGACTGCGCATTCTTCGTAATTTACAGGGTGGGCCAATAGGAATGCAACAATTTTGACGCCTTATAACTTGAAGAATATTTATCCGAACATCGTGATCAATATACCAAATTGAAGGTAATTATCCATTCTACCACTGTGTCAAATCTTGCGCTGATAGACGGCACCGTTTAAAAAAATATTGGTGCGACGCACACCTCTCAATTTTGAATGTAAATAATGAACATCATGGCGCCGCTCACGGAAGAGGATAGAATTTTAATCAGAATCTTAACAGTAGAAAAAGAATACAATGCACATCAGATGTTGATAGAATTCCCTTCTAGAAAATGGAATAAATATGCTCTACATCGATTGATTAACAAATTAATGCCACGGGAACGTCTAACAGCCGCAACTGTGGTCGCAAACGTTCTCCCGCCGGCGCATCGTTCACGTCATACCGTCGCCTATCTGAACGCTAACGTAGGCCTACCAGAGTTTATTGAACCGGAGAACTGGCCACCGAACAATCCGGATTTAAACCCGGTTGACTATTCGATCTGGGGTTGTCTTCAGCAACTGGTCTATCGTGAACCGATAAATGACGTTGAACATTTGAAAAAATTGATTGTTTACTGCTGGGCTGAAATAACCCGAGCACTGGTGGACTCAGCCATTGATCAGTGGTCGTCTCGTGTCCATGCTGTCATTAAACCACGTGGTGGACATATTGAATATTGTTGAATATTTGTTTGACTTATGATAAATTCACTCAAGATATGAATTGTTATTAATTGTTAGAACTAGTGATTGTTTAGAATTGAGTCATTGACATATTCAGTTTAAGATTGTTTTTTCTTGCCGTTTCATGGCAAAAAGTGACATCGAACATTAATAGCATTATCTCAAAAAGTCGTAATAGTAAATATTAGATATTTTGCAGAATGATAAAATGGATAATTATGTTCAATCTGATATATAGTCCAAGACGCTCAGATAAAACTTGTTCAAGTTATAAGGCGTCAAAGTTGTTGCATTCCTATTGGCCCACCCTGTATATCGTCAAAAATGGCGCTGATGCGGCTGTATTTCGGCGCGTATATCAGCGCCCATAATTTCCGAACACGTGTGCTCTCTTCTCTCTCTCTCACTTGTTTGTCTGTAGGCTGTAGCTGTCTGTCTTTCTCTCGCTCGCATTTCCTCTCGAAAAGCGCCACTTTGTGTCACACACGTGCGTCACCCCTTCCCTTCAGTGCGCTGACCTGTGGGAAACATAGCAGTTTCACAGACCACACGCAGCAGTCAATACGATTGAAGACAAGCCGCATCTACACGATAGGACCGTCTTCGTGTCCTTCTCTGTCCGTCTTCTTATCTGTCTTCATATCCCTCTACTATGTATCCGTGGGTATGTGCCTGTCTGTCTGGATATGCATCTCCCATCCTCTCTTTGGCCACCGCTCCATTCGGAGCGACGATAGAACTTTGCCGATAACGATTAAAACAACGTAGTGTTTGAGGCGGCGATTGCCAATTCTCCTCTCAACCGATTAAAAACAAAGACCGCCGCGAGATGGCGCTATATCAATATAAAATGGTGGCCGGAAGTCCGTAACGTCAAGTTATACGCAGGCGTTACACTTATATCAGGATTTCCTCGATACTCACACATCTCCACAATCCACATACATGAATAGGCTAGTGAGCTTCACTGACATCTGATCTTGGCGCAATCAGATAATTATAAGACCCTGCTCCTAGTTACTAAGTCTCTGCAAGGCTTAATTAGCGCCTAAATACCTCTGCGACGACTTGATTTGCAAGCCGCTCTCTGCACCATCTTAAGGACCATAATAACAGAAAGTAAATGAATAAATGAAGATAAAGAAAAAATAAAAAAAACGATAAAAAAACGATGGGTAAAATTATGGTCCCTAATTTTATTTTTTATATTCCTTATGTTTTCCGCCAACTCTCAAGGATTCAGCTAACTAAAGTCATTGTTTCCTCGTTTAACATCATCATTTAAGAGATAGCCTGCGTGTAGTAGGTTCCTACTCAAGGTTTTCAAGGTTGAAATGCGGTTTTAGATGCAGCAAAGTCAAATTATTTCCGTTTCCGTTTTTATTGTTTTTTTGTCGTTTTTTATTTTTTCGAAAAAACGACGTTTTCCCCTTTTTTTATTTTGTTTCCATCTATCGACAAAAAGAAGCAACTTATTGGGAGGATAGGCCTACGGTTATCAGGAACTCTAAGAATCTTAAACGTCTCTGGTCCGCTAACTCCGGTCTACTGGGTCGATTCTAACTTGTGCCAAAATTATCGCCCTATTGCAAATCTTTCCTTTCTTTCTAAAACTTTAGAGCAGCGGTTCTCAACTTGTGGGTCGCGAACTTGTGGGTCGCGACTCGCGACCCCCGCGGGGGTCGCCTGACAATTTGCCAGAGGTCGCCTGGGTCCTTCAGAAATTTTTTAAAGATGCAATAGTAATTTCAACGCTAGGCCTACACAATAGCGGTTTTAAATGAATTTTTACTCATACTTTTCTTATGATTCGTTCGTTAGTTTGCGGCATCTAATTTAATTTTTGCCATTTTAGTTTTCAAATGCGAATTCCACTTTTACAATTCTTCTACAAAAAGAATGAAAATAGTCCGTTTGCTGAAGCAATCTACGCTGTCAACTAGTGAGGCTTATACATGGGCGAAGACTTGGGATGGCAGAGGTCAACGTTCCCCAACATTTGTTGTGGGGGACTGAGCTGCTATATCCCCAATATTTCATAAATATTTCATGAATGTCAATATAAATTTCTACAGCGTTATCCACTGTTTATCCATAATGAGCATATTAGTTGAGATGCCAGCTTAAAATGCTATCATTACCGTGTGCAAATAAAGAAATGTAATCAATATGGAGCGGATATTTATTGAAGTCTTAAACCACATCTCTTAACACTGAAATCATGATTAGCCTAATTTTGTTAAGACGACAACTTAAAATGTCGCAGTTACAGTAAGCCTATACAAGTCCAAAAATTGCAAACAATGGATGCAATATTATACTCTGAAATCTTAAGACCATGACTATCAGCATTGAAAAATTAACAATTTATTCAGATGATAGCTTAAAATGCAGTCATCACAGAGTGGAGATTCAAAATATTTTTTTAATGAGAGGGGGCATTTATGAAATCTTAAACTATGTCTATAAGCACTGAAATTATGAGAACTTTTGTTGAGATGGAAGCTTAAAATGCTACCATTCCAGAGCAAAAATTAAAAAATTTTGACAACGGGGAGAGGGCACATCCCATTCCCAAACTCTACCCTGCTGAATAGACTTATGAAACTTCAACTTCAAACTTCCGAATAGGAAGATCTCAGAATCGGAAAAGCCAGCCAGAAAACTTCGCATAATTGCCAAAAGCAGTTTTGGAATTATAAAGCGAAAATGAATAAAATCGACAATGGTTAAAAAATGCAATGAAGGGTGGGGTAACAAAATCACTTTTGTTGCTAGGGGTCGTCACAACTTTCTATATGTCACCAAGGGGTCGCCACACTAAAAAGGTTGAGAACCGCTGCTTTAGAGCATCTTGTTTCTTTGCAACTTCTTCCTTATCTTGAGCAATCTGGCCTTCTACCTCCCAGACAATCTGCTTTAGAGCTCACCACTCAACTGAAACTGCTCTTCTTTCTCCTCTTTCTGACATCTATTCTGCTTTTTCACAGATTACTCTTCTGGCTCTTTTTGATGCATCTTCAGCATTTGATATGGTAGACCATGATATTCTACTACGTCGTCTTGAAACTTCATTTGGTCTTAGCGGCCTTCCTCTTCTTTGGTTTTGTTCATATCTTACTGATCGTACCCAAAATAATGGTTATACTAGATTATTTTCGCACCTCATGGGTTCCTGTTAAATTTGGAGTTCCTCAAGGATCCGTACTGGGTCCACCTCTTTATATCTTGTTCACAGCTGATATTCCTCTTCTCTTTGCTAAGCACTCAGCCTTTGGTCACCTTTATGCTGATGATGTCCAAACTTTTGTTCATGGCTCCTCTTCCCAACAGCTTGCACTCCGTCAGTCTATTGAATCTCTTTCTTCTGATCTCAATTCTTGGATGTCCTCAAATCGTCTGTCGCTTAACTCTTCCAACACTCAGTTGATCTGGTTGGGCACTCGTCAACAGCTTAATTAGCCTGATTACGTTTTACTTGCCAAGCACTTTACTCAATTTACATTCGTGGCAAATGTCCGCGACCTGGTTGTTACTATTGACAATACTCTTTCCTTCTCTACACATAATTGCAAATATTTCTCGGTCCAGCTTCTAACATCTACGTCGTTTACGTGCCATTCGGCGATATGTCCCTTCGTCGAATATTTCTTCTATATGGTCCGTGATTTCATTAATTTTATTCTCGCATTGACTACTGTAACTCATTACTCATTGGGCTACCTAAACTCCGCCTTGCTCCTCACCAATCAGTACTTAATGCATCTGCTCGTTTGATTGCTCGCCTCCCTCGTTTCTCACATTTCGACTTTCATGACTGAGCACCTTCACTGGCTTCCTCTGACTGCCCGGATTCAATATAAAATTCTTTTTCTTACCTATAAGATGTTTTTGGGTCAAGCGCCTCGCTACCTCTGTGATTTCATTTGGAAACCTGTTACAGTCTCAGCTACCGTTGGCCGTCCTCTCCGCTCTTTAGACCGTCATGATCTTCTTGTTCCACGATCTCGGACTGCCACACCCTGACACCGCGCCTTTGCCTTTGCCTGCCCTTTACTGTGGAATGGCCTACCTACTATTATTCCTGTTCAAATTTTATCTGGAGGCTTTACTTTTTCTGCCAGGTGTCTTAAGACTTCTTTTTCCAGGAGTTATTCGCACTGGGAGTGCCTCTGATTAGGATGTTCTGTGAGAGGCGCTTTATAAATCCGAAAATAGCATACAATAGAATAGGAAATATATATATATATAACACCAGCTGTACCCGGCCACGCCTTGCTGTGGCAGAAAAGACCGTCCTCTGCCTCCAACTCTCCCTCTCCCCTCCCCTTCCCTCCCCCTCCCCTCCTCCCCCTCCCTTCCTCATCCCCCTCACCTGCCCCCTCGCCCTCCCCTCCCATCGCCCTCTCCTCCCCCTCCCCTCTCAGTCCCATTCCCCTCTCTTCCTCCCTCTGCCTCCCTTGCATCCCTCCATTCTTCATCCCTCCCCTCCGGTACCTCCCCTCCCTCTTCGTCCAGCTCCCTCCTTCCTTCCTCCCTGACACCGTTCCTTCCCGACAGCGACATATGCTGCGATATCGCGACTTTTGGGTGACTTTACAACGTAATTTTGCGACAAAGAGTTTCCGAAATATGGCAACCCTGATCATCTCGCGACTTTTGGGCGACTTTACACCGTGATTTCCGGACAAAGAATTTCGAAAATCTGGCAACCCTGCGAGTTTTTTAAATTTGCAAATGGCGGTCGAACGGAATGCAAACTTCACTTTTTGTGGAAAAGAATGCGTTTTTCGGGAAAAAAGCATCAAAGAACACGGTCCTATTGGAATGGAAGGTTTTGTTAAATTTTCAAAACAATCCGTGCGTAACTTTCCGAGAACACTGGGACCAAACTATTGGAAAGTTTTATTTTTATTTTTATAGATGAGGCGCATTAACGGCCTCCATGTGTAAATATTTGTCGTTTAAACTTTAACGGCTCTATGCGAGGACCCCGGTATTAAAGGCGTAGCCTGGACGATTACCTGTCTATTGCCATATACAACAGTTGGTCTACTGCATGCAGCAAATATCTATCAAGTTGATACTCTCACAGCACTTAAAAAGCCAACAGAGTTTGATTATTAAGCATTTAAAGTGACTCTGCAATGTTTTAGGCCATATTACATGTTCTTGTATTAGCACATGCACAAGCACAACACAGAGCGACACAGTCAAAGTAAAATAAACAAGAAGCAACCGCAGTGCACACACCAAGAGTGAATAGTACAGTGTTATTATACACACAGCAACTAACATTCCGGTTATAATAATGATAATAAAAATGCATAAAATAGGCATAAAAATGAAAATTGTTATTAATACTAATAATATTCGTTCATTTTCAAACTGATACAACACATTGTGATTACAATTTGTAGTATGAATGAATGATCACAAGTTATTACATCCATGGACCATGGTCAACTTTACCTGTAGGCAGCCATGCAAGGTATCCATAATGTCCTGAAATCAATTTGCCAATGTCATCTGCCGAATGGAAGGATGAGCGGACCAAGCAGCAGTTTCCTCACTTCTGTGATGAGGTGCTGGTGAGCTTGGCCAGTTTGCGTTTTTTGGCCGACGAATGGCCAGATTGACCCGACAGTTCATTTGCTTTGTTCGTGAACTCTTTGACTAAGTTCTTAGCCACGCAGTTAAAAAACCGCCGGGCAGCAAATCGTGGCCACCAGTACACACGTCCTCGCCTTGAAACTGATCTACGAAGTTGCCGGTGTAAGAGGCGCGATCCATCATTTTGCAGAGCAGTGATCTTTGAGAGGAACTGGAGAGGAATAGTTGCATCATTTCTGGTGTTGACCTCACTTCTTCCCAGACTCTCCAGCAGAGAACGGCCACCATGAACGCGAAATCAGTTGGCTTTGAGAGACCACCACGATTAATGCTATCCAGGAATATCGTGGAGGTACCGTCCAGTGCTTCACTCGATGTCAGTGGCTCCAATGGGTCAGAGTTGACCAAACACTCCTTGCAGTGCTCACATCGATTTGATCTGAACACTGACCTCGCAATGTAGCCACTGACATAAAAGATGATGTTGGCATCACTGGAAGAGGGCGAATGCTTGAACGTCAGTGCTTCCACTATCTTGTCCGCGTAACTGCTTTCCACTGACAGTGCATCCTGCTTGTCGGTCTGAATATTTTCATCTATTTCAGACAATGAAAATGAAGAAAACTTCAGCAGGGACAAGGCTCTTATCTTGCGGTCACTTTCGAGCACCTGCCTCATTGAAATGTAGTAGTTAGCGCCCGAAAGTTGTCGCAACCATCCAAACCTTGATTCAATGCCGTCAGACTGGAGACTGCCAAGCAAAACATAATTGAAAGCTAGTCTGTCAAGCAAAAATGCCGCACAATCAGCAAGAGCTAGGCATGTATGTCTCAGTGCCAAGAAAGTCTGATGGGTCAATCCTTGTGACTTGCTTGCTTCCCAGCGCCACAAGAAATCGGCAAACTCTCGCAAAAAAGTAAGCTTCCAGTCACACGAAGATCGAACTGGGTCCATCGTGTAGTCACGTTTGTGCTTGCCCTTGTCTCGGGACTTCACGTTCATGACGTTCCAGAGCTTTATAATGAGCTTGATGAAAGCTGCCGTGCTCGACCAGTGTGGCTTGTTCTCATTGGCAGCATAGAAATTCAAAGCATCACGTGTCGATTCATTGAAGACTGCGGTGGCCAGTTTCACAGAAACTTTCTCAATGCTTTTAGGCTGTAGAACAGCTGGATTCAACCGGTGCGCCTTTTTCAAAGACATAACGGCCTCCATGTTAAAAAGGTCTGCTATGTGCTGGAACTCTGCTGTACAGCCTTCTGGAGGCAAGTTGGGACCCATTGGTGGACACTTGAAGGTCTTTCTGGATTGAAAGTTATTATAAACATTCTTTAAGTCATGTACTGGGTCGAAGATGAGGAAGATTGGTTGTCCAGTTACAGAGTCAATGACGTTTGTCTGCAGCTGGCCGTTGCATAGGAAATCAACAAAGAACTTCCGGTTGGTTGCTGCATTATCCACCGAGATGGCGACAACATTCAGACCAACGCTGCGCAGAAGAACCATCACCTCCTTATAGCATTCAAACTGCTTTGCTGCTGTCAAATTTGCCATCGGATAGATTCCAACGAGATCCTTGAATTTTGAAACCAGAGATTTCACCATAAAGCATAACAGCGTCGATGCAACTGCTCCATCTGGTGTCAACCCCTTCACTGCTCCACCGCTATATTCCACTCTCTTGGCAATATAGATCTCGTCAATCATTAATACAACAACTCTTTCAAATGCATTCAACTTCGAAACCCTCATCTTCAAATATGCAGAGTTGTCTAATCCCTCATTGACATTCACTCGTCTGGTAACCTTTCTCAGCGTGCTGATTGAAGGCAGTGCCAAGACGTTTTCCTCCCTTAAAGCAATGTAAGCTGCTTTGCTTGCAGAATAGACAATGAAACACAAAATAATCTTCTGAGGCGAGTATCGGCGAGAAAATTTATGCTTCACGATTAGCTGCAGTTGTTCCAGAATGAAGCTCAACTTTCGGTGTCTTGTGTTTTGTGAGTCACCAATGTTTAGCAGCGCGGCTTTCAGACAATCTACACCCATATGAACCAGCAGTTCAAAGGATCTTGTCTGTGGCTCAGAACACAGGGATTTCACGCGAGCCATCAAGTTCACGATTTGTGACAGCTTTGTGAGTGAGCCACTGACCAGGTCTTTGAACTGTGTCATATTGACCAATTTCTCCTCAATACTGACAGCTACAGACAGATTGGCCTTAACAGTAACTGATGCCTTAATCTTAGGCACATCATCTGTCACTTCAAGAATGTAGATGAAGAGGCTCTGATCGATGTGGGTCATTGTGAAGCCCTGAGGAAGAGTAGTTTCCTTCTGCAAGCGGTCGGCGATTTCAGCTGTTGTTAATTGGGCCTAAAAAAAAAGTGTTGTGTTTCCGGTAACAGAGCTAAAAAAAATTGGGTAGGTAGGTCGGAAAATATTTTTATTTTGTAAAATATTTTTATGCAGTGACTATCCGAAAAAGTATACCCCACTAGTCTTTTTTGCATGCTGAAACAAAGTACGTGTTCTAAGCAAGTATAAACTGCCTATTTCCCGACTGTCTGCACCTAAAACTGCTCTAGAAATAGTCCTATTAATTTCATTTTGTTGACGTCTCTTATGTTATGTCAATACAAATGTAAAAATAATATTTTTTTGAAAAACTTTTTTTTTTTTTGAAAAAAAAATTTTTTTTTGAAAAAAAAATTTTTTTTATAAAATTTTTTTACAAAAATATTTGGGTCGCGGCCGTAAAAATGGGTCGGTCGGGTTACCGGAAACACAACACTTTTTTTTACGCCTTGTGAAATATCATCCGCAGCTAGGAAAGACTCTTCCATTTGCTCGAGGACACTCGCTTCATGCTCCAGTCTGCTGCTCGTTGTGGCTCTCACAGTTGTCCTTGGTGCCACACCTGTGTTTGTCAGGTACCGAGGAGCATTTGGAAGGATCGAAGGGACAGCGCCATCCTTCAGATATCGCCGGAAAAGTTGTTTGTCGTCTCCTTTTCTCCGTTGCTTGTTGGTGTCCTTACTTGCCTCAACGAAATCGACTTCTCGGAAATGTAGCGAACAGAGCTTTGAATGTTTGGTCGGCACAAAGTCTTCTCGCCGTATCGCACGAACCCATCTGTCGCATAAGTCCTTGTCCTGAATGGGAAAGGCATGGTACGACAGCTTTGAATCTCCTCTTGTGCCAGTATCATCAAGTGTGGATTTTTGGGATTTATACCCACTCCGACAACCATACGCTGCACAGTTCACCATGCTTACATGAAATGTATTCTACAGACAAATTGAACACAACACAAGAACCATGCTGAATGATCTAAATACAATATCGAAATTACTGTTGTGAAGGCGAAGCTTTTCGTGTCTGCTGTCTCCATTATATTTGTCATAATAATTATGAAAGCAAACTAGTCTAATGCACACAACATAAAATAACAGAGTACTATATCTATAAGCCCCAGTCTCTTCAATATCCAGAAGGTAAATCAACTGGAGAAGATAGGCTGCCTATAATTATTATACTGCACATAAGCCAACTGAAAGAGAACAGAATGAAAGCACAGACAAAGTCAAACAGAAACATGGAGTAAGACTAATTCAAATGTAGGACAAGCAGCCAAGAACACTTCTAGTTAAAACTAGTGACGAACTTATAGAATGCTGACAAGTTTGGGGAAATGAATACTGGTTTAAAGTACTGTATATATACATGTACACTCTGATATTTGACATTCAGCAGCCCTAATTGACAAACAGCAGCTTTTCAGCTCATCCACACTATTACCAAAAACTGGGTCACCCATTCCAATGGTTGGATGATAACAGTACAGTTAAGCAAATATGGTTAGAATTACCCTGCAGATCAGAAGTTTATAAACACCCTCGGCAGCTGTAACAATATGAATGCTGATTAAAATATTAGTCTCAGCATGTCATCATATTTTTCATTACTTACCAAACGAAAGAGTTTATGTGTCTAACAAAAGTTAATTCTTAAGAAAGTAACAATATTACTACATGTACAATTGTACATCCAGCGTACTACTGCCTGCTGCATTAAACTTTGAACTCATTCTGTGTACAGCCTCCACTGCCTGCATGCACCCAAGTAGATCAACTGTTGTATATGACTCACATCTATAGAGCCTCTGGTAAGCGTCCACGCGCTACGCGCTTATACCGGGGTCCTCGCTCTATGCAAGCATGCTCTGAAGCCAACTCGTATGACGCATAGGCCTACGATCTTCATCAGTCATCCATCCATCGACATAAAAAATTATTTGTTCCCGTAGCCTACCAACAATGAATTTTATACAGTGGCGTAGCAATAGGGTAGACTGGGTAGACAAAGTCTAGGGGGCCCCCGAGTGTAGAGGCCCCAGAGGGGCCCCCGAGTTTGCAAGACTCAGAAAAAATATGTTAAATAAATATTGTAGTAGACTAAGTAGACGATACTGTGTCAGACTCTCAGTAGTCCGTACGGTTACCCGAGAACCCGTCAAGTTCCGTCAACCCGAAAAGACATCATGGTGTTGACATTATTTTAGAGAAACTTATTTCCGTGAAATAAATTGCGCATCTCATTGTTTGAGAAATGTTAGGAACTTACAGTTTAGGCCTAAAAATATTGTGTTTCCGGTAAAAGAGCTAAACAATTGGGTAGGTAGGTCGAATTTTATTTTTATTTTGGTAAAATATCTTTATGCAGTGACTATCCAAAAAAGTATAGGCCTACCCGACTAGTCTTTTTTGCAGAAAGGTATATGCTGCAACAAAGTATACGTGTTCTAAGCAAGTATACACTGCCTATTTCAATACAAATGCAAAAAAAACTTTTAAATTAAAATTTTTTTCTAATTTTTTTTATTAAACTTGTTTCTAAATAAATCTTTTTACAAAATTATTTTAGTCGCGGCAATAAAAGAGGGTCGATCGGGTTACCGGAAACACTAATTTTTAGGCCTTACTGTAATTTGTACTAGTACCTTGTTCATAACTATACATCAGCATTTCAGTAAATTAATAAGTAATAATACATTTCAATAAGTGCCGTAGGGAGAGGGCCCCACCTTCATATTTTGTCTAGGGGCCCCCGAGTTCCTAGTTACGCCACTGATTTTATAACTTGACCGTTTATAGAAACTCGATTTCGTGGTGTCAAGTCCAGAATGCAAAAAAACTGATGACTTCCCCTAATAATGAAACCAAAGATATGTAAGTAAGGACTGTCTGTAATTAATGTATACAGAGTGAACTTATTGAACGATTGTGGAAACCTTATTCAGCTCTGCCGCCATTGCGATTTTAATTTTAACGAGGCCTATACGTGATTAGCCTAATGTGCTACCTAGGTAGCCAAATGTTTTCATGTGAAGGAATATTTCTTTGCTGAACCAAAAAGTGGTGGTGACACTCACCACCACTTTTAAAAGTGGTAGTGACTGGACACCACCGTCACAATAGAAAGTTACGCCTATGTTGTTATGCTATGTTGCATGTCGGGCATGAAATACAGAAGTATAGATAGAACGAATTGTAATCATATCTTAAAATTTAATAGACAGTTATGCGTTGTGCATTCAGGGAAACGACTTCCCAAAGCGACTGGTTCACATCACGACGCAAGGAAACTGGTTGGAGAGAGCTGTAGGGAGAGAGGGAGAGACAGAATCAGTCAGTCGTGCAGACTGAGTCATAGCCAATCAGAGACAGATAGACAGACAGACAAATACAGACAGGACAGATAGAGAAAAACAGAGAAAGAAGACCAAGAAGCGAGTCTTCCTTGCGTGTGTGCGAGAGCAAGAGAACAAGATATTGTGTAGTGTAACCTTATTTATTGAAGTCTTAGGCCACTCTCATCAGCACTGAAAAAGTAGAGCTACATGTATTTTGTTAAGACGACAGCTTTCCAATGTGGAAATTCCAAAAAGTTTCGGGTGGGGAGGGGGCTCGGCGAGATAGAGCGAGAAAGAGAGATAGACAGACAGACAGATAGACAAAGACAAAATACACAGGCAGACAGACAGATACACAGACAAATATACAGACAGACAAATACAGAGAGAGATAGAGAGACAGAGGGACATAGACAGACAGAGACAGACAGAGACACACACAGAGAGACAGAGAGAGAACTTCAAGAAGGAGAGAGGTAGAAAACCAGAGGAAAGTATGCTGGTAAAAAACTGTTTTGGCGCATGTGCTTGATAATAGTGTTCTTTACATGAAGTAGGCTACATTGATGATTTGTGAATTGCACCAGAAGTTATTATACAGATGTTGTGATGATGCTACATCAATATTTAAGTCACGTCATTAGACAATCAAGATAATATGATAGAGATTTGCACATTTGAATGAATGGAGTTGTTTAAGGCTTCGTTGAACAACCTACCTGTCAGTGGACAGTGAAAAACGAAGACCGGTGTCTCGTCTTTCAGTCGGTCAGGATCGCATGGCTTGCACGGGTCTCCATCACCATCATCATCACCATCATCATCGATGTAACCCTCGATGCTGCACTGCGAGCATCGCCTTATTCTCGTCGTTCTCGTTGCATTGCAACCGTGTGCGTTGCACGTATAGAGCGACGGAGGATTGTCAGCGCACGACGGGCAGTCGACAGTTGCTTCCTCGTTTAGACATTGGTCGATAGAGGCGCATTTGTCTGTTATGGGTACATCGCACGAAGAACACGTGACATTCATCGGCTGTCGGGTGTAGAAGCACTTGAAGGTGTCGACGATTTCTGCGTTTGTCACTGCAGCGATTAGCGCCAGTAGAGTGAAGGCGACCAAGAAGGGGACCCTCATCTCCAGCGTTGGCGGTCTCACCATCGCATGCAATCAAACGCCTGCAACACAGAATGTAACGACATTTTCACATTCATTTTTGTCCTAAGTGAAAGCTGTCTGGTCGTCTGCTACGACCAAATCGCCAAAGTTTCTTAATATTTCTGTATATTGTTTTGTATCTATACGTTTATATAGGGCCTCTCGCAGAATGGCTATTATATATTATGTATTGTATATATATATATATATATATATATATATATATATTATAATATTTTATGAAAGTTTGTCATTCTGTGTGTATGTCTGTCTGAAACCGTATGGATTCGAATACCGAAACATGTTTTAAAATCTACTTACGCGAAAGTCCGTAACATTCTCGCAACTTATTACTTAATTAACTTATGGATTATAAGAAGCAATACCGAACGATTTCATGTAATTCTTCGAGTTGCCTGCCGATCTGCGACTTGATCGAATATTCTACCGTTTGTCCCTATCGCTAAAGGGGGATTGGAGGGAGGAAGAGGGGGAGAAGAGGGGGCAGGGAAGGG
The DNA here is from genome assembly GCA_945859605.1 of Lumbricus rubellus. Taxonomy (NCBI): domain Eukaryota; kingdom Metazoa; phylum Annelida; class Clitellata; order Crassiclitellata; family Lumbricidae; genus Lumbricus; species Lumbricus rubellus. The sequence continues at coordinate 29,748,575 of OX243824.1, read as the reverse complement.
GGAGGGGAGGTCTTTTCTGCCACAGCAACGCGTGGCCGGGTACAGCTATTTTTTATATATTGAAACACCTCTCGATAATTTATATGATTGTGGGGCGCGGTGGTGTAGTGGTGGCGTCGTTGCCTTGAAGCCGGAAGGTTCGAGGTTCGAATCCACCTCGCCGCGTAAGGACCTTGGGCAAGTCCTTCACTCACAATTGCTCAGCGCTTCGGCGTGAAACTCCGATGCAGTGTCCGCTCTGCATCGGGAGCGCCTCTGAGTAGAGAGAGCTTGAAGGGGCGCTATAACAAGTGCACATACAAACATGATGATGATGGTGCTCTGCCCGTAGGCAGGTTCATTGGCTTTTATGCCCCTGGGAATGAGATGAGTGAGGTGGTTTCCCGTTGCCTTCCCCACAGACAATGATGGGTAAGCAACTTGCCCAAAGTCGCTCCGCAGTGCGCCCCTGCGTCCCACACGTGTTAGCCCGAGGTAATCTAAATCTTTGAATGCCAACTCCCAGCCCGGGGCTTGAACTGCAGTCCGTTGCAACCAACAGACGAATGCCGCTCTCGCTTAGCGGTGTAGCTAACGAGGCCAGTTTCTCGATATATATATACCGCTTTCATTAGACTTACCAAAAGGCCTACTACCTATTATTAATTAATATTATAACATTATATTAACATATCATTTGATAAGCTGTAGTTCGCTACAGCCCATGCCTTGTTTGCAGCCGTTTGGATTACCGCTCCTCTCTTTACGTTGGTCTTCCACAGGTCCGCCTGAACTCCTTGGTTAGGGTCTTTCGATCTGCAGCACGCCTGGTTGGTGGCATCTCCCGGTTTTCCCACGTTTTTGCCTTCATGAGGGACGACCTCCACTGGCTCCCACTGCAGCAACGCGTTGTTTATTAAAGTCTCATCTACTGCTTGGCACTGCGTCCTGGCTCAAACTCCATCCTATAAACTATACAGGGACATCCAGCGCACGACTAAACGTCTACACTCCCTCTAGTCGGATGACTATGCTTCAAAAAGAATTTTCTGTATGATCGGATTAAATTGACACACCTCCTGGTCCAATTTGTTTTAACTGCAAACGCCGATTCCTACAAAATAGCCTGTTATAATCAGCGACGAGAAGGTGCAACCCTTAGACTACGACTATTAGACTGAGAACATGAATATTCATAAGTTCGTAACAAGCTAAAATTTCGAGGTTTTGGGTTTACGATCGAATGAAAAAAAAGGCTTAGCATTTTTTTTTATTGCCCCGAGGTATACAGGATCCCTCAGGGACTTATCTATCGCCTAATATAAAATCACAGTCTGGAACGGCCCTATATAGCCTACTCTGTGTCCTGATCGGCGAAAGTACCCCTAAACGCAACTGCATTGTAGCGTTGTAGCATCAC